>JAEQBH010000002.1:0-379844 GCA_016808115.1 Tetrastigma voinierianum | reverse complement strand
GGTCGAGAAGGTGTTGGAGGCTATGGAGATTACCTCCGACATGACCAGGATCGGACCACATTCATTAGAGAAATTGAGGCTTGAAGTATGGTGGCCCCGGGTGAGTCTCATAGATCTAGAAGCGATGACTTGGCGGTTCCGTGATCTTTTCATGGGCAAATATTTTTCCGGATCTTGCTCATCATGCGAAACTCGGGGGTTCCTAGAAATTTGAAGCCGGGGGCCCCGTGGCTTGTGATGGAGTATGTGGCTAGATTCACGGAGCCTTCTTAGCTTTGGCTGATATTTACGTGGCCCACGGATATGGCGAAAGTGGGAGATTAGAGAATAAGCTAAAGTTGTCCATTCGGACTGAGATTATAGGACTTCGCACATGGGACATGGACTCCATGGTTAGGGCGGCCATTCATAGAGAGAGATTGAGGATGCTCAAGAGCGCACTTTCGGGATCACGGGTGTTAGTAGCAAGAGGAAGGAGAGTCGGTCTTGCTTTAGTTGGAAAGAAGCGAGGCTTCTAGTTCACGTGGGTTCGAGTGCGGCCCCGTCAGACCGAGAGACGAGATAAGGGTTGCTAGTCGGTTGAAGCTGGGATGGTGTGCTACCGTGCCGGCCGGACATATCGGGAGGATTGTCCCAAAGACGAGGGATCGGGGTTTTGGAGACAGCACGGTCCCGAGTTAGCGGTGGGACGGAGGGATCACGATTATATTCTCGCCCAGCGTCTGGTGAGGGCGATGTCAGTTTCGAGGAGCTGCACGGGGCACACTCCGTTACGGGCGGGGCGGAGGGACGAGCTGTGGGGCGAGCGAGGCCCTGGCGGGGACATCAAGGGTTCAAGGGGCGTGTCGCCGTCCACATGCCATTTGAGTCGTGAATCGGCCCGATCATACAGTGCACGATTTTTCTATCTACTTTATAGGCAAGGTATTATTGGTCTGGTGTGTCGCATTCATTTCTCCATTTGCATCGAGTTGTGATAGAGTTGGGCTTAGGGTTGTTGGAAGAGCCACTTGTATGTTGGTTTCTCCCACACAGGGATTAGGCGGGATAGGATGATATCGTGGTTGCGAGTTAGAGATCTCGAGTTCTACTCACGATGGACTGAGATTAATGGAGCGTGTTAAGAGAGTTCGACATCGTCCACAGGGATGGATTGGTGGCTTATTCTGGTCGTTGCCTCCGATTGTGAGCGTAGGAGGGTTCTTGCCTACCGCGCGGGGATGGGTACTTTCGTGTTGTATTTCGGGGGGCCCAAGCATGATATTTTCCCTAGGCGGTGTCTGATCCGAGTGTCATGGACGGTTAGCGGGTTGGCTAACACGAGCCTTATTTTACACAGAGAGGACGGGTGGTAGGATAGATCTACCTCGAGTAGTGCAGCAGGTATGAGGATGTTTTTCGGGATGAATTACGGGATTGCCTGTAGAGGGTTGTAGACCGATTATCGAGTTACACCGCGGTGCCGCCCGTCCTATGACTCATAGGATGGCACCGGTTGGAGTTGCGGGAACTCGAGTCCGGCTACGGGAGTTCTTGGGCCGAGGACCGATAGGCCCAGAGCACTTAACCATGGGGCGCTCCGGTTCCATTTGCGAAGAAGAAGGACCGAACCCTTTATTGTGCATTGATTCGAGAGCGGTTGAACGGGGTTCTGATCAAGAATCGGTACCATTCTTAGGATTGACGATTTGTTTGTCCGATTGAGAAAAGCGCGAGTCTACTCCAGATAGACGCCCCATGCCCGGTTACCATCATTTGAGGGTTAGGGAGGCAGATATCCCTAAGGCAGCGTTTAAGACGCGTTATGGGCACTTTAGAGTTCTGGTGATGCCACTTTGGATTGGCAGAATGCGGCCCGGCTGTTCATGGACTCATTGCTGAATTTATTCCAGCCTATTTAGATCAATTTATCATAAGTGCCCGTGGATGACATTTTGATCTACTCTCCCGATAAAATTAGAGCATGAGTATCATTTGAGAGTTAATGTTACGATTGTTGAGAGACCATCGTTTGTGCATGACTTAGTAAGTGCGAGTTTTGAGAAGCTGCGAGGTGAGATTTTTAGGACATGTGGTGTGTCGAGGCGTGTTAGTGGACTTAGAGGTCGAGGCCGTGATGAGTTGGGAGGGCGAAGTCAGTCTTGGTCACGTAGTTTCTTGGGATTGGTTGGGTACTACGAGGGATTCATTAGGATTTCTCGGATTAAGCGACACCTATGTGAGATTGACTGAAAAAGAGTCAAGTTTGAGTGGGATGACCCGATGCGAGGAGAGCATTCAAAGTTGAAGGGAGGCTTACTTGATCCCTAACGATAGTCTGAGACGGGGGACGGGGGTACATAGTGTATTGTGATGCCTTGAGGTCGGATTTGGAATGTGTTTTTTGATAGAGTCAGGAGGATTTGTAACATAGTTTCCTGTGGCCAGTTGAAGAATCATGAGCAGAATTATCCCACACACGACATGGAGTTGGCGGTCGTAGTCTTTTCCTTGAAGATTTGGTGCCATTACTTATATGGTGAGCAGTTCGAGGTGTACTCACACCACAAAAGTCTGAAGTATATCTTCACGCAGCGGAACCTCAATATGAGGCAACGCAGATGGATGGAGTTCCTAGAGGACTATGACTTCACTTTGCATTACCACCCTGGTAAGGCAAATGTGGTGGTGATACACTCGGTGGAAGTCACGGGAGCATTGGCTAGTATAGCTTCTTCCGGGAGTGGCGGATACTCGAGGCCATGGAACACTTTGAGATTTCCACCGGTACCACGAGCGAGACTCGGGGGTCGTTGGGAGTTAATACTTCACACACGTCTCTGTTGGCCAGTGATTGAGTCCAGGCGGGGCCAGAGATGAGTGTCCATCGAGGGGCCAAGATCTGATCAGTACAATTGTGAGATTTGGACCGTCCACGCGAGATGGTAGTCTTTGGTATAGAGGGCGAATTGGTAGGTTCCCAGGTTGACGATTTGAAGAAGATTCTCGGGGGTTTCCGCACTCTCGGTTCTTTGTGCATCCAGTGGCACTGAAGATGTACGGGATCTTCTTACTTTGATCTCTGGGCTGAATGAAGAGACACGTAGGGGACTTTGTTCGACGATGTCTCACGTGTCAGCAGGTTAAATTTGTCTTATTTAAAGCCGAGGCGGGGCTCGCGACCATTGAGGCCGGGTGGTGGAAGTGGGAGCACATCATGATGGATTTTGTGACCCACTTTCCACGGACACCGCAAGGACATGATGCGGTATGGGTGATAGTGGACGACTCCGCGAGTCGGCACATTTCTTAGCCAGCCTTGCGGATGACCTTCGTGAGATTCTTCGAGTTGTCTCTCCCGAGAGATCGTTGAGGTACATGAATCTTAGTATCCATAGTGTCGGATGAGACCGAGGTTTACGACGCACTTTGGAAGAGTTTCCAAAAGGCTATGGAGCACCACGGTGACCATGAGTACGACTTTCCACCCACAGGACGGATGGTGGTAGAGGGAACCATGCGGTGTTAGAGGGACGTAATGCGAGGCATCGTCCTGGATCATAGGTGGTTGGGAAGAGCACTTTCCCTTGGTGGGTCGCTACAACAATAGTTACTAGGCGAGTATACAAATGGCACCATATGAGGCATTGTATGGGAGATATGCGGATCCATCGATATGTTAGGCAGGAGTGGGGAGAAGGCTCCATCATTTGGTCCTGTGCGATTAAGAGCGCACCTCCAGGAAAGGGTGAGCAGTATGGCGGCGTCCTCTCACGGCTCGAGGCGACGGAAGAGCTATGTTGATGTGCGGCTGTCGACCCTTAGGTTCGGGTTGGAGATCATCTTCTTAAAGGTGATGCCTAAGAGGAAGTCAATTCGGGTTCGTGGCGGAAGCTATCCAGGTTTATTGGGCCCTTCGAGATACTCGAGAGGGTAGGCAGCGCAAGCGTCTTGGGTTGGCCCCACCGCCGGTATGTCGGGTGTCACAATTTCACGTCTCCATGCTCCGGAGGTACACTCCAGATCCAGCTCATGTAGTGGATTGGGGAGAGCTTGAGGTTGACACGGATGGGACCGGAGGATTGGAGGTCAGTACGTATGGATAGCGGGATCGGGTTTGCGACACGAGACCGTGAGGCTAAGTGAGGTACTATGGCGAGGTGGGTGGAGGTCAATGTGAGAGCGCGAGGACACAATGCGGGCCACCTATCCCTTCTTGTTTAGAGATGAAGGTACATGGTTTAGTCGTTTAATACTTAAATGACTAGATTACATGGATGGTATAGTGTACGTTGCATATGCATGTGATTCGTTGAGATTGTCTGAGAATTTGGAATGAAATTCTTTTAAGAGGGAGAATGTAAAACCCGGAAAATTCAAATTTTACGAAAAAGGGGTAAAAGCAGTAATTTCGATCAAAATCGAAATTTTTTCTAGATCTCGGATAGCGAAACGGACTTCAGCATTTAGAATGCGTCTTGTGAAATCTAGCTACCACGTTGTATTTAAGTGAGATTAAGCGATGCGAGATTTCATGTTTTTCGAGGCACCGGATGTCAAGTGTCATAAAACGGCTTGTGAGAGACATGTGATTTGACAAAAGTCACCTACTACATGTACTCATGTGACACATGTTGCATTATTAGAGAGAGAATGGAGATTAATGGCTTAGATTAAGCCAAGTGTCAAAATCCAAGACAAAAAGGACATAGGATGGAATTTTGAAAAGTTTAATAGAATAAGACAAAAGATGAAAAGTTTTCTCCTTCAATTTGAAGAAGAAAACGTGCTGTAGAGGGGGAAATCGTGCAGTAGGTTGGTGTTTCAGTTTTTAGGGAGAGAAAGAGTGCCTTTTCTCTAGATTTCCTATCGTTCGGACCGTTGGTTCGCTTCGGGCCAAGAAGTAAAGTTGTTCTACGCGGCGAGGGCTACGCGTGGACACTGATTTGGTGGAGTTCCGACAACTCCAAAGGTAGAGTCTTGCTCTTGTGTTGTGCTTTGGTAGAGTCATTGTGAATGGTTGGGATATTACGAGGCATTGTGTGATTTCGGTCTCAAACATTTGAGCAGGAGTTAAGAAAATCCCTATTGTGTGGCCGTGAACAGTGCCGAACCGAGGGTTTCACTGTTCACGTGATTTTGTTGTGTGATTTTGTGCGGTTTGGGTGATTGAAGTGGTGCTTGAACATTAATTAGCGTGTAGGCTAATTTTGGTATTTATTGTTGTAATTTGAATGACATGAATTGTGAATTTATTTATGTTAATATATACATGAAAAATATACTAGCATGAATATTTTGGAATTAGCATAATGCATTCCATATGCACTAGGGCAACCTAGAATATTAGGTGTGAGTGCATGACATGAAAGAAAACAAAAACGAAAATGTTTGTGAAATGAATTTCGACGGAAGATTTTCCGTAGAATTGTGTTAGGAGATTGTCCAACAATTCACGTCGGAGGGGCCCATGAATTGTTTCGGGCTATCCAACAGATTCGCCTCGGAGGGTTGTCAATAAATTTTACCGAAACTTGACATTATTAAGTTTTTCGAAACAAAAAGTTTTTGTTTTAAAAGCGTATTTTACTCTATTTGGCTTAGGCATGTGTGAGGTCGGTGAGGACTCGAGACATGGGTTAAGGCATGTAGACATTCAAGTAGGATCATGTATTTACTTGAGTGTGATTGTTATCAAAAAATCAAATTGCTATAAACGGTATCGGATGAAAGCGTATGCCTAAAATTGCTAGAGCACCTAAGATTTCGGATACGATGGAAACATCTTAGATGAATATGGTTGATGTGACTTAACATGCGATCATGATTTAACATGGTCACCACATAAAACCAATGAATAAACACACGCCGCCTTAGTCGACGACAAAACATAAGAAAACGAAGGAAAATCAAATGAAAACTTCAAAAAAAAACCCTTTATTGAGAGAAAGCTCATATATGAGTGGTCAAAACAATAAGATGAGTGATTTTAGGCAAAGAAATACCAAAAAATCATCTCTCACTTCTAACGGGATGAAAAAAAAGAACAAGAAGAATTATGGTTTCCGAAGGGAGTTGAACTCTTTCTTACGTAATTGATGAAAATGATTTTATTTTCTTATAAAGTTAACGATATGAGAGGAGTATTTACTAATTATATATATATATATATATATATATATATATATATATATATATATATATATATATATATATATATATATATATATATATATATACTTTATATATATATATTTACAAAGTAGTAAATATCTCTACTAAGACTCAAACCTCGTACCATTTTCCTCTCTATATCCTTCTAACCAATTGAGCTAGACATGTCTTTTAAAAAATATGAGGGTATTTATATATATATATATATTTACAAAGTAGTAAATTGTCTCTACTGAAACTCGAACCTCGAACCCTTCCTTTTAAAAATTCCTATCCATATCCTTCTAACCTCCAACCCTTTTTCTTTCCATATCTTTCTAACCAATTGAGTTATACATGTCTTTTAAAATTTATGAGGGTTTTTGATGTCTTTGAAAAAATATATCATATATATATACAAAGTGATAAATTGTTTGTACTAAGACTCGAATCCCAAAACTCTTTCCTCCCCACATCCTTTTAACAAAATGAGGTAGACATCTTTTTCAGAAGATACAAGGGTATTTGATGTCTTTTAAAATATATCATTTAGAAATAAGAACATTATTTTTACTTAATATGATATTAGTAAGTCGAATGTGCTCCATAGATAACATAATACACTAGTCATTATTAGCCTAAAGTCACCCGTCTTCAATTTATTCCTCTTTACTTTTTTTTTTCTTTAGTAAAATAGTTATTTCATATAGATTTAGATTTTTGTTTATTTTTTCATGATTTATGTTGGAAAAAATGGGTTTGAGCATAATAAATTAGCTATCTTTGAGCTAAAATTACAATGAGTCCCACAAAGCTTTTTCGGTGGGTCCACATGGGAATGTGCTCTCCTCCATGAGGAGATGAAAATTATATATTGAGTTGCTCAAAACCATTAAAATTGAATTAGAAATTGCCTCAAACATGTACCTTGAAAATGATAACTAAGGTTTATGTGGCTGACCAGAGCCCGGCAGGCAGGTTGTGGTCGACGAAACAAGGGCGCTACGTTTAAATCCATTTAAAGTCATTAATCAAATCCCTTTCATTATCGTTTTATTTTCATATTTCATTTCAAAGTGTGCGACCGAATCCCATTTCGACCTTGTTAGCGGTCGAAGCGGGCGGTTTACTCAGACATTTCAATTATCTTATCAAAACATTTGGCTTATTTTATTCATTTTTTAAATTTTGTAATTGAGCAGAATAGTTCATTTGGCAAGCCCATAAAACAATTAACAAAGATTCTCGCGTTTACATTTAACAAAATGCCTTTACAAAATAATGATCCGAGTTAATTTGTTTTTACAAAATGTCAATGTTCGAAAGAAATGGAGTAATGCATATGTGGTAATACTCAAGTAATTCCCTTCTCTATGACTTTGAGCTCCCTCGATCTTGGGTCTTGCTTCGATGTCTATCACTCGGTACTCTTTGTTGATAAAACAATATTCTTTCATTTTCATGTGCTTAGTGGTTCTATACAGTTCTGTATTCCATTTTTGTTCATATAAATCATGCATTTATCAAATAATGCCTTTATAATATAGTGTAATGTAAAATTCTTATAAAATACACTTCATTTCCATCATTTCTCTTTTCGGTTTGTGATTCCACATACGGCTATAGAATCCAACATCCACAGCAGTTGAGTTCTTTGAATCTGTCACATTTGTTATTCGATGCTTGATGTGATTTCATTCTATTCTGAGTCACCACATATGACTATAGAAGTCGACGACACATGATTCGGTTTGAATCCTGTCCTGTTGTCATTCAGTAGCAATGTGATTTCGCATTCAATATTACCGTCTCACATATGACTATAGAAGTCGACATTCACGACAGATTCAGTTGGTGAATCCTGTCCTGTTTGTCATTCAGTAGCAATGTGATTTCGCATTAGACAAATACGGTTACCTTCATGACGAATTCAGTTGGTGAATTCCGTCATGTTGGTCATTCAATAATACATTTCAAATCAATTTACTTTTATGCAATGAATTTGCTTGTAGCTCAAATACACGCATACATGCGGATGTTGTCAAAACATTTCAAATACTAATCATTCAAATGATATATATGCATATTCATGGAAATAGAAACAATATGAGAATAAAGGCGTGTGGTGGGCAAACTAGAATAAGAACAAGTATAGAACAAACCAATTATCAGTTCCGTTTCTTTCTCGATGTAAATCCTAGGTCGAGTTATCGTCTTCACCGCACCTAGTCAAATACGATTTATTCACTCTCTTAGTGATTGAGCAAGTAAATCATACTGCAGATATCGCTTGAGGAGACAAGCGAAACTTTGCGGGAGGCAATAAGTACAGTACGTTTTTGACTTAGTCTCATTCTTATTCCTCTAAGAGTCTACTTTGCTCATAAATTGAATCATTTCAATGGGATTATCTAACTAAAGTTATGGCATTTTCATACCCAACTAATAAATTCTGGAGTGCAGGGACAGTTTGTATTACTCATTTTCTGGGGTCTTAACTTCATGTTTGACTCTAGGTCATTGTACTCTTTAAAAGCTAAGGTGCTAGGGTTTCTATTATTCAACTGGAATCACCCAATTCGAACAGAAACTCAAGTGTCCAAAACAACCGGACCTCTATATTCAAACTGGAACCGAATTTGGCTTGCACATGGCTGCTGGTGAATTTTAGGCCACTTAGGATCAAATTTGGCAGTACCTATTCTTTAAGTTTGGTTCTCTTGAGTCTGGCCCTACAGTAGCCACTTGAATCCTCAAATCGGATAAGAAATGAGCAAGTTATGGCCAAAATACGAAAACTGGTCGAAAGCGAAAAACCCGAGCAGGGTGTACCGGTACCTTGTTTCATGTGCCGTACACTTTTGCTTACGGTGGGGTGTGCGGTACACTCTGCTAATAATACAGGTACACCTTCCGAAAAATTGCCCAGATTTTGTTATTTTCCACTTTTGATGCCAATTCCTCCATACAACTTCTATAATTCATAATACCTCAAAAACCTGACTTGGAAATTCATCTAAAAACAATTTCACAACACTTAAGTGAGGTACTATGGAACCTCAAAACACAAACAGGTGAAAATCCAAGAACACTACCTAAGGTCCTGATTCTTTATAAAACCACATAAATGTGATGATTCATGGTTGGCACCACCAATTGGGGTTTACTCTCATAACCCCAACAATTCAAAGGTTTGTGTGATCTTTACACAAAGCCCTAGACCAAAAGACATCTAATCTCACATACCAAAACCTTAAGTTATATCAAAACTAAAAATAAGTTCTTTTATGATCTTCTTCTCCTCTTCCTTCTTCTTCCCTTTTCTTCCTCCTCTGGCTCTCACCTAGCCCCTCTCTCTGGGTTTTGCTATGGGTGACTTTGAGACAATTAAATTTTGGTTTTATTTTTTTCTTCCTTTAAAATATCAGCTTTTCATTAATTGCAAATTTAGTCCTCATCTCTTAAGATTTGCACATCTTATTTTATTTGTGTGGCCATCTCTACTCCCTTTATGATTTTTATCTCACATTATGACATTTACAATTTTGTCCTTGTTCTAGTGCCAAAATTTCAGGGTTCACCTAAATTTATCATTTCTTAACTTTGTCAATTTACCAATTTTAAAAAGCGAGTTTGGCTCAATTCATGCAGAATATATAATAAAATTATTATAAAGAATTCTAGGGTATTTTGGAAGCGTTCTCTGAGTTTAAGTTTGTGAAAAACATGTCCCGCCTCGGATGGGAACAAGACTTTTAAAGAGTATATATACACCTACCTTATAGTTGGGTTTGGGCCCCAAGGGGCACCCCAGTTTTATGGAAGGGGAGGACCTAGCTCATGCTTGGTTCACCACACACGTCTTGTAGCGAAGGCGAGTAGGGCTTTGGTGGGATGTATATATCTGTAATTTTTTAAACTTGAAACAACAAAGCGATGAGCGATCCTGACCACTGGCTAAACTTCATGGCCCACATCTTAGAAACGATCATGACGGAGGTCTATAAATAGGCCACGTTCTCATTTTGACATTCATATTTTTGCTTTCATTTCATCAGTTTCACATTCACGTTGAGAGAGGCGAGTTACGCACAGTTTGGGTTGACTGACCCAGCAAAGGAAGTGTTTTCTTCTTGTTGGGAATCATTTCATCTGGGAGGCAATTGCCATCTTTCCTCAGGCTTTATTCAGGGCAATATTTGTCTTAAGGAAGTTGTGTCTAACCTGAACTTGATGCAAATAGGTTACGATTAGCACGCTTTTCCTATGAGCATTTAATTGTTAAGTACTACTTGGTTTGTTCTATTTTGATCTTGATGCGCCGGAGTCGAGAGGGTGTACGGTATGTGTAGCCAGTATGTGCACGAGGCCATGGTAAATTTAGTGTCATAATAGAGATTTTGGAAAGTTGTTTAAGGGTGAATTATAAAGTTTTCAAAGAATTGTGGCACTTTTTCAATTAAGGAAAGTGGAGGTGAAATTCCAATTATAAGGAAATTTTAAAAGGATAATAATAATAATTAATTACCAAAATGGATTCGGGAAACCTAGAAAATTCTCTAGATCTCGTGTGAAAGCAGTGCCGTTAATTGAGTCGTGAAATCTAATGACTGAAGAATTCGTTGAATTACGAGACAATCAGAATATTTTGATTTTACGGTGATAAGTCGCCAGGACCGAGGATCAGTTTTTTGAAAATCTCGGAAGTCGAAAAAATGGGCGTGATTAAGTTCAGTTAAAATAAGTGGTGAAAGAGTAAAATTTTTCGGGATGAATCCAGGTTGAATGAAGACAATATAAGTTATGTATCTAAATAATAATAATAATAATAGTAATTAAAACGAAAATAAAGAATAAAAACAAATGGGCGGGCGGACGGGCGTGGGAGGAGGAACGAGGTGGGAGATGTTTTGTTTTTTCTCCTTGTTTCTTTCGATTCACGAGGCGGATCGTGGGTTTCGTCGAGACAAAGGCAAAGATTGAAGTTATCATCTGTGACGAGAGCTCGCATGGGTACAATATCTTAGCCTGTCCAAACTTTAAAAGATACAAAATTTTTCCCTGCACTTGTGTTATTTCAAGCCTAAATGTTGTATAATGGCTTGAAATTTTCTTCGAGGCCGTGAAATGCTCGTAAACTTTGGTCCAGAAATTTTTTATGCGGGTTTGGAATTTTAGAAATTTTTGGGACGTGTTCGGACAGTCATGGTGAGATTTCGAATTTGTTTAGACGGATAGGTTGAAATTTGAGTTGTAGTCGGACAAGTCGGACAAAATTTTCCTCATCTTTCGGAATTATTTTAAACTCTGGAAAGTCATGAGTCAAAGTTGGCGGCCTTCCTTATATAGTTTATGGAATTTAATGTGTAGGAGGGACATTTTGGTCGATTTCACATCATGTGCTCGATGTCAACATCGAGATGGGACCGACACGTAAGTTTTGTTGGTCGAGTGCATTCGATATAGTCCTTTGAAAGCCTGTGTATGTTTTATGAGTTAAGCGTTCAGGCCAGAGACATTTAAGTACTATAACTGGATTGTGTAGGCGATTTGAGAATCTAACGAGGAATCTAGGTGCTTGACAAGATTTGAAAGAAATTAGGCGAAAAAAGGTGAGTCACTGAAAATAAACTTTCTAAAACGAAAGTGTTTAAATTACAAGTTTGTGATCTTTTGAAAATATAATTTTATAAACATTTTTACCTCTACTTATTCTCAGAGAAAAGTTTGATTCGGTATTTAAGAAGCAGTTTGGCTTTGGTTTAGCAAAACCCACCAGATGTACAGCTCGGTTTAGGTCGGATATATTTGGATTGTCATGCTGGCAAGGTTATGGGATATTATGACTAACTATATTGCACAGTCGGCAATTGGGGTTAGATGCAAATATATAAGTGAGTCGCCCCTCACCGCACATTCGGGGTATATAGTTAAGCGTATTATTTTGACTTGAGTACATGGCGATGAGGTGTTGGTTGGGACATCAGGGCATTTTAGTTCGGGTTCAGTATGTTTATAGAGATCGTCATTCTCAGGACCATCTTAGTAGGGTAGTGTTAGGGTTCACTACAGATGTCGGGTTCAGAGGTTCCATGGCATCAGTCAAATTTGAAATGGTCGCGATGGTTGGTGCTGATTTCGGTATAGCACTTTGAAATAACCACCCGCTGCGGCGAGTTTTCGGCCGCGAAATAGTTTGAGCGGGTTTTCAGCATCGAAATAGTTTTGAATGGTTTTGGCCCGGCATGGTAGTTTCGGCCAGTTTTGAAATGGTTTTCCTTAGTAAAAACTGTTTTTCTCTTAAACGATTTACAACTATTTCTATCACAGATTTTCATATTGGGAGGTACAAACGGCCCAGACAACAACATTTTAAAACTATAGTACTCAACGAGCTGTTTAGCTCTGGGTTTTCTAATTTTTTAAAATAATTTTCGAGGTGCGGTGTTGAAGTAGAAAGACCTTTCCGGATCCCTCAGTCTAGGCAGTATTTGTAATTATATATAAGATAAGAGTGTAAATTCAAAATAGTAAAAGTTAAAATGTATGGCATTTTGTATATGTAAATATCGTTTATAGAAATATACATGCATGGTTTAGAGAAAAAACGGAGGTTGCGACAAAAAAATTATGTTGGATTGATCCTTATCTTATATTTTGATGAGGACCCGAGGGAGGTCCTTTATTATTCAATAGTTGGACATTTGGAAAACAATGGGAGTGTATATATTTTTATACGGGTGATTTTTGTATTTTGGAAGCTGACCACCGTGCGGAGTCGTTATCTTTGCGGTTACCGCTAAATCTAAAGGTGTGATTTTGATAGAAAAGTGAAAAAATTACATAACCCGCGTTTTCCAATCGGTTCCAACGGTTTAACGAAACCGCTTCATGGTAACGTGTCGATGGCGAGCTTGGTACGGGAGGTTCTTGTGGAATTCTTGGCGAATTTCTGTCACTAGGAAGGGTCTGTCAGCGATACCTAACAATCGCCGAAGACAAATCGTTTTTGTTTTTACGTTTTTTACATAAATCTTTTAAACATAACGTTCACATCACCATTCTCTTTGTCTTTGTAAAACCATTCTTTTCTTATACATTTTTGTTTTCAAAAACGTTACATTTATGTTTTTATCGATGCGTTTTTTATATAGAAAATCGATACGTTTTATTGACATCGGTGTCGTTGCAGACTCTTGCGGTTTTACGCATTTTATTTATAGATTTGAACTACAGTTCTGGAATACAGAACTGCTACACTTGAGTTGTTTATTTTAAATATTGATATCAGTATAAGTTTGCTGGTTGTTTTAACTAAATATTGATATCGATTTTACATATACTCGTTTACCTTTGGGTTTGTTGTACTAAATATTGATGCTCCCGGTTTACATATATAAGTTTACATAACTCGGTTTCGGTTCTAATATATACGTTTTACTTACTGGTTTATATATCAGTTTACATTTATCAGTTTACATATATCAGTTTACATATATCGATTCTGGAATTGTTTTATTGCTCAATTATGAAAAAACAATAATCTGTTTGTTTTAATATATTTAATTTTGCTCAGAATTTGGCAAAGTCATATTTTATTTTTAAAGAAAATGTTTCTGTGAACAGTAGCCACTTTGATTTAATACTGGTTTTATTCAAAATTTGGCAATGTCATTTTATTAATACACTGTTTCTGGAAACAAAATTCGGTTCAATAGAATGACTGCGATTCTACTATTGTGGTGCCTCCTCAAGCACATTCTTAGGCGCAGTAGTAATGAGTCATGGAAGAAGCTAGAAAAGTTCAATGGAACATAATTCAAAAGGTGGCAACAAAAGATATTGTTATACACCTTGGCCTTAATTGTACTTTTTTCACTTGAAAGTTCTCCCGCATTAAAAGGAAAATGGCGATAGGCAAGTGGTTGCCAGCAGCGGAAGCATAGAGGAAGCATGCCGATTTCTTATGTATAACTACCTCTTGAATGGTTTGGACAACCACGATTGTATAATGTATTGCGCAATCTTTACTTGAAAGAGAACTATGGGAATCCTTGGACAAAAAATACAAGACCGAGGATGTAGGGCTCAAGAAGTTTGTAGTGGGAAAATTCCTAGACTACAAGATGCTTGATTCCAAGACAGTAATCAACCAAGTTCAAGATTTGCAAGTGATTCTGCATGACATACATGCAGAAGGGATGTCTCAGTGAATCCTTCCAGTGAGCTGCAGAATTATTGAAGAATTGCCACGCTATGGAAAGAATTCAAAATTACCTAAAGCATGCGGAAGAATGAGACTTGAGGGACTTGATGAGTGAAGGCGAGGAATGAGAGGAGGAGGCAACATTACATGCGAGAAGAGAGGCGGGATAAGTGCTTAAATGGAATCAGGGGCTAATGTTGTGGAACAAGGGTAGACCTCCCACAATAACAAGAAAGGAAGCCACAAATCAACGGTCCTAAACAGGTCCTCTTTGCGAATTTCTTAAGGCAAGTGCTATGTATTGCAACTAGAAGGGCACCATGCTAAGGGTATGTAGTCGCGAAGACAAGGAATCAGAAGAAGAAACGCCCTCGAGCCAATGTGGTAGAGTAAGCAGTGTCTCGAACGAACCTCTCAAGCTGTGAGTCTCAGGAGGTGAACTTCGTGGCTGACAATGCGAGGAATGGTGGGTGGACCTGTTTTACACTCATCATGTTTGCTCAGACGAAGATGTTCTCATCATATCAAACCATAGATAATGGAGAACAACTCTTTATGGGCGACTCCTCTTCTTCGAGTTGAAGACGAGGAAGGTAGTATTGAAGATGACATAGGGCAAGGAGCTTACTCGATGATGTCTTTCAAGTGCGAAATTCGAAAGAATCTGAGTAATGCGGATCATTGTTGAGTAAGAAGGGCTTCAAGTTGGTGTTTGTCTCAGACAACTTCATCCTCACCAAAAATGGGATGTATGTGGGAAGGGTACATGAAGCGATGACTCTTCAAATGAATGTAATGTATACCTCCTATTAAGAATATCAATAAAAGAACACGTCTTCTGCTTATATGCTTGAATCTTCAAATGTGTGGCATGGTAGACTAGGACATGTTAATTATGATACATTGCGTAGATTAATTAATATGGAATGTTTGCCTAAATTTCAAATAGATCCAATAAATGTGAGATTTCTGTGGAATCTAAACTTACAAGAACTTCATTCCAATCAATTGAAAGAAGTAGTGAACCACTAGAATTAATACATTCGGATATCGTGATGCGGGAATTTATTCAAACGAGGAGTGGTAGAAATGTTTTTGTATTAATTGATGATTGCACAAGATCTTTGTTATGTTCACTTATTGAGAAGTAAAGATGAGGCATTGGAAATGTTTCAACATTTTCAAGAATGAGAGTGGAGAACCAACTTGATAGAAAAATCAAGGGTAATAAGGAAGTGATAGAGGTGGTAGATATGAAGCACCTTTTGGTGAATTTTGTTTCACAACATGGTATAATACATAAGCGACTACACCTATTCACCTCGACAAAATGGGTTGCTAAACGTAAAACAGAACTTTAAAAAGAAATGATAGATGCATTACTATTAAGTTTTGGACTACCTCAAAAATTGTGGGGGAAGCAATTCTTTCCATAAAATTATATTTATAAACCGAATACCTCACAGAAAGCAATAAATCCCTTATGAGCTATGGAAGGTCGAAGACCTTCTTACAAATCTCAAAAGTGTGGGGTGTCTAGCTAAAGTGTGGTACCTATACCTAAAAAGATTAAATAGGACCAACAGTTGATTGTGTTTTCATTGGATATACACATAATAGTAGTGCATAGTTTCCCGATTCATAAATTAGAAATTATCGATATGCATGCCGTACTATTATCAAATCAAGGAATGCATCTTTCTTTGAAAATGTGTTTCCTTACAAATCCACCGCAAGAGTGAACTCAGTAAAAGAAAGACCAACGATCTTGCAATGGCGGTAATTAAAGGCCAACAAGGCGATGATGAACCTGAATAATAAAGGCTGGCATTCAAATCTTTGGTGCAGTTTTTAATGTATGCATATTAGAAGATGAGCCTCAAAAACTTTAAGGAAGCTATGGGATGACTCCATATTGGGAAAGAGGCTATAAGCATTGAAACCCAGAATCTATCTTGCAAAAATCGCTTTATAGAACTAGTGGATCTTCCACGGGTTCAAAACCTCTAGGATATAAATGGATATTCAAAGAAGAAAATGAAAGCAGATGGATCTATTGATAAATATAAAGCCATTTGGTTATCAAGATTACAAGCAAAAAGAAGGCTTTTACTATTTTGATACTATTCACCGGTGTGAGAATATGTCATTGAATCTTCAGTAGCTAATGCGGCTATACACCATCTTGAGATACATCAAATGGATGTAAGACGGCATTCTTAAATGGTGACTTGGATGAAAGAAAATCTACATGGAACAACCCGAGAAGGGTTTATTTGTTCAGTCAAGAAAGAAAGTTTGTCGACTTATTAAATCCCTTTATGGATTAAAGCAAGCGCAATGCGATGGCGTGAGAAATTTGGCGGTGTAATGATGACAAATTGATTCAAAATCAAAAGCAAGTGTAATAAATGTGTATATATTAGAACACCCGAGCGTGGTTGCTGTTATTTGTCTCTATGTTGATGATATACTCATCATGGTAGTAGCAACTCAATAAGTCATTAAAACTACGAGAAATGTTCAACAATAAGTTTGATATGAAGAAAGACTTGGAATTATTCTTGATGTTATACTTGGGATAAAGATCTCGAAACATCGGATGGGTAATATTATCCATACCAAATCAAATTGCATTGAGAAAATTCTTAAAAATTTAAACCATAAAATGATAACAATCCATTGAGCTTTTGTAAATTAAATCTACATCTATCCAAAATAATGGCAAAAGCCTTTCACAACAAGAATATACGCAAGCAATTGCGGCTGATGTATATCATAGTATGCGGAATCGGACGCAGCTTACGTTGTGTTAATTTGAGTAGATACACAAGTAATCCAGGTTCGGACCATTGGAAGGCAATAGTTAGAGTTTTGAGGTATTTGAAATACACCCAAAACTATGGATTGCACTACTCAAAATATCCAGCAGTACTTGGTGGTGGAGCGGTGTCTTGGAAATCTTCTAAGCAAACGTGCAATGCTAGATCCACGATGGAATCTAAGTTTATTGCACTAGATAAAGTTGGTGAAGAAGCGGTGGCCGTGCATTTCTTGAAGAAGGAATATTCCAATATGGCGCCTTTGTCACGCGCTATGCGTCATTCACGATAGTCAATCAGCAATTAGAAGAGCCACAGTCATATATATATGGCAATTTATGTCTCGACATGATAATCGAAGACGCATAATACCGATAAGACAACTTCTCTCTAATAATTATTTATGACCATTGAATACATAAGGTCAAAGAGAACATTGTGGATCCATTAGCAAAGGTTTGACCAGAGCAAGTAAGTAAATCATCGGGGAATGGGTTTCTGAGCTTTATGCACTAAAAGTCGCGAATGGCGGCTTGACTATTGTTTGAAGATCTGAATCTAGGTTCAAAGGAGACCTGACCGGAATTTTGTGTGATAAATTGAAGATCACTATGGAGAACAAATCTCTTACTCGTTCCTATAATGTAATGGTGATGCTGCGGCGTTGAGATAAGGTAAGCCCACACTCTTTTAATAGTTAGCATATCTTTGTTAAGACAAGTGGGGTAGCGAATACCTTCATAGAAGTCACTATGTGGTGAGAATGGTCGGTTCTAGAATGATAAAGGCTAAACTCTCTAGGAGCCTCCTTGATCCAAGGGATTATTTAAGGCCCAGGAAATGAACTGGCAGAAGCGAGAACCCAATTTGTGTCGGGAAAGATTACGTGTGAATCTTTATTGTCTTGGTTTTACACTTTACATGATTGAACAGTTCAGAGACATGCGTGTTCCTTTGATCAATTAGTAACTTGATAGCATTTCACGAGGAAGGTTCGAGGCCCTGAAGCTACCTTCCTCTTATACGGAAAAGAATTTCAACTAAACTCTTTCTTAATTAATGACATGTCATGCATTAATTTGAGTCAATTTCATTTAAAGTAGTGAGTTGTTGGAAAAAATGGGTTTGAGCACAATAAATTAGCTATCTTTGAGCTAATTACAATACGATTTTACAAGGCTTTTCGGTGGATCGCGTGGGAATGTGTTTTCCTCCATGATTGAAAAATTATATATTGGAGTTTACTCAAACCATTAAGGAGTGAATTAAAAATTGCCTCCCAAACATCACCCCTTGAAAATGGTAACTAAGAAGTTTAAGCTTGTGAAAAACATGTCCCATCGAGATAAGACAAAGACTTTAAGAATTTATATATACACTGCCTTGTAGTTGGGTTCGAGTACGAGGGGCACCCGAGTTTGTGGAAGGAGAGGACCTGGCGCTCGTAGCGGTTCACCACACACACGCGTCGCAGCGCCTCAATAAGTCGGGCTCCAGGATTGGGATGCTTATATATCAGCAATTTTTAAACACATGAAACAACAAAGCATTGACGGTCGAATGCTGGCGAGCTTCATGGTATGCCCAGAACGATCGTAGCGGTCATAAATAAGGCTATTCCTACATTTGGCATTATGTGCACATTCATTTCATGCAGTTTCACATTCCACGTTTGAGAGAGTGGGTTATGGGTTGAGGTTAAACAGCAACAAAAGGAAGTGCTTTCTTCTTGTTGGGAGATCGTTCGTCACCGGGAGGCAATTGCCGCATCTTCCCCTTCGGCCTTGGGTGCGGTGATATTTATCTTCAAGAAGATTGTGTCAAACACAAGACTTGATGCGCAGCAGGTTAAATTAGCACTACGCTTTCTCTGAACATGTTGATTATTACCGTGCAACTACTTGGTTTGTTACATTTTCTGATCGCGTCACAACAATTTAGTCATCCGATGCTTGAGATACCAGCGTGGTTATCATTAGGCCGCAGAGGCACATGATAGAATTTTGGAATTTTTTTTTTTTTTTTTACAACAAGGTAATAGATAATTCGACCATTGTGGACCCCACCAAAAATTCTTAAAAAAAAAATTACAACCAATCGCTATGAACTCGTACATTCCTTAGTAAGTTATAAAGGTGAAATAAAATTACAATCTCTCAGGTTGTCATTGTTGGCAAGCGAAGCGTTTGTTGCATGAGGATGATTCGAACAATCAAAGTTTATTGTCAGCAACCAAATACATCGAATCGATAGTTATGTCTTGTAAAGCGGGTCGTAGAATGTTAATCCCTTGTGTGTCTCGAATATGTAACATCAACTATCAAATGTATAATCTTTGATCCGATTCTTATATAATTATCTTGGATTTCAATATCTGATTTTAATTCTATGTTTTTATTTGAATCAATAAAATTAATTTTCTATTAAAAGAAAATTAGTTTTTTTCTTTAAAAAGAAAAGGTAAAGGTAAGGTTTTCATTCCACGTGGCATCATTTGGTGGACATGAAGGAAACAATCACGTGAGGAAGTGACAATGCATTTCGACGTAAACAAAACCACTGTACATGTCCATGCAGCAGAAGTCACATTAATGTATCTAGAATTCATCTACGAAATAAAATAAATAAATAAATAAATAATTATTTTTTTATTCGATTAAGTAATTTACTAATATTATAATATCAACTACACGACTAAAAGAATTTATTTTAATTTTTTTCAAAAAAATGAAAAAGACATGCCAATCTGCCTATTTAACAATCATTTCAGGAATAATATTTTATTTTTAAAGCATATAAAATTAGAAAGAAAATAATATTTAAAATAAAATGTTTTTCTTTTAAGTTTTTTTTATAGTTAAACATTTTTCAGTTATATTATATATTAAATTATCTAGGTCGAACTGGAACCACTTCTCCTTGTCTTTTCACTTGATGGATTTTTCAAAAAAAAAATAATTTTACCAACAATGGCCAATAATTATAAATAAACGTTTAAAATATATGTAAAAATATTTTAAATGAGCTGAAAATATTGCAAATTTTCAAAGAAACTTTCATTCAATATAATATCAAATAATGATTCCAAAAAATTATAACAAATTTTTTTTTCAGAATTATTTTAAAAATAAACATAGAGAGTCATTATCGAATGAATAAACCCATCAAATAATTCTTTGTTCATAAATGTGGGTCTACCAATTGCTCCAAGATATATCATTTTTCAAATTGAAATATATATATATATATATATATATATATATATATCTATATATATATATATATATATATATATATATATATATATATCTCTCTCTCTCTCTCTATACACATAATTTTTAGTATATATATTTATTGAATTTAAAGGAAAATTGGGTCTTAAACATAGAGATTTTGATTTAAGTAAGCACACCCTCATTTTAAAAATATTTAATATATAATAAAAAAATTTTAAATATTTGTTATATTTAGTAATCTTTAAAAACTTTTAAGAAAATGTGAGATATGGTTTTAAATTTATTGTTGGATAAGAATTTCAATATATATTATTTTAGTGAAATCATTTGGTAAATGTTTATTTAAAATGTGATGGGATCGAGTTTATTTCAAGTGTGTTGTTTTTCTATATTAGGGATATGAGAGGGTATTTTCATCTATTCGGATTAGAAATTAGCCAGAGGCGAAAATGCCAGATCATTATGTAGTTGATGGTACTAGGGGTGTATTAATTCTAGTTACTGGGCTCGACTCGCTAGAATACTTGAATTCGACTCGGAATTAATCAAGTTAGAGTAGATTATTAAGTTGAGTTCAAGTATCACAATACATGACTTGAACTACTCGCGCGTTTAATCGAACTTTACTATTTTATTAACCGAGTCGAATTCGAATCGATTTTGAGTCGAGTTGAGTTTAAGTATAATTATTTATCAATTTTTTAATTGATTTGAGTTTTATCAAGAGTCGAGCTTGAGTAGCTTAGGCCTAAGGCCCTCAATCCCCCGAGTTTCAAGCGTAAGAAGAAAGAAACCGATCAAGTTCAAATCAAATTCACGTTTTGCGCTGTATTGACTCAATTCGATTACACCCCTAATAATAAGCAATTAAAATTAGTAACTTCATTTTTTAATATTATTTTATTTAAAAAA
Organism: Tetrastigma voinierianum; assembly: GCA_016808115.1. NCBI lineage: Eukaryota > Viridiplantae > Streptophyta > Magnoliopsida > Vitales > Vitaceae > Tetrastigma > Tetrastigma voinierianum. Next base: position 358,536 of record JAEQBH010000002.1, on the reverse strand, counting down.
AATGCATATAACAAACTTTTTTGTTTGTACATCAGGAACTCTTTGTAAACTTTGTCCTTCACGAGTGTGATTATATATATATATATATATATATATATATATATATATATATATAATATTTTAATGTGGCATGATGTAATGTGCAATGGTGCACGGAGATATCACATTTAATGATTGTGAGTGCATGGCTATGATCAATCATCACACTTGGTGATTGATGAGTGGGCTCGGTACCATTGGAAGACGTCTAATGGAGTTGCATGGTTGCATAACACGGAAAAACGTGTGTTGGGTAATAGCAAGAAGGGCTAGACTCCCTGGAGTGAAAGGCTCGGACTGGTTCAGACACATCCAACGGTAAAAGTCCAAAAAGTGTTGGAAGGCGTACGAGTCCTGCAATGAGACCTCAAAAATCTGCTACCCACGAAACACACGGGTTTTGATTATAAAAAGATCATTTGAAATGATGACATCCATAAAAGTTTTGGTTTATGAACAAACGATTTTTTTTATTTCAAAGTACTCATTGGATACGATTCATCAATGACGGTTTATTACACATTGGTATTTGCATTGTATGGTGGGAGCCGGTGAGGACTCGGGGTATGGTACGTGATTGAGTCTCAGCTCATTTCATGTCATAGCATGTACGATTCCAACCTAGGATTGCATATTTTGCTTGGATGTGAATGTGAGTGTGAGCATTACATGTACACTTAGGTGAGGAGTAACCTCTATAGAAATTATTCTCTCTTAGGCATGGTTCATCATATATGGGAAAATATTTCAAGTGCAGGAAGTCCACTGGTGAATGGAACTCATGAGAGGCCGCAATTGTGAAGAAAGTCGGTTTGTGGCTTTAACACTATTTTTGTATCATTTTGGAACAAACTAGTTCTAGACACTAAATTGATTTAAAAAGAGTTGTAATCGAACTCCTATAGACCGTTTTCATTATAATCTTACATATTTTTATGTATTATATTAGGCCTCGGAGGGACCAAGCCCTTCTATATCATGCAGGTCAGGTTTTGGGTAGAGCCCTATGCTAGGGTAAAAAGACTAGATCCAAAAGAGAAGAAAAATTGAAGACCATAGGTTGTCTCGACTAATGTCTTGACATCGAACATGCAGAGTACCTAATGTCACGACATTGAACAGGCAAGGTGCCTGATGCCGCGACATCGGATAGGCAGAGTGTCTGATGTCATGACATCGGATAGGTAGGGTGCCTGATGTCGCGACATCGGACAGGCAGGGTGTCGGATGTCGAGACAACGGACATGCAGAGTGCTTAATGTCACGACATAGTCCGCGACAACCGAAAACTGGTGCTTGATCTTTGCGACATAATTCGCGACGCCAGACGAGGGCGAGTGTCAATATCGTAATGTATTTAAGTATTTTGTAATAAATACTTAAACTCACAAATTTCAAAAATATTTAAGGTATTTTAACCAAAAAAATTTCAAAAACAAGTTCTTGAAAAATATTAGGTTAAAATACATCAAGCCACTTCAAAAATACATAAATTTAATATCTTTCATGGTTTTTCTTGAAAAAATAACTCATTTAGACAAAAATGCCTTTTCATTTTAAATAAGATATTTTTAAAATAAAATAACTCATTCAGGGATAACAAAATATTATAATGTTGTAATCATCAAGTGATTAGATGCAAAAAAAAATGTGATTTTGAAAAAAATTGGTTAAAGATTCAATCCCGAGCCAAGCTATTTGATCGGAGAAAACAAGTCCATGATAAATCAACCCATGAAAGGTTCAAGACATTTCCTAAAATTTTTTTTTTTTTATCAAGGTGGTTAGCTCAGAATGGTGAGACTTGATCTCAAAAGCAAGTATATGAGACTTTTTCTCCAACCCCTAGTCATGACACTTGTAGCGTGACTAGTGTGACAGTGGTGTGGCTTGGAAAACAGGAACTTTCTAATTAGTGCGTGAGCGGTTGGTATTGGAGGGAATGTGGGATGGAACAATTATTCAAAATGCCTATGAAAATAAGACTCGACTTCAGAGCAAATGACTGCAAAATCAATCATCAATCAACACTCTAAACAAAACATTTCAGCATTTCTCTTATATTTCTACTAGTTCATCAGATGTATTTTCCATATCTTTAGTCTAGTTACATGTTTTTCCTTACAAGCATCTGTTACTTCGAGCTTTATCGTTTCAGTAAGTCATTCTCAATTTATTCTACAATGAAATTTGTTATCTTTCAAGCTAGTCCCTACAGTTTTTCTCTCAGCTTTTAATACAGTCCAATTTTCAAAGTATTTTCCACTTAGATTATAGGGAACTGTCAAGGGAACTAGGGAATCCAATTTTCGCTTGAGTAAAAGTTAGATTTCTACACTGTTTCAATTTGGAAATACTATAATTTCCTGGCACGTCTGCACATTTACCAAGTGTGAAACCCTAGAAAATCCGAATCTCCTAGGTATTAGTGTACCTAAACTCCGATACCAAGTTATAACGCTGGTATCAATTTCACCACAATAGCCATGGCCTAAACCCATGTCCCTCGAATACTAAGTAGTGTATACTATCATACGATGCCCGTTTGTGTGGTATCGGACATCAAACACCAGTTAATCATAACCCGGGCATTGCACTACAGCTTGCATATCCTAGGCCTATGCCTAGCCGCTCACAGTGTCAGTATGCCTTGGCTACGATACCATGCTACGACACCCACATCTGGAGTCTGATGTAAACAAATCAACTTGCGGAAACTTGTAAATATCAGGTCCCGATATCACCTCAACTCACACATATTTAATTCTAAATATAAAATGTATGCTATACATTATTTACATGTAAAAAGTGTATTTTATCCACAACATTTTTAAACTAACTAAATAGGCCTGGCAGGCTAGAAGTCCTCTTGAGCTCCAAGCCGAGTTTCCTCCCCCTGCCTTTGAAAAATAATTTCCCACACTGGGGTAGGCAATGCTCAGTAAAAGTTTTCCCTACAAAGGGTTACTCCCTACCTAAAATGCATACAATGGGCGTACATAAACATCAATCACATTTCATACAATTTGTACAGCATTATATGAAATCATGCAGTATCATCATGAAAGCGACCCCTCCATGCTCATAAACACGAGTCCCGATTGACTCCCCACACATAATTGCCAAGTGTGGAAGCCAGCCATTAATTATTTAATGACTTAAGTAATTGGACAATCTCAATTTTAATTTATCATTTCATGATTTTCTTTTTCTTTGTGGGCCACGGATTTTTATGGTTTTCTTCATGACGTTCTGCGCCTTTCCAACATTTTCGTGAACTTACATAGTCGGGATTCATGTCTAACCGTGAATAACATTTTGGGTCTTTCTACCACTAGGGGGATCTACCCCAACTTGCTCAAGTCAAAACATATCATTTATCACATTTTGATCAATTTACACATCAGAGTGAGTCTCAACCTTGGACTTTGTCCATTTTAGAGCTCGACCCATTTACTAACATCGGTGAATGCTTAATACCATGCACCCACACCCGACTCAACGCGATGTGACCGTGCATATGAAATGCATGATGCCAATGCATTTTCCTTCATGTTACATGTATATAAACATGATTTTTACACACAACAGCATGTTATTTAATATTTTACAATAATAACACACAAAATTACCCAAATCTTGGACCCACATAAAACAAGGCACCTCTTGATCCTTCACGATTAAATCCTTTGAATTACTATGATACCCAAAAACACATGCAATACTCGGAGCATCGATCGGGATCAAAGCAAAACCTCAACCCGGTCAGGGGCGCGAAAAATAGTCCAGAAAATTCAGCACAGGCATGCGAAAATAGTCCCAAAAATTCCTAAAAATTCCTACACTTGGTCCAAAAATTTGGGACTAAAATTTACGGCCTCTCACGGCCTCTAAGAAAACCTCAAGCCATTAAATGGCCTTTAGACTAGAAATAACACAAGTAGGAAAATTCCCTACCTCGTAGAGTTTGACGAAACTCCAAGATTTTGGTGCCCACGCGTAGCTCTCGTTGCATAGACCAACTTTGCCTTCTACTCCAATGAAAACCTACGATTCAATTTCCGTAGATCTTAGAGAGAAGCGAAGAGAAGAAAAAAAAACAAATATCTCTCTCTCTCTAACGCTCTTCACTCACGCTTTTTGATTTTTCTTTTTTATTTTCGTTTTTATCTTCTTCTTTTATTATTATTATTATTATTATTATTATTATTGTATTATTATTATTATTATTATTATTATTTTAGATCTGTGGTTAAATATTCTTAAATTCGGGTCAGTTTTCTTGAAACGATTTATTTCTTTTAATTTATTTTATTTTAAATGAACTTAGCCCAAGCCATTTCTAACCGAGATTTTCATAAAATCTAAGTCTGAAGAATCATTGACAGCTTATCCAGAAAATCATAAAAATATTCCAATTGTCTCAGAATTCGTAGAAACTTCTAGGTCGCAGATTGCGAAAGGCAATTCTGGCCCGATCCGTTTCGTCATCAGAATCCTAGAAATTTAGGTTTCAACCAAAATTACTGTTTAGGTGGGGAGTAACCCTTGTAGGAAAACTTTCTACTATGCATTGCTCACCCCATGTGAAATTATTTTTGGTCTCTGTGAAGGAGCTTGGTTTTAGAACTCAGTGAGGACTTAGAGCGGTTTGTGGCCCTATGTCGATTAGTTTAAATGTTGTGGATAAAATATCAGTTTTACATAAATAATGTATAGCATATACATTTTTATATATTCCCCCAGATAAATATCTCACGAGAAATAGGTGTGATATCGGGACTTCAGAAATATTACGGGTTTCTGCAAGTTGATGGGTTGTCTGTAGGACCCCACGGGATAGGAGTGTCACACAGTTCACATTGGCTTTTGTGACATGTTTCTAGAACCAGTTATTTTGTTTCAACAAATCTTATATAAAATGGGAAGGGCATTTTAATTTTTTTATCTAAAATGAGTTATTTTCAAAGAAAACCCATGGAAAGAGTTAGATTCACAAATTTTGAAGTATTTTAAGTATTAACCAAATATTCCTTTCAAGATCTTGTTTTTTTTTTCTTAACATCTAATCACTTGACATTACAACATCATAGTATTCTGTTCTCATTGAGACTTAGGGCATATTTCGTTCATATTTTTAAAAACTGTTTTTAAGAACATTTTTTGAAAACACAGGCTGCTCATTTTGGCATTCTTGAAATTTGTTCTTGCTCTCTTGATTAAGTGTTTCCTATAATTTTTCGAATGAAGTAAAAGCGGGCACCAAAATTGTTCTCACTTATTTTCTTTTATTCTCTAAACTGTTTTTGAGAGCAAAAATAGTTCCAACCAACAAACGAGCTTATGCCTTTAGAATATGGTTATTTTTATGCTCTACTGACCATAACCCGTTTGGAGTCATCTTTCATTGGCTTTCAAGATCTTGTTTGGATGCAAGAAAATGGTTATGAAATGAAAAACAGAAAACATGTAAGTACATGTAAAAATAATCATTCTTTAAAAATATACATATGTAAATACATAAAATGAAAAAAATTTATTTTTGTCTAAAAATTAGTTAATTTTTAAGAAAAAACACGAAAGATATTAAATTTACAAATTTCTAAGTATTTGAGATTTTTTAACCAAATTTTTCTATCAAGATCTTGTTTTTCTTTTTATATCCAATCACTTAACATTACAACATTGTAGTATTATGTTCGTCACGGACTTAAACTGATTCTTCTATGCCCCGTCCGACCTTCTTGACTAGGTCTCGTCGGCTTCCAAGATCTTGTTTTTGTTTATACATCCAATCACTTGGCATCATAACATTGCAGTATTTTATTCTCATAAAGACTTGAACTTGCTTATTACCTATTCCCCTTCCAACCCTTAACCAGTGACCCGGGTCACGTTGGCTTTCAAGATCTTGTTTTTGTTTTTACATCCAATCACTTGGAATTACAACATTGTAGTATTATGTTATCGTGAAGACTCAAACCTAGTTCTTCTACGTACCCGTAACCTTTAACCAGACACAGGTCTCTATGAACTCAAGATCTTGTTTCTTTTTGCCATCCAAATACTTGGCATCCATGACATTGCAATATTTTGTTCTCATAAAGTTGAACTAGCATTCTCTGTTCGCCGTCCCAACCCTTAACTAATGACACAGGTCGTCGTCTTTCGAATCTTGACTTTGTTTTATCAATCAATTGGCATTATAACATTGTAGTATTATGTTATTGTGAAGACTCAAACCTAATTCTTCTTTGTGCCCTGCCCAACCTTTAACCACTGACCCGGGTCTCGTCGACTTTCAAGATCTTGTTTTTGTTTATAGATCCAATCACTTGGCATCACAACATTGCAATATTTTGTTCTCATAAAGACTTGAACTTGATTATTCTCTGTTCCTCGTCTAACCCTTAACTAGTGACTTGGGTCTCGTCGGCTTTCAAGATCTTGTTTTTGTTTTTACATCCAATCACTTGGCATTACAACATTGTAGTATTATGTTATTGTGAAGAATCAAACCTGATTCTTCTCTGTGCCCTACCCAACCTTTAACCACTGACCCAGGTGTAATATCCTAAAATATGCCCTAACAGTTTTATAACATGTTTAGGGTATATTATTAGTACATTTGAAAATTTTTGGTACTTATTATTTTGCTAAGTGAGAAAATTTCAAACCGAGCTAGCACAGATACAAGAGGTAAGTAGAATTTGTCAAACGGGATATAAAAGTCATAAGATAATAAGATTATATGCCAAAGTGGAATAATGGGAAGTTGTATTGTAAATAATAGAGAGATGGAGGACTTAAGTGTAATAAAAGGGAAAAATTAAATATAAAAAGAGAATAAGACCAAAAATATCTCATTTTTTGGTCTAAGAATGAGAGGTCATACGGGTAGAAGAAGAGAGGAGAAGAGAAGAAGAGGAAGAGGAAAAGATGAAGAGGAAGAAGAAGAAGAAGAGCAAAAGGTATGGAACTTGTATGAAAACTATGATTTTGGTATGGATTATTGGACTTTTGGACTTTTGTATGAAATTCTTTTATGAAGAAGAAACCATAAACCCTTTTTTTTTTTTATGAATTTGGGTCTAAAAAAGAACCTACTGCTTGGTTTATTAATTGTGTTACGGACTTGGGTTGGTTGATTGTAATCCTCGATTGAGGAATGTTGTATTAAAAATATTGGGAGTTTTATGGAATCTTGTCAAAATTTCTCCAACCCGGATGGTCGTAATTTCTTCGTCCAGAACTCCGTTTCGGATGTTCTTGGACTTCTATGGAAAACCTTTTGAGTGCAAATGTCAAGTATATAACGTGTGGAGCTCATATTAGGTCTGAAATCACGAAACAATAGGTTACGTGGTTTTCTCGTAGTCACTATTCATGGGAAACCACCAAACCCCGAACGGTCATAATTTCTTCATCGAACTCAGTTTAGGATAATTCTTGGACTCTATGGAAAGCCATTTGAGTCTAGAATCATCCATATATAGCTTGTTGGGAATTTCCAATGATAGTAAATAGCTCATAAGCATACATAAAAAAAAGTAACCATAGTTATTCATGCATATAATGAGATATAGAAAATGCAAAAATACGAATAAATAATTGTAAATATACTTGCGATCATAGGATGATGATAATTATTTGGGAATATGAGATATGTAATTAACATAAAATACACATGGATTGTCTTCTTAGAACCTGGTAGAGGGATAGATGGGCATGCATATTAGGGAAAAACAAGTCTGCAACATACTAATCAGTTGGTCCCGTTTAGGTCATTACAGCGCCTTCGGGCCTTTATAGATGGTCATTGTCACGTCTGATGATATAGCATCCGGGCCCTTATAGATAGTCATTGTCTCGCGTTTAATGATATGATGCCTTCAATGCTTATAGACCCGCGCTTGTTTCGTGTAGTGAGTCACGAGCGCCTTGGTACATATAGTTTCCTTTATACACTTCTAAGGTTTATGCAGGCATGAAACATAAAACAAATTACTTGAATATGACATATGAAATGATATGATATGATAAGAGAAGCATAGCACCGTTATGCGATGACAAGTATATTGTGACAAGAACATGAAGCAAAGTGTAAAATGATATGAAATGTATATGAACGTTGATAAGAAATGAAACATAATATGATAAGTAAATATGAGATATGTATAAGCATGTTAAAATGATATGATATGTTAGATGTGTATGCATGTGTATAGAAGTGTGATGATCCATGTTAGTGGTCGTCCACGAGTTTATTCCCACTAAGCGTAAAGCGCCGCGGGTTTAAATCCGTGTAGATGCGGAAGCAAAAGGCAAGAAAGTAAGACAGCCTCATGGAGTCTCCAAGGTCAACACATAGTTAGATGCCTTTGGAAGACTTTTTAGTCTATTTGTATATGTAATATTATTTTTGTTTGTAAACAAATGTAAAGTTTTGTATAAGTCGAGACCTTCCATTGTGGACCTTGAATATATTTTTTTAGGGGAGTGTAGCTACGAGAATATATCTCAAGATATATGCTTATTAGTCCTGAATGAGCAGAGGTTACTCCAAGTGTCTGAGTAAAATGGTGGTGACACTCTCGCCCCACATCTCACATGGGTGGCGGGTCGGGGTGTCACAGGTGGAATTATTATCGACGAGCCTAGGTTTAGGCGTTTAAGACAAGTTTAAACCTTAGATAGATTATAAGATAAACATGCTATGTTAAGTAATGTGTTGAAACCTCGATGTGGATGTCCTTGTGTTTTGTATAGATGGATCGTTACGAAGAAATTTGTTGAGAGTGTTACTTGAGGGAATGAAGTTCTATCGGCCAAAGGCCTTTAGAAAGTAATATTGCCTAATGAGTCCACGGAAGCCTTCTTTGGGAATATCACGAGGACATGGCTCGGATATTGGATAGATTGGTATCTAAAGCTCAGTGGGCACGGTCGGAAGACATGGGCGGAGGAGTTCCATGGAGTGGCCATGGAAGGGAGTCGGTGTGTAAAACCCGACCTGATTAGATGTTATAATGGTAGTTTTGAGTGATTTGAGGTCGATGATAAAGCAGGAGTAGATTAGAATTTAGAATGCTCAGGACGTCATTTGGACATGAAGTGGAATTTTCGAAAATTGTAACGAATGCCCTAGGAATAATGATTTTCTTATTATATCGAATGGAGGGTTTGCAAAGGAATTTGTAAGAAATTTACGGTTCCTAGGACTTTGAGCGATATTTAGAAGAGAATAGGAGATTTAAGTGAATAGTGATTTCGGATGAAAATTCGGGGCTCTGGTTAAATTTTAGGAATTGGGCCGAAGAAATACGAATGTCGAGAATATATCATAAAGACTAACGAAACTGAAATAAAATTGAAGCGGTCAGGTTTGGATAGTTTCGGAGTGATCGAGCGTGGCGGGTAATAATGCGCTATTGTCGGGATTCTGGAGTTTTAATGATTTTAAATCCAGATTTCGGTGATTTCAGAGCACAGAATTCAGCGTGAAGGATTTAGTTAAATTTGTGATTGGAGATTTAAATATAGGCGACCATAGAATGTACGACATATAATCATTATAAAAAAGCATTAAAAATGAAACGGAGATAAAATGCGCTATAATGGAGATATTAATTGTACTATGCAATCAAAATCTTTCTTAATGGCTAAGTTATGATTTAAATAATGGGCAATGACTTGGTCTCATAAAATGGACTATGAGGCTTGGATTAAAGGGTAAATTCACTTTACAATAGCGATTAGGGTGCTTTGGCTTAAGGGTAATTTTGGAAAGTTAGATTTAAAAAGCAAAATTCAGGGATTTAAGTCTCCAAATAGGAGATCACGTATGAGAAGGAGAGAAAGGAGAAAAAGGAGAGAAAAGAAAGGGAGAAAGGAGAAAGAGGAAGAGAAGGAGAAATCCAAGTTGGGGAGGTGAGTTTTCTTTGTTTCCAAGCTTTCAAGTGATCTTCAAGTGGTAATCAAAGGAGAGGAGCCAAAGAAACTCAAGAAACAAGTAAGTTTTCATGGTGGGAAAGTTAGGGTTTGATGTTTTCCATGTTTAATGTATCTTAAATTCTGGTATGGATGTTAAAATTGATGGTATTTAGGTTTAATGGTCTTTGAATTTAATAATATCCAATTGAAAGCCATGGTTTAGGTTAGGGTTTGACAAAATCAAGTGAGTAAGGGTTAGGGTTTGATAGTGAATTGTGTGTTATGTTGAAATGGGTATAATGCATCAGATTTAAAGTGTTTAGAGTGAAAGAAAAAATGGAAGAAATTTTGGTGGTTTTGGGCAACGGTCTACGTACGGGAAATGTCCTGTTTTCTGTTTTGACCAGTTTTGGTATTTTGGCAATAACTTGCTCAATTTTGATCCGATTTGAGTGATTTAAGTGGCAACGTAAAATAGACTTGAAGGAGAACAAAACTTAAGAAGAAGGTATTGCCAAATTCTGATCCTAAGTAGCCTAAAAATTTACTCAAAGTAGGACCATATGTAGCCACTGTACGGTTCTCAGTACAAATGCTCTGTTTTCCTGTTTGACCAGTTTCATATTTTACCATAACTTGCTCATTTCTATCCGATTTGGTGATTCAAAATTCTGGATAAAATAGACTTCTAAGGGGAAAATTTATCTGAAGAGAAGTTTATCTAAATTTTAATCCCAAAGTGCCCAGAAAATGTTTCAAAAGTGGAGCTATGTGCAGATTATGTTCTGCCAAAGCCAAGTCTTGTTATGCAGTTGTATTATGTGGTTGAGGGCTTTAGAAGGAATTTTAACTGAAAATTTAAAGAGATGTCATTGGATATATAAAGGACCTGAATCTGGAGAGTTTCATAAATTTTGAGTCGTTTGAATAATTTTGAGTCATAAAGTCCTAGAGTAATATTGGAAAAAGGTTGGCCAAAATGAATGGGTTTTTAGTACCTAGGGTAATTTGTTCATTTGGCGTTAAATGAATGTGTATGGTGGATTAAAATGGGAAGTTGCCGTTTAAATATAGTTGTGGTTTTCTTGAAAAGGTGAAAAGGACTATCGGATGGGAAGCAGGGGTCGGCCGGGAAGTAGCGGGATTGAGCGGTGGCGTGAGTGAAAATGATATTTTGAGTGAGTTTTAAGTGAATGGTTTAATGTTAAACTAAAAGTTTAATGTAAATTTTTATGTAAATGTTAAGGCATATGGAAATGTTTTATCTTGCATTTGTTTATCTTGCATCAATGCATATATTTATATGTGTATTAAAATATGTATGCATATGTTAAAGTATTTTAAAAATGTTAAAAAGAATGCATATGTGTTTAATAAATAAAGTAAAGGATTTAAATGTATTTATAAATGTTTTTGCGATGGTTTACCCCTAAACCCCCTATGATGTTGTGGCGATATCGGCGGAAGTACTTTAAGCGTGTAAGGATTTAGAGGGTGGTTATAGAGATTCTTAGCGAGGGAGGGAAATAGAGTGTCTAGAGTAATATCCTTACACGTGATAAAGTGCTATGGCTGGAACCATATGCAAAGCGTGAGTTTCTCCACTGTAGTGGTTATATTGGAATATTTGTCCCTCACCAGTCAGTGCAGAGGAAGCTGATTCGATTGTCGACACATTCCCACCGGGTTCCGTCGGAAAGAAAGAAAGAAAGAAAGAAGAAATGATAAATAAAGAAGAAAAGTTTACGGTACAAATGTTTAAAGCATAAATGGATTTTAAATGCATAAGTATTTATTGAAAGAAAGTTTGAGGCATAAATGCTTAAGGTATAAACTGATTTTAATTGTATAAGTATTTATTGCTTTGATATATACTGAAAAGGTTATTTTGATGAAAATGTACACTCACTGGGCTCCTTTAGCTCATTCTTTTCTATATGTTTCAAAAACATTTTTCGGGACCCCAAGGCAGAGTCTTGTGGGTAGAGTATCCTCTGTGCAGTGAGTCGAACATCGAGACGACGCATGTGAAGCTTGCATTGTATATATAATTTGCATATTTTATAAGGTTGAATAAATTGTCATGTATATATGCATATGGATATATTTTGAAAATGAACTACTTAGGCGGTCTCGGCAAGTCAGGCTCAAGCCCCGAAAATGTTTTGATAAAAATGTGCATGGAATTTAAGAAGGGTTTGAATGTTTTGATGTTTGAAGTAAACAAATGTATATGTATGTATATTGTGTTAGTGGGTTTGTGGAATGAAGTCCTAATATGGAAGTATAAAATTGAAGTTTATAAGTGTTTTTAAAATGCTTTTGTCAGTTTTGTAGAATTTAGGAAAGTCCGAAGAAAACGGGAGGGAAATACGCGGATTTTACGAAAAATCCAAGTGTTTGAAAATGAAAAGAAAAAAAAATTTATCAACTTCGCTTCTAGCATTATTTTCTAAAGATATGTTAAGGATTGTAAAAGGGGTTCGCTCCATAGTTTATTTGGTGTTTGAGGAAAAGTTTCTATATCCATTGGAGTCTTGGGAGGTCCCCTCTCGGGTTCATGAGATTTAATAGGATTGGGATCCTTCCCACGGAGTGAAACGTTGATTAGAAAAGCTAGAAAGGTATTGAAAGAAGTTTGATGTCCTCCAGATTAGAACATCTGTGATCTCACTAAATACAGGAGTTGAGCATATGATTGGTGAAGCGGTGCTCAAAAGTCCGAGTTCAAATCCCATGACATGGGAATTCTTTGTCCAAGAGTTCGAGGCGAAGTATCTTCACAGGACACATGTATAGGGAGTCAGTGGAAAGCAGGTTCCACGAATATGGCTCAAGGGCTTATACATTGGTAGTATAGAAGAGTTCAACCATCTCGGCAAATATGCGGAACGGTCCTCGCTGAGGCATTTTGATTGTAAGGAATTTAAGATGGACTACATGGGTTCATCAAGAGATACTTGCACCTATGACTTCTCAATAAGTGAGCTTTATCAGATTGAGTCCATTTGCAATGAAAGTGGAGAGACTAGAAACCGTTAGCTATGAAAATCTCAAAAAGAAGTTCTCAAGAATATTTCTCTCTTTGAGTAAAAAAATTTGTAGAGATGTTCCAATGGTGGTACCAGTTCAGCTACAAGAGGTAGAAAACGGGAGTACAATGATGCTCCCCAGTGCGGAATTAGAAGGTGCTATTAGACGAGGAAAATCACGAGTGCATATTATATAAACTGACATTCGGTGTTTGCAGCTAACAGCGGGAGGGTGTTTAGGTGTGAAGCTATGAGCATTTGATAGCCGCAGTGTCCCCGGGAGTCAAGGGATAATGAAATTCGACAAAGGAGTGGCAAAGGAAGATCGGCGACCCACCACTTTCAACTCAAATGAGGTAGGGGTCATAATTGTTTATCGAAAGCGTAGAAACGAGGAGATATCTTAGTTTAGAGGCAGGTGGATGATCCTGTACTCTGGCTTCAACTGCGAGCATATGATATGAAACAGGTGAGTTAGGATACTCTGAGGTTATAGATTGGTATATTTTCTTTTATATGATATTGAGATGCATGCATTGATTGATCCACGGATCTACTCATTCATATGTGTGCACCAGGCATGTATTTGGAAAGTGAGTGGAGAAATTAGCATATGACATACGCTGCAGCTAGTCCGTTGGGGCACAGCGTTAGAGAAATTGCCCCATTGTTATACAAGCAAGAGAGTTTCTCGCTGATTTGATAGAGAGTTTGACTTGATTCTAGGAATGGATTGGTTGACTAAACATCAAGCCATCATTGATTGTGTGAAAAACGGTAGTATTGAGATGCTGATCGATCGAGGTGATAATACGAGGCATTAGATCCGTAATGTCGATGTGATCTAACCATGCGGTGAGAGATTTATAGAAAGTTATGAGGCATTCTTGGCGTACTTGACTCAAGGAGGTCGAGGTTGATGTGGAAAATTCCATTAGTAAAAATTTCGGATGTGTTCCACGAAGAAGTTGCGATTATTCCATGAGAGGGGTGGATTTATCCATATAAATTATGCCAAGAAGAACAACCCACCATTGTCTAAGGCATCTTCACGGGATGGCTCAATGAGAGTTGAAGTTAAGTTCATTATAAGACTTTTAGATAAAGGGTTTTTATCAGTGATGCTTAACGCCGAGATTTTGTATTGGCAGAAAGCCAAAGTGGCACTCTGGATGTGCATCGTTATAACAATCAATAAGGTGGCGGTGAAAAAGCCTATTGTTGAGGGGCTCGAGAAGAATACTTTTTATCGGTTGAAAGGCGGAGGTGTCTTTTGGGATGACTTGGATACATGTGGCCTTGACTGCGGCACCGGTGTCGGTGTCATCATTTATTTTATTTTAAACTTATAACATTTTAAGCTTGTTCATTCATATAATGTTAAACACTTATACACTATATCTTTATATAGTGGATTACAAAATATATACAAGCTCCATACATGGAAGTGTTCAGCGTTTACATTATTTATTTAAGCTACATTTGTTTGAAACAACAAAAGGATAATACATATACAAAATAGACAAAAAGTCTTCAAGTGAGCACCTAATGATGTGTTGACCTTAGAAACGTGCGGATTATCTGTCCTCTTGCCCCTGCACTTATTTCCTACACGGATGAAAACACAATGCTAAGCTTTACGTAGTGAGATATTATATGGACGACCATGTGGATCATCCCTTCTATATGCATATACTTCAGCGGCTTCGTCTCTTATTTACATATATTTATACATTTCTCATATCTACTTTTTCATAACATGTTTCATTCTTATCATATTTCATATGCTTTTTCATGTCATTTTCACTTTACTTCTTGGTGTTCTTGCTTGTATCTTATCGTCGCGTAAGCAGTGTTCATCTTATATATATATCATATACTTTACATATACTTATCATGTTCTTTTATGTTATGTATAAAAACAACCCAAAGCGGATCGGGGGAAATAGCGTATGTGCAGGGTACTATCACCTGGCAGATGAATCTATCTATATATATGTATGAAAGTTACTATCACTGTACGAGACAATAATCTCTATTCGTATGACCCAAACGGGACGTATAATGATCAGCGTGGAATCTATGTGTAATTAGCTGAGCCTCAAATATCACAATAAACGTAACAAACCATTTGTACCCTTATAGGCATGCCTATCTATCCAACTACCCGATCTTAAGCAGGCAATCATTTTTATTATGTTTTCTTAACAATCTTTCAGGTATTAGAAAAAATATCATATACACTAGATACCTGATATCATGTATGCTTATGAGATATTCATTTTCAAATAATCTCTTATAAAAATTCTGTACTTTTCATATAACAAAATTATATATGTATTATCTTTAACTTTCATAACACATATTAATATACTAATCCATATTACTATGATGCATTATTTAATATAACAATACATTTATATAACCCTTATACAATTTTAGTTTCTATAACCAATTCTGCCTTAACAGTTCTAGGTAGCTTCTAAGTCCATTTTCGACTACAATTTTGACCCTATTTTCTTCATGAAAGTTATTCTCCCCGATGTCTAGTTTGTATAGAAATTCAAATCACCTCATTTGGACCAGTATAACTCAGGTTAATTTGAAAATGCCGGAATTACTTCGAGTTCATTATCTTGTTTTGGGGCAGTTTAGGACCAAATTGAATTACTGCTTTTGTGAATTCGAGCTCAATAGATTAAATTTACACAGATGTACTTATTTTATGAAGATTTGTTCTCCTAGAGTCTGGTTTCACTTAATTTAAAATCACTCAATTTGGATGAGTGAAACTCAACTTATGGCCTAAATACCAAAACTGTTCTGGAACCTAAAACTGTATCAAAATTGACCCAAAAATAGAGTATCACTTTGACGAATTTTATGGGTACCTTGGGGTCCAAATTTTCATATACCTATTTCAGGGATATTTGTTCTTCTAGAAGTCTAGTTTACTCATAAATTTGAATCACTTAATTTGAATGAGTGATGGTCAAGTTATGGCCAAAAACAAAACATGGGTTTAAAAAAAATGGACAACATCTCCCCTAAAACCCAACATTTTCTGTATACAACTTTTTCCTCTATTGAGGACCACAAGTAAACCAACAAGGATTCTACACATAAACAAAGAGGTATTCCAAACCTCCAAACAAGTATCCATAAAAAATTCATGCCAAAAAATCATACAAAATCCTGCAAGGTTTTCTAACAAGTTCTATACTAGAATCCATAGAAACCATACAAATCCATACCTTTGATCTCTTTTCTCCTTCCTTCTTCCTTCTTCTTTCTTCTCTTTTTCTCTTCTCCCCTTCTCTTCTCTTCTCTACGTTTTTGCTCTCCAAAATGAAAGACCAAATGAGATATTTTGATTCCAAAAATAAGGCCCAATATTTGTATATACATATTAAAATTCTTTTCCCATTTTTTTCATTTAAGTCTTATTTCTCATCTATTATCAGTTCAGCTCCATCTAGTACAATCTTAAACATCTTATTTTCCTTTAACATATATTCTTATTAAATTCTTGACCCTTGGGTCCTAAATTGGTAAATGACCAATTTACCCATATACTAATATAATTTAGGTTTATAATTTATTTTATATTTATTTTATTTTACAAAAAATATATATACATTTACTTTTATTATCTGTAAACATGTTGTTATAAAGCGGGGGTAATTTGAGTGTTACAACTCTCCCCCTTATCAATTGTGATGAAATGAAGTGGGTGTGCTAGAAGACGCATTTAGAACCCCGATATGGCCATTATGAGTTTTGGTAATACCATTTGGGTTGACTAATGCATTGGCAGCATTTATAGATTTAATGAATAGGGTATTTAACCTATGGATCAGTTGTAAATGGTCTTTATTGATGACATCACGGTGTATTCTGGATGCAGGGAACACAAGACAACGATATGAAATAGTCTCTGGCAGCTGAGAAAAGTTATATGCTAAGCTCCAACAGTATGATTGCGGCTAAGGGGATATTGCTTAGGCCATATTGTGTCAACGGAGGGCATCAGAGTTAACCCTACAAAGATTAAGGCCGTTGTGAATTGAAACCACCTGAAATATAGCCAGGGTGAAGTTTCTTGATTAAATAGAGTTATTATAGAAGATTTGTGAGAGGCTTTTAAATGTAAGCCTCCGCTCCGCTAAGTTACTCAAAGGAATAAAGTTTGAGTGGACGGACAAATTTGAATAGTTTGAGGCAGTTGAAAGGGATCTTTGGTTGAAGCACCGGTATTGCGACTACTCCCGGGGAAAAGAGTATACCTTGTATGGTAGCCCCGGGCGTGGTTTGGGATGCGTGTTAATGCAAGATGGGAAGAGTGGTGGCTTATCGTCCAAAGCAGGTGAAGCCACATGAGCAGGTGTCACTCATGACCTAAGAGTTGGTTGCGAAGTGTTTGTTTTTTGAAAATGTAGCTGACACTACTTATACGGGAAAGTGTGGAATTCTGCTTGATCATAAGAGTCTCAGTACTTGCTATTGGAAAGAGTTAAATTTGGCAAGGATAGTGGAGGTGGTTAAAGTTATTCAAGGATGTGATTGCATCATAGACTACCACCCAGAGAAAGGCTAATATGTGGCGGTGCTTTAAAATAGAAAAAACGGTGTGACAATGTCGCACTACGATGAGTGATTGGAGACTAGCAGATGGGCTATGTTGGCTCGGCCTGAAACAACCCGTTTTAAAGCAAATGATTATAGATGTAGAAAAAAATGATGAAGCTACATAAAGATTACGAATGATTAGAGATGAGTGATAGGCAAGGTTTTCAATAAGAAAGAAGGCTGGAAGTTTGTATTCCCGAGCAGTTATGTGCGGATGATAAAGAGCTAAAGAAAAAGTTGTTATTTGAGGCTCACAATACAGTATTTACCATGCATCCTAGAGGTAATAAGTATACTAGGACTTGAAGCAGTTTTATTGGTGGAAAGGAATGAAAGAGATGTGGCCCGAGTATGTCTAAGTGTTTGTGATGTGATAAGTCAGCCCCAGACACCCGAGTGCAGCCAGTTTGTTGAAATCCTTCGATTCCCTGATAGGTGGGATAACATTACTATGGATTTTGTATCGATTTCCCTCACCCGAAGAAACATGATTCGAGTTTGGAGTAATTGTAGAATGAGGTTGACCAAGTCTGCTCCACTTCTTACGGTCCAAACGGCTACTCCATGGTCGACTAGCGGGACTTTGTGAGTGAAATTCTCAGTTACATGGTGTGCAGTTATCTATTATGATGCCATTTAGAGATGCGTTTTACATCAAGGTTACGGAAGGGAATTCTGATTGTTTAGACTGCTTAGGTGAAGTTCAATATAGCATTCCATCCTCAAACAGATGGATAGTCAGAAAGGTTGATTCAAGTTTGAAGATATGCTTCGAGGTTGTGTCATGGAATTTTTGGGAAGTTAGGATAGGTATATTCCATTGATGGAATTTGCCTATAACAATAGTTTTCAATCAAGCATTGGTATGGCACCATACGAGGCTTTGTATGGCCAAAAATGTAGAACTCACGTCGTTGACGGAGTTGAAATGAGCATAAAGTGTTGAATTAGGACATAGTGAAGATACGGAAAGTGTAGGTTATTAGGAAAGGTTAAAGGCGGCTGATGATCGACAAAAATCTTATCTTGGAGTTTGAAGAGGAGACATTGCATATGAAGTGGGAGACAAGGTCTTCTTGAAGAGAATGTGCTCGCTATGGAGAAAACTCTACGGTTTGTTAAAGGGAAAGTGAGTCCGAGGGTCCTTAAGGCTATATAGAGTTTTAGGCAAATTGGCCCAGTGGCTTATCGTTTAGCACTCCTGTCACCTTTCGATCAAACCGAATGGCGGATCAAGACCGGTCCGAGGCGCAAGACTATATCTTGGGACTCATTGACTGTTCTTTCTCAGAGATGAACTTGTACCTGTGGTTATACAAACAATTTTAATAGCAAATCATTTTTCGTTTACAAAGAAGCTACGCTTAGGAGTGGTGTCATCAAAATCTATACACATATCACTGAGTCCATTTACTTATACATGTACATTTTTTTCTAATACAAAACATCGAGATCACGGGCCGGGTGCGGTGAGCACCTATCTACGAGGCGCCTGCTCTGCGTGTGGGATGTCTTGTCCTCTCTATCCTTGTCTTGCAGCACGTACTGCACGGTTGAACACTCGTGCTTTAAGCTTTACGCTTAGTGGGAACATAAGCATGGACAACCACCAATGGTGACCATCTCAAGCTTATACATATGCATTTCATATATCTATACATATTCATATAACTTTTGGTTACTTATCATCTTTACATTCCTATTGCATATCAATCTTTTCGGATTTATGTTTTACGTCTTTAGCCTTATCTCTATCTATGCTTTTCTTTGTATTTCGTGCTTTGTCATCTTTTACTTATCTGTCGTTCTTAACATATACATTTCTATCATGTGTTCATAGCATGTTACTCTATTCATTTAAGTTATCTATCATATATTCATATCATATATTTTTTATTCTAGTACTTATCATTTGATCTATTATCTTTCTAATGGTTCATATTACATATCCTATTACGTACAAGTCATATTCTTATACATATATTACTTTTCATGGTTATATACTATATACCATTTTGTTATGTTCTATTTTCATTATCTTGTTTTCCTTATCATGATGATCATGTCATCATCGTATACTATTTCCTCTTGTATTATCATAACTTTGGATCATTTATTCTTATACATTTTATATCATAGCCAGTTGTATAATCTCATGTTTTAACTTATCATCATAGCGATTGCTATACTTCTCGAATCATATCATATCTTTTCATGTCATAATGATTCATTTGTTTTATATTTCATGCTGTAAATACCAAGAAGTGGATAACGAAACTTATAAAGGCTCGGCGTATTTGTACTATTGTATCGAAGCAGTGGTCTTATCAAGGCGGGTATTATCATTATGCGAGACAATGATCATCTTATAAAGCGTGAAGCGCGGTGGTGATACTAGGACCCCCGATCAACAGGGATCTATATCTTCACGACCAAGCGGGGCCTCGATCTTGAGCGAAACTGTATGCAGGACTTATTTTCTCTTGGCATGCTTGATCTATCCCTCTACTTTGGTCAAACCACAGACCTTGATCGTTTTATATTTTACGTACGCATTTCATAAGCATGAATAGCTATTGACCTCATGATTGCTTATGCAATATATATACTATCGATATTACTTAAATTTGTATTCGTTTCTCATATACGTAGCTTCATATTACGGTTCTCATATTTCTCTATGATACATATATTCCCTATATTTTTACTCGTGTATGCATTTACTCCATTCTTATATTCATATATACTTATCATTCGTGTACATGTACTCATTCCTCTTAACATGTATATCTTGTTAACTTATATCTTCATGTACTTTATTAGTATATATCTTATGACATATCCTATACATTTCTATGCTTGTGGATTATCGAATTGTCTATCTCGTAAGTGCAGAGAACATAGACTTCTTCTTTAATACCCTTAATTTATTATGTCCAAACTATTTACCTTTTTTATCATTTCTTATTCGATTACATTACTAAACATTAAACGCAGGCGGGAGATAAGGAATGAGCGAGACTCGTCTGATATATACTAGAAGGTGGTGCGATGCAGGCAGAGGCGTGCTGTTACGTAATAGAAGTGTTGGAACACTGGTAAGTGCTGAAGCACTGGTCATGTATCGTGCAAAGCGCGATCATATATGCGTGTGCCGTAATAGGAAACTCAGTAGCCTTTAGCGAAGTCTTTGAAGCATGTGATCATTTATTCTTTTCTTCTATATTTCTTTCATATCAAATCCTTATGTTGCTATTCTTGTTCATATCTATCTCTTTTCTTATCACGTATTTGTTATATCTTTAACCAAGCGATTAGTACACTTGGTAAAACCATTCATTTTCAGTAAACTAGGTCTAAAACCTCGGTATGACATCTACTAGCCTCCTCAGGCATATGAATGGATTCTTGACTCAATGGGCTTTCCATAGAGTTCAAGAACACCCAAAACGGAGTTCGGACGAAGAAGTTATGACCTTCCGAAGTTGGAGGTCATACGTAGTCAAATCCTGAACTGGACGAGCTGACCTGACCTCGGTAAACTTGGTCTAACACCTCGGTCTGACACCTTCTATCTTCCTCAGGCATATGAATGGATTCTTGACTCAATGGGCTTCCCATAGAGTCCAAGAACACCCAAATCGGAGTTCGGACGAAGGAGTTATGACCTTCCGAAGTTGGAGGTCATACGTAGTCAAATCCTGAACTGGACGAGCTGACCTGACCTCGGTGAGCTCTGTCTAACACCTCGGTCTGACACCTAATACCCTCCTCAGGCATATGGAAGTATATTCTTGACTCGATAGGTTTCCATAGAGTCCAAGAACCGAATCGGAGTTCGGACGAAGGAGTTGCATGACCTTCCGAAGTTTGAGGTCATCGTAGTCAAAATCCTGGCTTGGACGAGCTGGCTGACTCGGTGAGCTCGATTAACACCTCGATACGACACCTAATAGCCACTCCTCAGGCATATGAATGTGTTCTTGACTCAATGGGCTTTCCATACAACCCAAGACATGTATCCATACTAAACCATATTTTCATACTTTTTTAATACAAAATCCATGAGGTTCAACACCACTTAGTTCATACTATAGATCTTCTCTTTTCTTTTCCTTCTTTCTTCTTTTCTTTTCTCTTCTTCTTCTTCTTCTTCTTCTTCCTTTCTCTTCTCTTCTCTCTTATCCGTTTTTGCTCTCTCTTTCTCCCAAGACCAAAATGAGATTTGGTCTTATCCTTATTTGATCTTATCCCCTTTTTATTTCACTTTCCAAGGAGGAAACTTCCTCCCTCTTTCCTTCAAGCCACTTGTCTCTTCCACAATTTTCTTCCTTATTTTATTCTAATATCTTTCTTTTATTCCAGATAATTACACTTTTACTTTTATTATACCCTAAACATGTCCGAAAACTGTTAGGGTATATTTCGGGGTGTTACACTCCCTTCAGAATTGCCCAAATTACACAATGTGTTTCATGTGTCGATGCTACGGAGATACCGCTCTATTGAGTCACACATACTACAAGTGCAATATATGCAAGTACAAGCAGATTTGTCATATGATGAAGAGCCGAAAGCTATTCTAGCTCGAGAGATGAAACAGTTCCTAAATAAGCAAGTGCAGTTGAGTAGAAAGTGATCAAAAAGCACCATGGCAGGAATAAGCTACTTAGAGCCAGGAAGCAACTATGAAAGCCTTGATGTCTTAAATCTTCACTACGAATTAAAAATTTCGAGGACGAAATTTCTTTAAGTGGGGGAGAATTGTAATACCCCAAAATATGTCCTAACAGTTTATAACATGTTTATGGTATATTATTAGTGCATTTGGAAATTTTTGGTAATTATTATTTTGCTAAGTGATAAAATTTTGAAACCTGGAATTTGTACAAGATACAAGGGTAAAAGTGGAATTTGTCAAAACATGATATAAAAGTCATAAGATAATAAGATTATATGTCAAAGTGGGATAATGGGAAGTTGTAGTGTAAATAATAGAGAGATGGAGGACTTAATTGTAATAAAAGGGAAAAATTAAATATAAAAAGAGGATAAGACCAAAAATATCTCATTTTTTGAAGAAGGAGAGCTCATATGGGTAGAAAAAGAGAGGAGAAGAGAAGAAGAAGAAGAGGAAGAAGAGAAGAAGAAGAGGAAGAAAAAGAAGAAGAGCAAAAGGTATGGAACTTGTATGGAAACTATGATTTTAGTATGGATTATTGGACTTTTGTATGGAATTGTTTGATGAAGAAGAAACCATAAACCCATTTTTTTTTATGAATTTGGGTCTAAAAGAACCCTACTTGGTATATTGGTTGTGTTTTGGACTTGGGTTAGTTGATTGTAATCCTCAATTGAGGAATATTTGTATTAAGGAAATATTGGAGTTTTAGGGGAGATGCTGTCAAAATTTCTCCAACTTCGGATGGTCATAATTTCTTCGTCCGAACTCCGTTTCGGATGTTCTTGGACTCTATGGAAAGACCTTTGAGTCTAGCATTCATCAATATATAGCTTGATAATATTGGAACTCATATTAGGTCCAAAAATTACGAAAAATAGTAGGCCCTGCTGGTTCTGCTCGTAGTCATTGTTCATGGGAAGCCTCCAACTTCGGATGGTCATAATTTCTTAGTCCGAACTCCGTTTCAGATGTTCTTGGACTCTATGGAAAGCCCTTTGAGTCTAGAATCCATTCATATATAGCTTGATAATATTGGAACTCATATTAGGTCCATAAATCACGAAAAACAATGGGCCCTGCTGGTTCTGCTTGTAGTCATTGTTCATGGGAAGCCTCAAACTTCGGATGGGTGCAATTTCTTACGTTCAGACTCATTTGGATGTTCTTGGACTCTGGAAAACCCCATGATCCTATCTAGCCATATATAGTTTGATGAAATTGCAATGATAGTAAATAGCTCATAAAGCATACATAGTAAACCCATAGTTATTCATGCATATAATGAGATATGAAAAATGCAAAGATACGAATAAATAATTGTAAATATCGCATATGATCACCGGATATTATCATATTTGAATATGAGATATATCTTGAACATAAAATACACATGGACTATGCCTTAGGAGCACAGTAGAGGATAGATGGGCATGCTTTATTAGGAAAAGCAAATTCTGACATCTTGATCAGTTGGCCGTTGCGGGTCATTACGGCGCCTTCGAGGCCACCTCAGATGGTCATTGTCTCGTACAATGATAACAGCGCCTTCGGGCCTTATAGATAGTCATTGTCTCACACAATGATAACAGCGCCTTCGGGCCCTTATAGACCTTGTTTAGAGTGCGGTGAGTCTGATTCTGTAGAGACCCTTATAGTTTCGCTTTATACTTCCCAAGGTTTATGCAAGCATGAAACATAAAACAAATGACTTGAATATGACATAGAAATGATAGGATATGATAAAGAGAAGCTATGCTTACCGCTATGCAATAACAGAAATATATTGTGTGAGCATGAAGCAAAGTGTAAAATAATAAGTATATATGAACGTTGATAAGAAATGAAACATGATATGATAAGTAAATATGATATATGTATAAGCATGTTTAAATAATATGATATGTTAGATGTGTATGCATGTGTATAGAAGTGTGATGATCCGTGTTAGTGGTCGTCAAGGTTTATTCCCACTAAGCATAAAGCTTATACGGGTTTCATCCGTGTGAGTGCAGCAAAGACAAGAAGGGGCGGGACAGCGCCATTCAGTCTCGTGTCGGCCAACGTAGTTAGATCTTTAGGAAGACTTTTTGGTCTATTTTGTATATGTAATTTTTTTCTTTCTTTTGTAAACAACGTAAGTTTTTTGTATAAATCGAACACTCCACATTATGGACATGAATATATTTTGAAATTCTCACGCTCAGAATACCTCTCCAAGATACATGTTTTTTAGTGTATGAATGAACAAGTTATAGTGTACAGATAAAATGAACAATGACACCCTCGCCCTACATCGCATATGGGTGGATGGTCGGGGGTGTCACACCAGGTCTCGTCTGCGTTCAAGATCTTGTTTTTGTTTTTACATCCAATCACTTGTCATTACAACATTGCAGTATTATGTTATTGTACAAACTAGAACCTGATTCTCTCGATGCCTCGCTCAACTTTTAACCACTGACTCGGGTCTCGTTGGCTTTCCCAAGTCTTGTCGACTTTCAAGCTCTTTTTTTGTTTTTACATCCAATCACTTGGCATCACGCCATTGTATTATTTTGTTCTCATAAATACTCGAACATGATTATTCCATGTTCCCCATCCAACCCTTAACCAGTGATCTTGGTCTCATCGACTTTCAAGATGTTGTTTTTATTTTTACATCCAATCATTTGGCATCATAAAATTATAGTATTTTATTCTCGTATAAACTTTAAACCTAATTATTTCCTATTCCATCCAATCCTTAACCAGTGACCCGGGTCTCGTGAGCTTTCAAGATCTTGTTTGGATGGAAAGAAAATGGTTATGGAAAAGGAAAAAAAAAAAAAGCTTAAACCCATGTTTAATAAATGCATTGTACGGAGTCATCAACCGTTTATCTTATTATGCAGAAATGTCTCATAAAAAGTGGCATGTTGAGTTCTCATATGTTGAGTGCCTGACTAGACATTTTGCCACGTGGAAAAAATGTAACTTACCAACCACTTGTATTTAATTTTATAATTTTTGAATAATTAAAAATATATATATAATTAATTTTTGAATAATTTTATTCAAAATATATATATATATATATATATAACAATTAGGTCTTAAATGTAAGCCACGAACATGGCATGCCCAGGATCACCATAGTTAGAAAACAAAACACAATAACGGAGAGAATTGTCGATCCGCGTACTGATTGGAATCAAAAATCATGCTTGAAACTGCGAGTGCGACGATCATGACAACGAGCTCAAGAACCTCACACCTGTAGCCGTTCTGCTATTTGGCCTAATGGGATTGCCGCTCCGAGGAGGAAGTTATACAGATCTGGATGTGGTGAAATGTGTATCGTTAGGGTTAGGGAAGGAGCTGGCTTGTATTTATAAGTCTTGTGCTGAGCCTCTCATTACAGGTCGGGCCGTACTCGGCCCCTTCTTATTATATTAGGCGATTAAGAATCCATATATCTCACCTTTATTAGACCAAACTAATTCAGTTAATTTCAATTCATATAGCTCACATTAAGAAATTCTTACATTAAATATAGAGATTTTTTTTTATAAATAAATAGTATTGTTCCTATCTCCAACTTAGTCCTTATCGATCCAGCTAGGTCTCATTGAATAAATATAAAGAGATTTTGATTTAAGTAAAAACACACTTGAATTTTAAAAATATTTATATATAATTCAAGATTTTAAAATATTTTTATATTTAGTAATTTTTTTAATAAAGTTGTAAGAAAAAATGTGGAAAATATGTAAAATAGCATAAAAACCATGTGTAACGTCCCGTCCCGAGAGGGTGTACGGTATATGTAATCGTAGGGTCGCATATATGCACCAAGGACTTCCTTAATTATTTTAGTATCATAATAGAATTTTTGGAAGTTGTTTTAAGGGTGAAATTATAAAGTTTTCAAAGAATTGTTGCACTTTTGCAATTAAGAAAAGTGGAGGGGTGGAATTCCAATTATGGAATTTTAAAAGGATAATAATAATAATAAATTACTATAATGGTTCAGAAAAGCCTAGAAAATTCTCTAGATCTCGGATGACGAAACGGACTACGCCGTTAAATTCGTCTCGCGAAATCTAGTGACCAGAAAAAATTCGTTGGTCAGGAACCGGTCAGACCCTACGAATTTTAATTGATAAGTCGTCGGGGACTTCGGGAATGAGATTTATAAAATCTCGAAGTCGAGGAAAATGACTGGCAGTTAAAGTTCATTTAAAATAATTAAAGCGAAAAGAAATAAAATTTCGGGCTTGAGAAATGGATCCGAATAAGATAATAGAAATCGCGTTTATCTAAATAATAATAATAATAATAATAATTAAAGAAAAGATAAAAGAAAAAAAAAATAAAGATTAAAAAGAGTGGGGGCCTTGACAGACGAAGTGCGTGGTAAGAGATTTTTTAAATTTCTTTATTCTTTTCGTTTCTTTCTCAGATTTACGAAAATTGGATCGTAGATTTTCGTCAAAGCAGAAGATAAAGTTGGTCTACGCGACGAGAGCTACACGTAAAGTGCATTATCTTAGCGTTTTGTCAGCTTTAAAGGTATAAAATTTTATACTTGTGTTATTTCGATCCTAAATGCTATATAATGACTTGAAATTTTCTTAGAGAGGCAGTGAAAGGTAGTAAACCATAAAAATTTTAGGCGAGTTTAGGAATTTTTAGGAATTTTGGGCATGTTTAGATGATCCAGGCTGAACAGATTTGTTTTCGGACGGTTCGGATTGAAATTCAGAGTTGTAGTCGGATAGGTGAGGACAGAATTTTAGAAATGTTTTTCGGGTGTTTAGACTCAGAAAAGTCCCTTGAGTCAAAAGTTCTTAAAACGAGATAGTTTTATGGGGCATTTAATGTGTAGGGACATTTTGGTCAATTTCATTATATTATGGTATCTCACTTGTCGAATAGAATTTAGTGCCTTGAGTTTTGTTAGAATCGAGTTCGTTCGATATAATCGTTTGAAAGGCTACGTGTATGTTTATGGTTAAAGCGTTGGTACGATGGCATTTCGTGCTGTATGGATTGTGTGGCGATTTGGGCATCCGACGAGAATACAGAGTGCTTGACAAGATTTGAAGGAAATTAGTCGAAAAAGGTGAGTACTCAAATCTTTTTCTAAAAAAGCGAAAGTGTTTAAATTACAAGTTTGTAAAGTACTTTGAAAATATAAATTTATAAAGCATTTTTACCTCCACTTGTTATACTCGACGAGAAAGTTCAGGTTCGATCTTCAGAAAGCAGGTTTGGCACGGTTTAGCAAAACCCTAAATGTACTGACTGATTTCCGATCTGATGTATTTCGGATTGTGCATGGCAAGGTTATGGGATATTATGACTAACTATATTGCACGGTCGAATGATTGGGGTTAGATGCAGTATATATTTATATAGTGAG
The DNA here is from genome assembly GCA_016808115.1 of Tetrastigma voinierianum. Classification (NCBI taxonomy): domain Eukaryota; kingdom Viridiplantae; phylum Streptophyta; class Magnoliopsida; order Vitales; family Vitaceae; genus Tetrastigma; species Tetrastigma voinierianum. Next base: position 330,815 of record JAEQBH010000002.1, on the reverse strand, counting down.
TGCGCCCTGCACATTCGAATTTATATAGTTGTGTATTTGACTTAGTATGGCGATGAGGTGTTGGTTCGAGGTTCATCAGGGCATTTGATTCAAAGGTTCCATTATGTTTATAGAGATCCATTAAAGTATTCCTTAGGACCATCTTAGCGGTAGAAGTGTTCAGGGTTCACTCACAGGTCACGGAGTTCCAGGAGTTCCATTTGTATCACATCTAGGGTATTTCATAAATGGAGCCGCAGTGGTTGAGTACTTGATTTCAGTCGCGCACTTTCGAGATATTAACCACCAGAAGCAGTTTTCAGCGAGAAATAGTTTTGAAACGGTTTTAAAGCGAAATAGTTTTCATAACGAGTTTTCAACGGCGAAATGGTTTCGCCGCGAAAACTTCGGTTTTCTCATAAAACGGTTTACAATCATTTACGTCTGATTTTCATATTAGGAGGTACATACAACAGACAACAACATTTAGAACTTATAGTACTCACTAAGCTCGTTTAGCTCATAGTTTTCTGTTTTTAAAATAATTTTTCAAGTGCAGGTGCCAAAGCCGAAAGAGCTTTCCAGGATCCTCAATCCTAAACGTTGTGTTGTGATTATATATAAGATAAGGTGTAAAGTAAAAGTAGTAAAAGTTAAAATGTGACATTTTGTATATGTAAATATCTTTTGTAAAATATGCATGGTTTTGAGAAAAACAGGTTGCGATGAAATTATGTTGGATTGATCCTTATCTTATATTTTGATGAGGACCAGAGGTCCTTTATGGTTGTAGTTGGATATTTGGAAAACATTGGGAGTATATTTTTATCACAATTGATTTTTGTATTTTGGAAGCGATACCCAGATGCGGTCGTTATCTTTGCGGATTTCGTTAAATCTAAAGGTGTAATTTGATAGAAAGTAAAAATTTTATAACCCACGTTTTTCAAAAAACGATTAAGCGGTTGCGAACAGCTTCATAGTAACTTAATCGTCGGCGAGCATTTCGAGAGGTTACTATGGAGTTAAACGATTTCACTGTCACTAGGAAAGTGCAATCACCATGAATTTTCAAATTTTTGCATATTTGATTTTTTTTTTTATTATTATTATAAATGGAGTCTCAACAACTGGTATATGTAAACAAAATTTGAAAATTCAAGTTTTTTTATGTTATTTTCCCTTATATATTTATATATTAACTAAACCACCTTTTGAAATCTCAAATTTTAAAAATGAACCTTCATCAATTTTGTATTTGATTTTGATAAAAATGACCTTTTTTTTTTTTTTTTACAATGGAAACTAAAATTTCATTCCTTCAAAACGGTAATACCTTTATATTTGAATACATAAATCAAATTATTAAAAACATTATACGATGACGTAACATCTAAGTTAATAGCAAGAAGATACGGTTCAAGGCCTATATAAGAGATAATCCTAATATGCCTAAAATAGTAAAGAATCACCAAGATTTTAGATTACATTGAAAACATCTTGATGAACATATGAATTTGATGTGAAATGCTCTGTCTAATAAGCTTGGCTTTTCTGAAATAAGATCGTCACACAAAAACCAATGAATAAACACCACGCCCATAGCTCAAATGGAAACAAAAACATAAGAAAACGAAAAATCGAATGGCTCGGATCAGAATTAGAAAAGACCACTTTATTAAGAGAGAAAGCTCATATATGAGTAGGCAAAACAATGAGATGAGTGATTAATCATCCCTCATTTCTAACGGGATGAAAAAAAAAAGAATGAGAAGAATTATGGTTTCTGGAGGAGATGAGATGTTTGCCACATGGTATTCGAAAATGATTTTATTTTCTTATAAAGTTAACGATATGAAGGTATTTTTGACCATATATATATATATATATATATATATATATACTGCTGCCTATATATATATATTTACAAAGTAGTAAATTATGCCTGCGAGACTCGAACCTCGAACAGTTTTCCTCTCTATATCCTTCTAACCAATTGAGCTAAACATGTCTTTTAAAAAATAGGGTATTTGATGTCTTTAAAATATATATATTTACAAAATAATAAATTGTCTCTGATGAAACTCAGTCTCAGACATGTACAAAATTCCTCTCCATATCCTTCTAACCTCAAACCCTTTTTCTTTCCATATCTTTCCAACCAATTGAGTTATACATGTCTTTTAATATATATATATCTGTGAGTAATAGAATTGTTTATGCCCCAAGACCTACTAAAATCCCGAAACTCTTTCCTCCCCATATCCCGAAACTCAAGTGTATAATCTTTGATCTGATTCTTTATATAATTATCTTGGATTTCAACCTCTAATTTTGATTTCATGTTTTTATCTATATATCAATAATTTAAATTAATAAAATTAATTTTCTCTTAAAAAAGAAAATTAGTTTTTTTCTTTAAAAAGAAAAGGTGGAGGTAAGGTTTTCAGTCCACGTGTCATCATTTGGTGGACGTGAAGGAAACAATCACGTGTGTATCTAGAATTCATCTACGAAATAAAATAAATAATTATTTTTTTATTCGATTACGTATGCTAATATTATAATATCAACTACACGACAAAAAGAATTTATCTTAGTTGACCTAAAGAATTGTTTTCAAAAATATGAACTAGACAGGCTAATCTTCCTATTTAACAATCATTTCAGGAATAATATTTTATTTTTAGAGCATATAATATTAGAAAATATGTTTGAAAACTAAAATATGTTTTTTGTTTTAAATTTTTTATAGCTAAACATTTTTCAGTTATATTACCTAAATAAGTATTCTTCAGAATATTACCTTCATGATGGGTTTTTCAATAATTCTATAACAATATTAATAATTATAAATAAACGTTTAAAATATATGTAAAAATATTTTAAATGAGCTGAAAATATTGCAAATTTTCAAAGAAACTTTCATTCAATATAATATCAAATAATGATTCCAAAAAATTATAACAAATTTTTTTGTTCACAATTATTTTTAAAATATACATAGAGAGTCGTTATTGAATGAATAAACCCATCAAATAATTCTTTGTTCAGAAATGTGGGTCTACCAATTGCTCCAAAATATATCATTTTTCAAATTGAAATATATATATATATATATATATATATATATACATAATTTTTAGTATATATATTTATTGAATTTAAAGGGAAAATTGGGTCTTAAACATATAGAGATTTTGATTTAAGTAAAAGCACACCCTCATTTTAAAAATATTTGTATATAATGCAAAAAAATTTAAATATTTTTTATATTTAGTAATCTTTTTAAAAACTTTTTAAGAGAGAATGTGAATATGGTTTAAATTTATTGTTAGGATAAATTTTCAATATATATTATTTTTAGTGAAAACATTTGGTAAATGTTTATTTAAAACGTCAACGGGATCCAGGGATTTAATTCAAGTGTTGTTTTCTATATTAGGGATATGAGAGGGTATTTTCGTCATTTTGGATTAGAAATTGACGAGATGAAAATACTTGAATCATTTATGTAGTTCAGTGGTAGTAGAGGTGTAAATGAGTCGAGTTACTCGAACTCGACTCATAGAATACTTGAATTCGAGTTGGAATTAATCAAGTTTGAGTAGATTATTAAGTTGAATTCAAATATCCCTGTCTATGACATTACTTGCGGTTAATCAAGTTTCTTATTTTATTAACCAGTCGAATTCAAATCGATTTTGAATTAAATTAGAGGAGTTTAAAAATATAATTATTTATCAATTTTAATTGATTCGAGTTTTATCAAGTCGAGCTCAAGTAGCTCGACTAATTTTCAAGTCGAGTTTCAAACATATGAAGAAAAGCTCGATCAAGTTCGAATCAAATTCATGTTTTGAGTTTTTTAATCAAATCAAGCTCGAGTTTGGCTCTGTTTTTACTCAATTCGATTACACCCCTAATAATAAGCAATTAAAATTACTAACTTCATTTTTTAATATTATTTTATTTAAAAAAATGCATATAACAAGCTTTTTGTTTTTGTACATCAAGAGACTCTTTGTAAACTTTGTCCTTCACGAGTGTGATTAAATATATATATATATATATATATATATATATATATATATATATATATATATATATATATAATATTTTAATGTGGCATGATGCCAATGTGCAATGGGTGCCTGAGAGATATCACATTTAATGATTGTGAGTGTATGGCTATGATCAATCATCACACTTGATGATTGATGAGTGGGCTCGGTACCGTTGGAAGACGTCTAATGGAGTTGCATGGTTGCATAACACGGAAAAACGTGTGTTGGGTAATAGTAAGAAGGGCTCGACTCCCTCGAGTGAAAGGCTCGGACTGGTTCAGACACATCCGACGGTAAAAGTCCAAAAAGTGTTGGAAGGCGGTCGCCAGAGATCACTGTGTGAGACCTCGAAAATCCGGCTACCACGAAACACGGGTTTTGATTATAAAAAGATGGTGGAAATGATGACATTCATAAAAGTTTTGGTTTATGAACAAAGCGATTTTTTATTTCAAAGTACTCATTGGATGAGATTCATCAATGACATTTTATCATTGGTATTTGCATTGTATGGTGGGGGCCGATTGAGGACTGGGGTATAGTCGTGATTGAGGTCTCATCTCATTTCATGTCATGTATGATTCGACCCTAAGATTGCATATCTTTACTTAGAATGTGAATGTAGGTATGAGCATTGCATGTGCACTTAGGTGAGGAGTAGCCTCTGTAGAAATTATTCTCTATTGGGCGTGGTTCACCATATATGAGAAAATATTTCAAGTACAGGAAGTACACCGGTGGATAGCACTCATGAGAGACCACAATTGTGAAGAAAGTCGGTTTGTGGCTTTAACACTATTTTTGTAGCATTTTGGAACAAACTAGTTCTAGATACGAAATTGATGTAAAAAGAGTTGTAATAAACTCCTATAGAATGTTTTCATTATACTCTTACATATTTTTATGCATTATATTGGGCCTCGCGAGGACTAAAAGCTCTTCTATATTGTGCGGAGTCGGGTTTTGGATTTAGAATACATGCCCAGGGAACCCAAAGACTAGATCAAGGAAGAAAAAGGAAGACCATAGGCTATCGGCGATGCCAACGTGACGCCGGACATGCAGTACCTGATCGCTGCGCGACATTGAGCGAGGCAAGGTGCACGATGCCCGCGACCGGACGGACAAAGTATTTGATGTCCACGCGATATCGGATGGCGAGTGCTGATGCCAGCGACATGAATCGCGACATCGAACAATGGAATGCGATGTGAGACCGCGGACATGCGAGTGCGATGTCACAACATGAATTCCGCGACATCGGAAGGCGGGGTGCGCGATCTTTGCGACATGGTCACAACATCGGACAGGCAGAGTGTTGATGTTGTAATGTATTTAAGTATTTTTGTAATAAATACTTAAATACAAATTTCAAAGTATTCAAGGTCTTTTAACCAAAAAAAAAAAATTTCAAAAAACAAGATCTTGAAAGAAATATTAGGTTAAAATACATCAAATACTTCAAAATCTGTAAATTTAATATTTTTCATGGTTTTTCTTGAAAAATAACTCATTTAAGACAAAAAGCCCTTTTCCATTTTAAATAAGATATTTTTTAAATAAAAATAACTCATTGAGGATAACAAAATATTATAATGTTGTAATGTCAAGTGATTAGATGCAAAAATGTGATTTTGAAAAGAATTTGGTTAAAGATCAAGTCCAAACTAAGCCCAGCAATCGGGCTCGAGTATGATAATCAACTAGCAAGAAGGTCAAGACATTTCTAAATTTTTTTTTTTTTTTTTTTGTCAAGGTGGTCAGCTCAGAATGGTGAGACTTTATCTCAAAAGCAAGTAGAAGAGACTTTTTCTCTAACCCAAGTCATGACATGGCAGAACGTGAGCAATTATTGTTAGTGGATAAATGACTTGGAGAACAAGTTGTTAATGAATAAATGACTTGGACAATAAGACTCTAATGGGTACATGAGCAATTATTGGAGAATGTGGGATCTGAACAGTTCTAAATGCCTATAAAAGTAGAAACCAACTTGGGCAAAAGATTTGCGAGTGATCATCGATCAACATCTAAACAAACATTTCGGCAATTTCTCATATATTTCTACTAGTTCGTAGCCGTAGAAATTTTGATATCTTTAGTCTAGTCACATGTTTTCCTTACAAGCATCATTACTTGAAGCTTTGCATCATTTTAGTATGTCATTCGATTTATTCTACAATGAAATTTGTTATCTTTCAGCTAGTCCCTCTGAGTTTTCTCGACACTGTCTGATTGTCTAATTTTCAAAGCACTTTCCACTTAGATTTTAGGGAACTGTCAAAGGAACTAGGGAATCCAGTTTTCCCTTGAGCAGAAGTTAGATTTCGACACAATTTCAATTTGGAAATACTATAATTTCCTCGGGCGCCCGCGCATTTACCAATTCCTTTGCTTTTGTATGTTTTGAAATCACAAAGAACATCATTTTGTCGTTCTTTGCAATTTGTTCTTGCTCTCTTGATTAATTGTTTTCTGTGTTTTTCTGATAGTAATAAACTAGGAACCAAAATTGTTCTTCCTATTTTCTTTGTTCTCTTTGTTTTTGAGAATAAAAAATAGTTTTCAAAAATAAAAACCAAACAGGCCTTTAGAATATGGTTATTTCTTATGCCCTATTCAACCCTTAACCATTGAGTCAAACTCATTGACTTTCAAGATCTTGTTTGGATGCAAAGAAAATGGTTATGAAATGAAAAACTCAGAAAACATGTAAGTACATGTTGAAGAAATTCATGCATGCAAAAAATAATATTGAAGAAATTCATCATATTTGTATTACTAATCGAAAAAATACCATTATATATAAATTTTGTTTTAAACACTTACTTTATCACATACTTTTAAAACTAAGTATCGTCCTTTAAAAAATTAGGACTATGGTATATACTGAACGAAATAATTAAATATATATACTGATCAAAATATGTATATTAACCCTTTAAAGCATAAAATATACTAACCTCCAAATACGGTCATTGATAAATTAGATCTGAAATCCTGTGAGACAAAAAACATCGCAAAATAGTATCTATGGATACACTACTCTCAAACCACTCTCCACTGCTTTCTTAGAGCCCTAATCACAAAGATACAATATATCTTGTTTACTTGTCTCAGTCCATATAGTTCAGGCAAGTCATACCTGGGCTTTTAAAGATACTGGTCCTCTACCTAATTGCCAACCGGGAGTCTTACAGAGAGCCAGGTGATCATGGCCCTAAATACTATAAAATAGTAAACAAGTCATTCCCATTAATGGCATAAAATTGGCCTTGTAAGTGAGAAATTGATTATGCTAAGTCCACAAAATTATTTATCTAACATGTAAATACATAAAATGAAAAAAAATGGTGTTTTTGTCTAAAAATTAGTTAATTTTTAAGAAAAACCATGAAAGATATTAAATTTACAAATTTCTAAATATTTTAGATTTTTTAACCAAGTATTTCTATCAAGATCTTGTTTTTGTTTTTACATCCAATCTCTTAGCATTACAACATTACAGTATTATGTTCTTGTGCAGACTCAAACCTGATTCTTCTATATGCCCCGTCTAACCTTTAACCACTGACCCGGGTCTCATCGGCTTTTAAGATCTTGTTTTTGTTTATACATCCAATCACTTGGAATCAAACATTATAGTATTTTGTTCTCATAAAGACTTGAACTTGATTATTCCCTATTCCTCGCCCAACCCTTAACTAGTGACCCGGGTCTCATCGGCTTTCAAGATCTTGTCTTTGTTTTTACATCCAATCACTTGACATTACAACATTATAGTATTATGTTATCATGAAGACTTAAACCTGATTCTTCTCTATGCCCTGCCTAACCTTTAACCACTGACCCGAGTCTCGTCGGCGTTGAAGATCTTGTTTTTGTTTTTACATCCAATCACTTGGCATTACAACATTGCAGTTATTATTTTCTCGTATAGACTCAAGCGGCTTTCCCGGGTCTCATCGGCTTTCAAGATCTTGTTTTTGTTTTTACATCCAATCACTTGGTATCACGACATTGCATTATTTTGTTCTCATATATACTCGAACATGATTATTCCCTGTTCCTCATCCAACCCCAACTCGACCCGGGTCTCGTCTACAAGATCTTGTTTTTGGCTTTACATCCAATCACTTAGCATCATAAAAATTTATAGTATTTTATTATCAGAAACTTTGAACCCGATTATTCCTATTTCATTCAACCCTTAATCGACACCCGAGCAGCTTTCTCAAGATCTTTGCTTGATGGAAAGAAATGGCTAGAAAAGGAAAAATCTTAAACCCATGTTTAATAAATGCATCAGCATTTGTTATTAACGTTTTATCTTATTACAGAATGTCTCATATAAAGTGGCATGTTGAGTCATTATACGTCGAAAATGGACTGTACATTTCGCACGGAAAATGCAAACTTAATTTCAACCACTTGTATTTAATTTTATAAGTTTTGTAAATAATTAATATATATATATATATATATATATATATATATATATATATATATATATATATATATATATATATATATATATATATATATATATATATATATATATATATATATATCGATGTTGCCTTTTTCAAATCGAAATTGGCTGGAGCTTGTTTGGTCGCTGGCCGGGAATAGACTGCTACTGGGTTGAAATAGATTGTCGCAATGTCGGGTCTCAAGTAGGTTTCGGGGATGGGGAGCACTCCTCCGAAAAACAAGAAGAAAGTGGTCGGCGAGGGCTTCGCCGTGGCCGCCCGACATGCCTAAGCGCTTCGAGATAAAAGATGACTCACTTGTAGGCCACGTTTCGCGTGTGAGAATGCCAGACGCGACGGGCGTGCACCTTTACCGACGGGTGGCCTCAGATGGCAAGATGTTCGGGGCTACTGATGGTGACAGATCTGCCTCCTCACTGATGAGATATTTTGTTATTACTCTTATCTGGACGGTAAAGGATATGTAAATAAAGTAGCTCATTCGGATAATCTTCCTTCCTTATCGGGATCCCGATTTCGCTTACGATCTATTATCGCTCTTCTTTCCCATTTCCATGGCGCTAGCTTACTCAATAATAATATATTATTGTGGGATTATTCTATTTTTCTTAATTTCCACTGGAGACTTCCATAATCGGTTCGCGCCAAGCTGGACCTCATTCCTCGGGCTTCCGCACCAAAAGCTTAAATGTCGTGCAAAAAGGCCTGACGCTTCAACGGGCATGTCTCTCCTTCGTGGTTTGGCCGAACGGGCCCGAAGCCTTTCGTCTGGTCGTCTCTTCTCGCCCGACAAGCTGGCCCGTGAGCGGGCAACAGCCTTATTTTTCGACTCCTATCACCGCCCCAAATTCGTGTACGGCGTATTTAGCAGCGCCAGAACGCGTCTCGCTTCGTGCAATACGCGTCGCCGCTCAGGTCGGGATTAGTTAGGCTCGTCGCCGCCATTCAGTTTTATGATAATGACGTAATTCTTCGGTTTTCGCGCCATTCTGCACTTTCTAAGCTTCTTCGCTTTTCGCACATCCTCTGCCTTACGCCGTCTTGGGACCTTTTCTTTCGCTTTGGGCCGAAGTTCGGACTTCTTTCCTCTTAGTCTTCTCGGTCTGAGCCTTTTGTGCGTAGTCTTTCTCTGTGTCTTTCGATAAATTTTCTCGTCAGATTCGGGTCCACCGCGCCTTGCCTCTCTCTGGGTCTCTTTTCTAGCGATACGACGAGGTGCTGTGGTCAAGTCAGTCAATTTTACTTTCATATTTATTTCATCACGGGTCCGGTCAGTTTCTCTCACAGACGATGGTGACTCTTCTGGCCATTGGCCGGCTCGACGAATCACGGTATCTTCGACCGCCTACTGGTCGGGTGCTTCGAGATGCCCTGTAGGTGCCTTCTTTTCCCTGAAAAGGTAAGGGAAAAGTGGAACCTAATTAAATAATTCCTTGCCTGACACCCGAGATCCACCGCTCAAATACGCTTTAACCGTGGGACCCAAGAAGGTCGGTTCTTCATACGGCCACCTCAGACGCATCTCCGCCTCCCTTCTGCTCGAGTGTGGTCCCCTCGACTTTTCGACCCTTTTTACGTATTCATGTATGCAGACGGTGTGCTCGGCGCTTCGATAACGGGTCTTCGCTTCCCCTCCGCATCCCTTTTATGCGGGTTTTACAAAGACTTCCAATGTCCTGTCCTTCTCAACTCGCGCCCAATGGCTGGGTATTTCGCTACCGCCGGTATTCCCAGTGGACAGGGGCTCAAATAGCTCAAGATACTCGCCTTTACCTTTAAATCCGGGCGAGACCTCCGAGGCTTCCCTTTATTTTCAGCGCCTTGGGCCCTTCAGGATTTCCGATCTACCTTCTTCCCACAGCCGTGGAAGCGGACGCTACTTTTCGCTGTTAAGGGTCGTAGTCGAATATAGTCCTCGACGCGACGGCACACCCCTCGGGCGTTCGGTATTGACCACCCCCGAGAATCTTCAGTGCCCGCTCTTTATAACTCGTGGTCACTAAAGTTTCTCTCGATTCTTGCATCGTCTAAATGCTTCTCAAAGCTCTGATTGATCTCACTGATGAAGATAATACAGCGCCAAGGCGCTGGCCGAGTGTCCTTCGCCCTTACCTGAGCTAATCGTCGGATGTTCCCGTCCTTCAGCTCGAGGTCTACTCGCCCATAAACCGGATTTCCGTGCGCCGCTCCCGGTTAAGGCTCCTATAGCCTCGAGCTGGCCGGTCCCATTTTCAGGTCCGTCGTGAGGCGTAAGGTCCCTGTGGGGCCACTGAGTGCCATCGCGGTCGCGCCCCATTAAGATCCGGGAACTCGCCAACTACAGGCACAGCTCATACCTTCGCCGGGGCGGAAGAAAGGAGGAGGAAAGATCCGAATCCAAAATCACGGAGATCTGTGGACTTTACTTCACAATGTCGTAATCCCGTTGCGTACAAGCTCATCCATTCTTAAGATTCTGATCTTAAGAGGCCTGGTCATACTGGCTCAATACGTAGGCTTTTTACCATCTCTCCTGTGGTCGCCCGTAGTTCTCGCACCATTACATTATTTGACCCACTTTGAGTCAGTTTCGAACTCAGACAGATGTCGATTCTAAGGCCTGCGTGTGGCTACCATTCATGGCTCGCCATAAACGGCATGCCAAGGCGTACCGCTTATATGAGGTTTCACATCCGAGCGGGTCGAGTCGGGCGAGGTCGTGCAAATATATCGGTGAGGCGCAGTGAAGCCTCAACCATCAGCATACCACGCCGGTCTGCTCGGGCCGAGGTAAAGACGAGTCCTAACTGAGGCGATCGGGGCGAGCTTCAGGAGGCTCCTGGATGATTCGGGAGAGGGTCAAAAGGCACCACTGGCTGGCGTTTTGTGGACCCAGTCACAGCCACCCAAGATGAACTCGTAGATGGTTAGGATGAGTTTCTCACATCCTGCATGAAGCCTCGGGAGTCTAAGGAAGAACTCAGTGATGCGATCAAAGACGACCATGGGATAAGACGATCGTTGATCTAGGCTCGTCATGAGGTTAACGAGGTAGCCACAGGAGCTACCACCAGATTTACCATGGTCGCGCTGGGATTCTACGCAAATAACTGTATCAATGACGTTATTTGGAAGACCGAGGGTCAGGTTTCTCAGATGATCCCAAATATACCCTAAGAAGGGATCATAGGTATACAAAAAGCTAAAATGGAAATTATCTGGGAAATAAAACAAAGACCCTAATTAATATTAGAGACAAGTGGCAAAGTATTTTAAATACTGAGGACATAAATGGCATAAATCAATAGTTATGCGCCAAAATGACATAACCAATAAGTTATATGCCATTATGGAAATAGAGAAAAGATGGAACTGTAAATCGAATGAATAAGGGGCTTATGCAAATAAAGAAAGTTACAAAAACGGGTTTTATTTATTTCGCCAAACACGGCCTAACAAACATGGACTTAAGACCAAAATTGGTCTCATTTGGTGGGAGAACAAACCGTAGAGATAGAGAGAGAGAGTTAAGGAGAGAAGAAGAGAGAAGAAGAAGAGGAAGAAGAAGAAGAGAAGGTTAATATATAAAGAGGCAAAGATCAAGCTATGTATTTAACTTCGATTTTCAGATGGATCACATGGAATTTAAGGCTTGTTATGGTTAATAGCCATTCCAAAGCTGTATACTTTGATGAATTGTATCCAAACCGATTCTGGAAAATTGTGGTTGATAAAAAAACCCCATACGGGTACAAGATAACCATGTAATCCTCTGCATTGATCAAATGCTACTGAAAGTTCGGAAGCAGGTTTAGAATAAAACCCAACTAAACATCATGTTTGGTTTCGTACGGTCATAACCCATATTAACATTTTCAAGTAATTCAATGACAGTCTTTGAAATAAGAGAAGGATCGAATGATAAATCAGTAAAAGAGATCATAAGATGAATTTTCAAGGGTTTCAGGTATAATGGGAAGTATAGAATGAATCGGATCAAAAATATGCAAAAGGGAGAAAATACACACATTCTCGACGTGCTTTAGGTCATGTGTACCGGTACACCTTGAATGTGTACCGGGTGCACCCTTCCAGTATTCAGCAAAAACGGCACACTTTGTGTACCGTACACCTTCTGCTCGCTTTCCCGCTGACCGCTTTTGTATTTTGGCCATAACTTGCTCATTATTATCCGATTTGAGTGATTCAAGTGGCCAATTAAAAATAGACTTCAAGGAGAACCATCCATATAAAGAGACATTGTCAAATTATGACTCTAAGTGGCTCAAAACCCACTCGAAGTGGGACCATGTGCAAACCACTCCTGGTTTCAGCAACATAGAGAAGTCCGTTGTTTCCGGATCGAACTTGAGTTCCGGTGTTCAATTGGGTGATTTCAGTTGGAATAGGAACCCTTAGCACTCAGCTTTAAATGAGGTAAGGAAATAGTGTCAAAATATAAGCAGACCTCGAAAATGAGTAATACAAACAGTCCCGAGTGTAAAATCGGTAAATGATTAGTCGATATGAAATGTCATAATTTGATTTGGATGAGTCAATTAGATTGATTCCAATTCCTAAGTAAACTAGATTCATAAAGAATGAGAATATATGAATGAGGTGTGATTTCATATACATCATACTTCATATAAGTATATGAAGTGCTATATGTAATAGCCATGAAACAAGGAAAATATAGAAAATGCAATATGTATAGATATGTTCATAAAACATGAATATGATATGAATATAGGATTATATGATAAGATATGTCATAAGATATGATAGGTATAAGTCATAAGATATGATGAGATATGATAGAACATGTCATAAGATATGATAGTCTAAAGTACACAAAATGATAGGCAATATATAATATAAGAGTATACTGGCTGAACATATGATCACATGCATAAACGAATAGATGGAACATGATAGAAATATAGAAAGTATATGAATAGATGAAGACATGACAGGAATACGTAAATGATATAAAGAGATATGAATATAGAAAGCTATATATGAATATATGAATACAAGAGTGCACAGATGTATCATTCATGATATGATAGACAAAACTAAATGATGTAAAAGATATGACTTGTATGGAATACAGAGATATACGAACTGCATTATGAAACTACAGATATGAGAACGAATACGAGTAAAGTGATGATAGGTATATATGCATAAGCAATTATGATAACAATGTTATTCACGCCATGAGATATGTACGTAAAAATGACAAAGTCGATTGGCCCGCTAGAACTGGTAGAGGGATGTGATGTGCATGCCCATGGAAGATACGCTTGTCGCAAGATATTCATAGACAAGATATCGAGGCCTCACGGTCGATGACATAGATCCCGCTGGATCAGATTTGCCCCGCGCGGTCACCACACAGACGAAATCACCGTTCAAGACAAGAATAGTACCTTCGTACCGATAGCATACGGTATAGGTCACTGCCTCAGATAAAGGATGATACCTTCGGTATTAACAGACAGAGATCACCGCCTCGCATGCTGATGGTACCTTCGCAGACACATGGGCTTCCCGTGATCCGCTCTCTAAGGTATTTGTAGACACAAACCAAAAGGAAATGACATTATAGAATATATGACATGATATAGAAGCATAGCACTGGCTATGCGATGAAAGTATGCATACATAAGAACAAGAAGTAATAAGATAACTTGATATGAAAATAAGTATATGAACACAAGAAAAGTAATGAAATTATATGAAAGCACAAAGTAGATGATAGAGAAGAATGTACGCGATGTTATTAGCATGAATGATATGATATGAAAAGTATACGATATAAGCAAGGGACAAGAAATAGCAAAGAGTGTGATAGATAAGGAATGATATGACATACGTAATATGTCAAAGAATGTAATAAAAGACATAGAACCGAAAGATGAAAAAGACATGACTGAGACATGATAAGCATGTGAATATGTAAAGTACTAAATGGGGAATAAAAAAAGATAAGTAGTTGATATATAAAGATAGAACATGTATTAGAAAAAGTTTGATATGCAATAGAATATAAGATGATATGAATTAAAGTTATAGAAATATGTATAGATATATAAATGCATATGTATAAGCTCGCGACGGTCACCACTGCATTGGGTCTGCTTATGTTCCCAATTGCCAGAAGCTAAGACTCCGTGTTCATTCCGTAAACTGGAAGAGAAGGTTAAGACAAGACATTCCATATCGCAAAGCGGTGCCGACCTGTAGATGTGCTCACCAAATATCGCCCGCAACTTCGATGCTTCAGAATAAATCAGATTTCAGATAAGTAAAAAGGGACTCGCAGATATTGCATGATTATGATGGACACCATTCCTAGGTGGGCTCTTTGTATATATATAAATGATTTGTTATTACAGCAAATTATTTGTATACCCATTGTACATGTGTACCGCTTCCGGCAGTTAACAGCGCTTAATGCGAGTCCCAAGACAAAGAAAGGACATGTACATGATAAGAGATAAATCGTCTCGCGCCCGGACTTCGCTCGATCCGCCAATCGGGTCGGATTGGATCGGGGGCGTGACACTTCACACAATGGGTTTCGGGTGGCTTCGTCTTCTAAGGAAGGTCAAGCCAATGCCTATTCCAGCCTAGATTTCAACTTTGACCTTCCCAGGGACGAGGAGGATGAAGGGTCCTTCTTCAACATTATCCCGAGAAGTACCCCTAACAGGCCCACTCCCTCTTCGCCCGCTTCCTTCTCGATGCCCGATCTTCTCGCGGCACATCTTCGTCGCCCGATGCCCGCTTATATTTTTCTTCTTTTTTTATGTATTTTGTCGGGCTCCTGACCCAAGACATACGCAGCCTCGTCCCGGCGACAATCATTTTCAACTTCACTTCTTCGCCTACTGTGGCTCTTCTAACGCTTTTTGAGTTAAGGCTGGCCTCGAGGTGGGCAAATAGCTCACAATCAGGTTGCTGGGTTCCCGACACTAATAATCTCGAAATGAGTCCGACTACGGGTCGCGATAGCCTATGCGCAGTGGTCGAGCTCGCCGCTGCGGGTCAGCCAATTCATTTACCGACTACCGAGTCAACTGGGATGTTCAGCCGTACGGCTACCAGAGAATGGTGTAGGTCGCCAACGTGAGCTATCGGGCCCACACCATTCGCCTCAGTTAACTGATTTCTGTGCCGCATGGCCCGGATAATGGTCGCTCGCCACGTGGAGCTATCGGGGCTCCGTCAATACCGCCAGTCAAACCGATTTCAGCCGCATGGCCTGGTAGAATGGTCGAGCTCGCTAACGGAGTCGCTGAGTCTACGCACGACTTCGCTTGAGTCAAACCGATTTCAGCGACGGCCCGGGTGCGTAATGGTCGAGCTCACAACGTGAACCGGTTGGCTCGGCGCACGCAACGAGTGGCGGCGTGTACTCGAAATGATCCGACTCGTAGCGTGGACCGCGCGTGAGTGCACGAACTCGCCAAAGTGAGTCGCCGCCCGCGCCGCGCCGAGTGGTGATATACCAGCTAACTGACTCCCCTCGTGCGCACGACCGTGCAGTGCACGAACTCAAAGCGGGAGTCGGGCCCGGGCGCCGCGGGCCGAAAGGGCGAGCAAATGAGCCGATACGACCGTAAAGATACGACTGCGCGCAGTGTACTTAACTCGTCAAAGTGAGCCTTGCCCGGAGTCATGTCGAGTACGATAAAATTGAAATGATCCGACTCCTCAGAGCGTTGACTGTGCAGAGTAGACGACCGCCAAAGGCCGCCAGGCCCGGGCGCCGCGCTGAGCGCATGATGTGAACAGCCGATCCGACTCCTCGGGATGGGCCGTGACCTGTGGCAGAGTAGACGAACCCATCAGCGAGTCACGTGCCCGAAGGCCAGGGTCGAGTGGCGAGTATACCGAGCTAACTCGACCTCGTAAATATGGACATGTGTAGAGCAGACGAACTCATCAAAGTGAGTCATTGGCCCGGTGTCATACGAGTGGCGACATACCGAGTCGATCTGACTGTGATAAATAAGTGGACTGTGCGCAGTAGACGAACTCGCTTGGGCGATCATTGGCTCGCAAGGCCATGTCGTAATGGCGATGTACCGAAATGACCGACTGTGCAATAAGGATCTCGTGCGCAGCAGACAAACTCCGCCAAAGGAAATACGGGGTTCGGGCGCCAGTATCGAGCGGCGACAGAATGAAATGACCTAACTCTTCGTGTAATGCGGACTCGCGTGTAGCGCAGACGAACTCGCCAAAGTGAGTCGCCTGGCTCCGCGCCGTGGGCCGAAAGTACGACATAAATCGAAATGACCGACTCCTGTGCAATAGCGACCAGGCAGAAAGGTGACGAACTCACAAACAGTCATTGGCTCCGCACTGGTCGAGCGGCACGGGAACTCGAAATGATCCGACCTCGCAAGATGCCACCTGGCAGTGTGACGAACCTCACAAAGCGAGTCGCCGCAGGCGGCCATTCGACTTCGATATTCTCGAAATGTGCGAAATGGCTTTAACGCCGATTAACGTTTATACACTTCGAGTGCTTCTGGTCTCTTATAAATGGCGGGCTTCATCGCTATGGAGTTTATACTTCAATATTCATTCTTCCCATGTGAATCGAAATCATACAGATGAAGATTCGTCCGGTCGTCTTTCGCTGGGATCCGCCTCAAGATTCTGGCCCGCTTCATTGACTTCGCCATGAGTTTGTTTTTCCTGGGCCTCCCTTTTACGGGAGTCATGTTATTCCCTACCTTCTGTTAATGTGTCCTAGAGAGGCACGTGATTTCTGTGGCCGCTCCATTTTCTCTGCTCTTCTTTCTCTCTTTTCTTCCTTCTCCTTCTTTTTCATCTTTCCACACTACATTTCTCCCTTTTTGCTTTTCTCCCTTCTTCCACATCTGCTTTCTCCCTCTTCCGCACAAACCTTCCATCCCTTTTTCTTCTTCTCCTATTTCCTATTTTCCGGCCTCTTCTATTTATTTCTATCTCTGCTTTCTTTCCTCTTTCTTCTGAAGTTGGCGAACCTGCCAGACGCGCGTTTCAAAGATGTAATCGCGCACCACCGGGACAAATCGAATGTAACTGCTTGGAATAAAGAGATCTTTCCTTTATGCTCAGCTTTCATTCTATCAAGATTTAATTTTTCCTGAAGATTATATGTCTCAGTCAGCTTGTGACGCCTTAACAAAATAACCAAAGAATGGTCTAATCGTTAACTCAAAATCGATAAATCTCCATTTAAGATTACAACCAAGGTCTACCGGAGAAACGCTTAAGATGTTCCGCATTCCAGCATGTCAGAAAATCTTCCCTCCTCCGTCTGAGCCTCGTGAATTGTCTCGGTCTAACAACTCGAGATATGATGTAGGGGCCTTCCCGCTTGGGGCCCGCTTCCCATGTGTCGGATTCTTCCTGGCCGGCGTAGTTTTTTTAAGACCAAATCACCCAAAGATGTAGCCCCGGTTTGACTTTTTGGTCAGTACCGTCTGCCTTCCTTGGTAGTCTTCAGCACGCCTTTAGACCTCCTCAAAGCCATCTAAGAGAGATCCAAATTCTGCACGAAGAGCTCCGTCATTATGCTCCACTGCTAAGTAATTCGATCCTCGTGGGGACTTTAATCCGACTCGACAAGCTAATGCTTCGCACAAGGCTAGGGCTTAATGGGGTTTCTCGAGTTGTCACTGTGTTGTCCCCGTAGGCCCATAGCACTTGTGGGAGGTATTCTCACCCACCTTCCCAAGATCTTCCAAGCTTAGCCTCAAGGCTACTTTAAGGGGCTCATGGTGACTTTACCGACTGCTAGATCATGGATGTGGCCGGAGAGACGAGCAAGCACTTAATTCCGAGCTCGACACATAAATCTCTGAATTTGGCATTGTCAAATTGTTTTCCGTTGTCCGATATCAGGGCTCTTGGGATACCAAACCTGCATATGATGGCTCGCCACACAAAATTGCGTATCTTCTGCTCTGTGATTGTGGCTAAAGGCTCCTACTCGCCCATTTCCAGGAAGCAATTCAATACGACGGCGATGAACTTATCGGGTCTCTTCCTGCGCGCAGGTCCCAAAGATGTCCAAACCTACTGCTGAAGGGTCGTGGGCTTGTAATTGACGTCAAGGGCTCTGATGGGAGGCGTGAGATCTTGGCGTGCTCCTGGCAGATCTTGCATTTCTTGACTAGGTCGGTTGCATCTTTGAGCATTGTAGGCCAGTAATATCCTTGTCTCAAGACCTTTCCTGCCAATGCTCGAGCTCCGATATGATTTCTGCATATACCCTCGTGTACTTCTCTTAGCACATATTCAATGTTTTTTCCCGCGATGCACTTGAGGATTGGTGTGAAGAAACTCGCCAGACAGCTTCCTTATGATTAGTGAACCCGGCGCACTCGTCCCATTTTAGCCGGCCTTTCGGCTCCTCGTAGACGCCCCGTTTCATTATATATCCCAAATGGGGTCCATCCAAATTTCTGGCTTCTGACCTGACTCCGCAACCTCCACGTCAGCAGATCGACAGAGGGCCTCCGCTGTGTATTCGACAGGCCTAATCTACCGAGGTCTTCCGTAAGGTCAAGTGTTAGCTTTGCCAAGGCGTCAGAGTCTCTACTCTGTGACATGTCTCGACCGAACTAGCACGAATTTTTTAATAAATCTCGTGACCTTTGGAGATATAGGATCATCCTTCCACTTTTAGCCTCAGAGGTATCTTCTATTTGTCTTATCATCACCGAGTCACGCACTCTTAACTCCGGTCAACTTCCCAAATGGAATGGGCGAGGCGAGGCTCGCTATGACTCCGCCTCATACTTCTATCATTGTTGGAGGCTTGAATCCGACCCGAAAGCGTAATCAATGTCTATTCTTCCGGAGAGGTCAAGATTAGACTCATTCCGCCTCCTTGCAGCGCTTGAGGCTCCATCTACGTAAAGCTCTGCATGGGAGGTCATTCATTAGCGCTCTCAAGAGTTCACGAGGTGAATTCCATGACGGCGAGGCTAAGACTCGCCCTTTATTGCGCTTACTTGTATCTCGATGCTCGAACTCGCTTAGCTCTATGGCCCACTTCATCACCCCTTCCCGAGACTTCCCGTTTATGTAACACTGCTTCATCTGCATTCCTTGAACTTCTATGGTGTGAGCCTGGAAGTAAGGGCTGAGTTTCCGAGCCGCGGCTACTGGGCGCCAAAATTAGTTTCTCCATCCTTGGGTACCTCTCCTCCGCTCCTCTCAAAGCCCGGTTGCAATAGTAAACTGGGTGTTGTACTGCTCTTTGTCTCCTGACTTGCGACAAATACCGGGGTTGAGAAGTCCGGGATATCGCTTAAGTATAGAGTAAGGAGTTCCCCTTCAACAGGACTTACTAGAATGGGAGGATAGCTCAAATACGTTTTCAAAGCTGAAAATGCTTCCTCGCACTGTGATCCCATTGAAAGGCTTTCGTAACTTGGAAGAAAGGTCAGATATCACTTTGCTCCGACACGACCTGGCCAAGGCAAAGAATCCTTCTTGTCAGCGCTGAACCCTTTATACTTGATACTTAAGGCATGTCGATACAACCTTTATCTTGTCCGATTTGCTTCAATTCCTGGTCGACTATGAAACCCAGGAATTTTCCGGCCGACACCAAGGCACACTTGGTCAGATCTCTGGGCTTACGTTGTGCTTCAAGATCCGAACGCCTGATAGATGAGCTATGTGGGAGCTCAAATTGCGGGTGGATTTTACCAAGATGTCTATGTATACCCATAGTCAGGCCTATTCGGCTTCGAACATCCGAGCTCAATTAAACCTCCGATACATAGCTCCTGCGTTCTTGAGCCCGAACGGCATCACACGATAACAGTGGGTTCCCCGCTACCGTGGATCTAACGCAGGTCTCTTTTCGTTGCCTCGGGTCCATACCGACCGTTGTAAATGAGAAGGCATCCATAAAACCGAGGAGTTCGTGGCCCGCAAAGGGCATCTACGATGAGGTCGTATTCGTGGGCAAAGGGAAACTGGTCCTTGGGCACGCTTTGTTGATGCCTATGAAGTCGATGAGCCGCCACTTGCCGGGCTTGCTTTGACGAAAGTACGACGCTGGCTAGCCATTCGATATTCTGCCTCCCCCGACGCTCCCGCTCTCGAAGGAGTTTGTCGACTTCCTCGTTGATGGTTTTTTGTCTTTCCTGGCTAAGCTCCTCCTCTCTTATTTGATTGGCTTGAAGGATGGGTTGACGCTCACTCATGAGTGATTACCGTGAGGATCAATTCCTCCCATGTCCGCCGCTTCCATAAGACTGCTCATTCTTTAAAAAATGGGTAAGGAGGTTTTGAGGTCTTCCACAGCCTTGAGCCGAGAGAGCTTAGGATGTCTCGCCAGGTCGTCAGTCCAACAATACCGATTCCAGCTCTTCTAAGGGCTCAGGTCGAGTGAGCACCTCATCACGCATGTCAAGCTCATCCGTGCATATGTTGTCGACCGCTCGCTTCATGGATGTCGAGTAGCATTCCCTAGCCACTCGCTGATCTCCTCGAACCATTCCTACCCCGTGTACGGTAGGGAATTTGATCATCATGTGATATGCGGAAGGGATGGCTTTTATTGCATTGAGAGAGGGTATGCCCAGCAACATGTTATAAGTAGACGGGGCATCTACGACGAGGAATCTTGCCGTAGTCGTTGCCTGGCATGGGGGATCTCCCAAGGTGAGTACCAACTGTATTGAACCTAGAGGTACACCTTTCCCCGTGAGAACCCCGCAAATGAGTGTTAACGAGCTCTAGTTTCTCCCTTCCAATGCCCATTTTATCGAAGGCTGACGCGAAGATGATATCAGCTGAACTCCCGTTATCAACTAGGACCCGATGAACTATTTTGTTGGCCACAACTGCGCGAACTACCAGTGGGTCGTCATGAGGATGTTGGCATCCGACCAGATCTGAATCGAGAATGATGTGATGTGTCGAGCCGCGAGCGACACCGCTTGTATTTCCCGCTTATCTCTGGCCGACTCGATGTCACAGCAGCGGCCTCCGAGCCGAGGGCCGGATTCTACCTCCCGCGAACTTTCGAGATTACTCCGGATTTCACCTAGTGGATTGTCAGCTGAGTCTGCCCACAGGTGTGGGTTGATGAGCTCAGCCCGGGTTCTTGAAGCTTGATTCTCGGTTCGATTTTCAGGATATGAAGCGCTTGAGGTACCCAGGTCAGATAAGTACCTTCTATTTCTCTCTTGTTGTATGCAATGTCCGCGCAGGTCCGTAGTCCCTATGGAACTCGCAAGATTCGAGTTGTCTCTTGTTGGCAGGTCTCGACTTCATTTGAAGCACAATTCTCGTGAATTGCCGCTTGTGATTTCATGCAGACCTCGTGATACTGAGGTTGTTAAGGGGGTGAAACGTTGAGGCGAATAGCGTCGTCGTCTTTCGGATTGCGGTGGACCGAGACGATCTCTGAGGTTCCCACGCCTTTTTGGGGATCGTTCTCCATTTTCCTTTGGAGATCCTTCCTGTTTCATGGTCTTTGGGGCTTCGGCCCTCTATCTATTCTGGTCTCCGCTTTTTCTTAAGGAGTGGAAGAGCCTCTTTCTTGACAATGGTGGTTTTTCACCGTTAATATACTTCTCTCGCTTTTGCGAGCACCCCGTACCCATGCTTGCTTGTTTGGGGATTTTTGGAGATGGAAAACATCAAGTCTTTTGATCGAACCCTGCCAAAGAATGAACCCAGTGATTCGCGAACTTCCGGGTCTGCATATCTACCTTTAGAGACTCTGCATTGAATTGTTGGGACAAGACTCGTGCTTCTTGCGAGCCCCGCTGATGGTCGCAGATGATAGCTTGGCTTTCTATACGTCCTGACCCCGATAAAGTGAGAGACGAATGCAATGGATAGCTCCCTGAATGAGGAGATTGACGACGGTGGAAGTCTATTGAACTACTGCGTACCTTTTAGGGTGATAGCGAAAGCTCTACATCGCACCGAATCTTGATACCCATGCAGTTCCATTTGGTTTTTGTAAGTGTTGAGATGATCGACAGGATCTTTGGTGCCATCAAACTTTTCCACCTGTGGCATTCTGAACTTGGCTGGAAGGGGAAAGTGGAGCACACCCTACCGTGTAGGGTGACTCACTTGTTGTACTAGGTAGTCCATAGTGTCGGAGCGCGTCTCTCTACTACCTCCCCTGACACCTACCGAACTCTGGCTGGAGGCTCTAAACCTCCGTCCCACAGATTGTTCTCCCGCCCAGCCGAGGGTGGCGAGTCTCTTGTTCTCGACGTGCTCTCCAAGCGCTGCTTCTCGTTGCTCTTCCCCAAGGGCTAGATGTGGTCCGCGGCCCCTGCCTACCGGATTCCGCTCCGTCGCCTCCAAGAGGAGTGCCACGTTGTGTTGTCCTTCATGAGGAAGTCATGGCCTTCCTCGAATCGCTGCGCCCGTGGTCGTCGCATTTGTCTGGTGAGTTGTTCTAACTCTTCTATTAGACGCCGACGGTGCGCTGAGTGCCCCACCTCATCTCGCGGTTGGCCTCGCATTGTTTCTAATGCACCGGGAGGTCGACTATCTCGCGCGTTCGACGGGTCTTGCATCTCGAGGATTACGCGTGTTCCCGCTTGTGTTCCGAAATGATACTTACCAAGAATCGAAAATCGCTGATTGGTCTTGTAAAGGAACTCTGTCACCTACGTATAGCGCCAATCGATGATGTGCCTTTTTCAACCTGAATCGATGGAGCGTGTTAGGGTCATGGCTTCAAAATAGACTGGCCGGGTCAAATAGATCATCGTGAATGTCGCCTGCAGATGCTCGATGTAGCACTCCTTCAAAACAAGAAGAAAGGGGCTGGCGAGGGCTTCGGGCCAAGGGTCGCTTCGATGCCTAAGCCGGCTTTCTCGAGAAAAGATAGACCGCCAGAGGCAATGTTTTGCGTGTGAGAATGTGTATCAAGACAAGGCATCTTCACCGATGGGTGGCCTCAGATGATAAGGAGATAACCAAACTGATGGTGACTAGGATCGCCCCCATTGATGGGAAATTTTTATTATTATCGGTATCTGATTTGGTAAAGGATATAGAAAGAGCAAGCCTATCTCGGATAAATCTTTCCTTCCTATTTGGGATCCATTCGCGATGATCTATTATCGTTTTTCTTCTTATTATGAGTTTGGTTGATTTAAGTGGAATAATATATTATTAGATTATTCTATTTTCTCGTACCTATGGGAGACTTCCCACAATCGCCTTGGGCCAAGCTAGTTGGACCTCATTCGGGCTGGCACCAAAAGGCTTGAATGTCGGTGCAAAAAGGCCCCGAATGTCACGAGCATGTCTCTCCTCGTGTGGGTTTAGCGAACGGCCCGAGTTTTGTCACCGGTCACTTTAAGCCCCGCAAGTGGGCTCGAGCGCACGCGAAACTCTATTTTTCGAACCCTATCATATATATATATTTAATTTATTTAATTAAAGGATAATCATCTTAATATAGAGATTTTTTTGCGCGCGTAGTATTGTCCTATCTCCAACTTAGTCCTTATCGATCCAGCTAGGCCTCATTGAATAAATATAGAGAGATTTTGATTTAAGTAAAAACACACTCGAATTTTAAAAATATTTATATATAATGCAAGATTTTAAAATATTTTTTATATTTAGTAATTTTTTAATAAAGTTGTAAGAGAAAATGTGGAAAATATGCAAAATAGCATAAAAACCCTGAAATTTCAAATTTTTACATATTTGTTTTTTTTATTATTATTATTATAAATGGAGTCTCAAATAACTCAAATATGTACTGAATATGACCCTTATTTATAAAAAGCTTTGGCAAGTATTTTCAAAGTTTCAAAGTTAATATTGTAAACAAAATTTGAAAATCTGCTATTTATGTAATTTTCCCCATATATATTTTATTTGAAAATTTGAAACTGGACCCTTCAATTTTTATTGATTTTGATAAAAATGACTTTTTTTTTTTTTACAATGGAAATCAAATATCATTCATTCAAAATAAGAAGATTTTATATCTCGAACATATAAATCAAATTACTAAAAACATTATACGATGACAACGTAACATCCAAGTTAATAACCCCATTTGCTGAATTTGGTCAATTTAATTGAAATACAAAACAAACTTTACCGTTCGATTCATATATAAAATGCCAAAATAGTGAATTCATTTTCTTTGTTTTCAAAATTTGTTGTCTTATTCTCGCCAATAACAAAAAATTGGTTTTTTTTCGCCGATATTTTCGTTTAAAATCTAAGCGCCTAAGACCGAGAAGAAAAATCGCTGGAAAATCGATCGAGGAAAATCTGGGGAAAAATCTAGAAATCGCCGATTTCGCCTCGAAAAATCGAGATCGCGGAGCACACACGCGCCATAGCACGACCAAAATATCCAGAAATATCGGTAATATCGGTAAAATATCGGGTAACACGGTGGCATTCCAGAAAATACTCCAGAATATCAGAATGATCGTGAACATCTGTGAATCACTATTTTGACTCCAAAATTTCTATAATACCTATAAAATCATACAATCTCTTTACAAATCATCCATACACATCCAAAGCCTCCATTTAACTCTCAAATTATTTTTCGCGATTATCTCAATATTTTGAAGATCTTATTACGAATATCTTCATCGCTACTTTAATTTCTTCATCAAATAATGAATGGAGCCATACCTGCCTTCATTTTTAGTTTTTAAATTACTATCGTAATGTACTTCGATAAATTATAATGAATATGCCTTTCAATATGTATATTTGCTTATTTGTGTCTTTTATAAAGTTCAACAGTGATTTTCTATGAATTTCCAAGTATTTTTATTAATTTTCGCTACCGATATTTTTGTCATAATATCCACGTATTCTGGAATATTTCGATATATCAATGCAAATCAAATCTGAATATACGTAATTAGATATTTGTTCTTGATTAAATAGCTAGCAGTTTTAAACATTTTGAAAAGTTTGAATAGAGAAAACATAAAATTCTGCTCTTAAGCAGATTTTAAGATTTCAGGTTTGATGAAACATACTAATGAACATGGATTTGATGTGATTTTTTTGTCTAATCGAAACAGTTTTGCTATCTGAATCACCCACACAAAAACCAATGAATAAATACACGTAGTAACAAATCAACGATAAAAACATAAGAAAAGAAAATAAAATGAAATGAAAACTTAGATTCGATAAAAAAATCCATTTTATTGAGGGAGATATCTCATATATGAATAGGCAAAACAATGAGATGGGTGATTTTAGGTAAAGAAATGCTAAAAAATCATCTCTCATTTCTAAGGGGATGAAAAAAAAAAGAACGAGAAGAATAATGATTTTCGGAGAAGATGAGATATTTCTTTTGTAATTGTTGAAAATGATTTTATTTTCTTATAAAAGTTAACGATATGAGACAGTATTTTCGACCATATATATATATATAAATTTTTTTTTTTACAAAGTAGTAAAATGTCTCTACTAACACTTAGGATATGGTTCTTTTTTATGCCCTACTCAATCCTTAACCATTGAGTCATACTCATTGGCTTTCAAGATCATGTTTGGATGCAAAGAAAATGGTTATGAAATGAAAAACAAAGAAAACATGTAAATACATGTAAAAGTAGTCATTCTTTAAAAATATACATATGTAAATACATAAAATGAAAAAAATTGTGTTTTTGTCTAAAAATTAGTTAATTTTTAAGAAAAACCACGAAAGATATTAAATTTACAACTTTCTAAGTATTTGATATTTTTTAACCAAATACTTCTATCAAGATCTTGTTTTTGTTTTTACATCCAATCGTTTGGCATTACAACATTGTAGTATTATGTTAACGTGAGACTAGTCGGTTACTTAACGGCGCTCTGACCTTTAACCCGCGACTGGTACCGTCGGTTTTCAATATCTTTGTTTTGTTTTTGTCCACGTCGGCTTAGCGTCACGACATTGTATTATTTTATTTTAAGCAGAAGTGGCGTGATTGTCTCTTGTCTCCAATCCGACCCTTAACCCGATGACGGATTAAATCGACTTTTAAGATCTTGTTTTGTTTTACATCGTCGAGCTTGGTATCGTAATATTATAGTATTTTGATACCGTAAAAACTTGAATGCGATTATTCTTGTCTAACCCTTAACCAGTGACTCCAGTTTCGTTAGCTTTCAAGATCTTGTTTGGATGGAAAGAAAATGGATATGGAAAGGAAAAATGTAACCCATGTTTACTAAATGCATTGTACGGAGTTTTTATTCAGAAATGTC
The DNA here is from genome assembly GCA_016808115.1 of Tetrastigma voinierianum. NCBI lineage: Eukaryota > Viridiplantae > Streptophyta > Magnoliopsida > Vitales > Vitaceae > Tetrastigma > Tetrastigma voinierianum. The sequence goes on along the minus strand of JAEQBH010000002.1, from coordinate 304,033 downwards.
TCGTAAAAAGAAGTGGCATGTTGAGTTGTCATATGTTGAGTGCCGGACTAGACATTTTGCCACGTGGAAAAATGCAACCTACCAACCACTTGTATTTAATTTATAATTTTGAATAATTTTATATATATATATATATATATATATATATATATATATATATATATATATATATATATATAATATTTAGTATATATAATTTATTTAATTTAAAGGGAAAGTTGGGTCTTAAATATAAAGATATTTTTTTTATAAGTATATAGTATTGTCCCTATCTCCAATCTATAGTCCTTATCAATCCAGCTAGGCCTCATTGGATAAATATAGAAAATTTTTTATTTAAGTAAAAACACACTCGAATTTTAAAAATATTTATATATAATGCAAGATTTTAAAATATTTTTTATATTTAGTAATTTTTTAATAAAGTTGCAAGAGAAAATGTGGAAAATATGTAAAATAGCGTAAATGAGGTTGAAAATATGTAATATTTGAGTTATTGAGACTCTATGTACCTAATATGAACCTCATTTACAATTAAAAAAAATTAAGGTTCAAAGGTTTTTATGTTATTTTCAAATTTCAGGTTAATATGTAAACAAATTTTGAAAATTCAAGTTTTTTTTATGTTATTTTCCCATATATATTTTATTTGAAAATTTGAAATCCGACCCTTCTTCAATTTTTTTATTTGATTTTGATAAAAATGACCTTTTTTTTTTTTACAACGAAAACTGAAATTTCATTCATTCAAAACAGTAATGTCTTTATATCTGAACCAGCATCATCAGGTGCAAAAAACGTTATCTGATATTGTGCTTGTCTAAGTTAATAAACGAAGATAAGTTGAGTGCATGCAGAGATAATCACAATATCTTATAAAATAATTTAAAATCTGCAGATTTGGGTATAATGAAACATATTAATGAATATGGATTTGATGTGAGCTTTGTCGATCAGAAATAGTTTTCTTTATTGAATCATTTCCCAGTATAGCCGTGAATAGCCTTGTGACTGCCAATGAAGTCGGATAAGCGTAAAGCGAAAGAAGATCAGAATGAAAGCTGGATCAGATGGAAAAACCGTTTATTAAAGGAGAAAGCTCAAATATGAATAGAAGAACAATGAGATGAGTGATTTTAAGTAAAGAAATGCCAAAAAATCATCTCTCATTTCTAACGGGATGAAAAAAAAAAAACGAGAAGAATTATGGTTTTCGGAGGAGATGAGATACTTTTTCTGTAATTGTTGAAAATGATTTTATTTTCTTTTAAAAGTTAATGATATGAGAGGGTATTTTTGATCGTATATATATATATATATATATATATTAGGCACTTGTCGAAAATTGTGCGTGCGATTCTTGAAATGTATTAGCGTGGGTCGCGGGTTTGGTGAGGCTAAGCGGGTTCGGGTGATAAGCGGGTTAACTTAGTTTAACGAGTTTAATAAACGGGTCGTGTTCGGGTGAGGCATGTCTGCGCCGTTTATAGCGGACCTGCGTTCTTTCTTGTTCTCTTTGTCTCGTTTTCTGCGATAGTCGTGGCCAGAAGCGCATCGAAATTAATGGCTTGATTAATCGTGATGTAGCGGTCGCGGGTTTGGATGAGGCACAAACGGGTTGGTGTCGCGGGTCAGCCGTTCAGCGTTAATAAGCGAAAATTCGTGTTAGTTTCATGTTTTAACGTCGCGTTAGCATTAACCGTTCGCCTAACGCAGCAGTTGTATTTTTAATATATATATATATATATATATATTAAGCATCTATATTAAAAGCTCGAATCTGGCTACTTTGCTGTTCGTATCCTTATAACAAAATGAGGTAGACATCTCTATCAGAAGATACGAGGGTATTTGATGTCTTTTAAAAAATATATCATTTATGTATAAATATTATTTTAATGAAAACATTTGGTAAATGCTTTTTTTAAATGTCAGTGGGATCACATGGACTTATTTCAAGTGTTGTTGTTTTCTATATTAGGGATACGAGAGGGTATTTTCGTCATTTCAGATACGAATGAGATAGGATGTTTCTATTTTCTATTATTGTCGTGAGGTCAAATCAAATGAAATTAAATTTAAAAAAACAAAAAAAATAAAAAAAAAGAAAGGTTTAAGGTTCCATCACAAAACCTATTGCTTTTTCTGAGTACAAAACTCCTCTATAAAAATGGCAATCAGCCCTTCCTTGTGCACGTGCCATCTGTCATCACGGCGGCCGGATCCTCCCCACCGCCTCCCTTTGCCCTCCTTATCGTTTCCCCGACCTCAGCCGATTTCTCAGAGATTCGCACGCGTGACGACGGCGGCGACGGCGGCGGAGATGACGGCGGAGGAGGCGTCGCTGAAGAAAGGGATAGCGGAGCTGTACGATGAATCCTCCGGCCTGTGGGAGGACATCTGGGGAGACCACATGCACCACGGCTTCTACGAGGCGGATTCCTCCGCCGCCGCCGCCGCTTCGGATTCCGACAACCACCGCCTCGCTCAGATCCGGATGATCGAAGAGAGCCTCCGGTTCGCCGGAGTTTCCTGTTCGTCTTCTTCTTCTTCTTGCTTTTTCATATTCTTAATTTAATGTGGTGGCTTGTGAGTGGCTAGTTCGTCTGCTTTTTTTTTTTTCATATTTGATCTTTTTAATTTAATTTGGTGGCTTGTGAGTGACGCCCGGTTCGTCTTTTTTTTCTTTTTCTTTTTTCATATTTGATCTTCTTAATTTAATTTGGTGGCGTAAGAAAGGTGTTCGGGTTAGTCTGCTTTTTTTTTTCTTTTTTTTTTTTCATATTTGATCTTTTTAATTTAATTTGATGGCTTGTGAGTGGCGCCCAGTTCTGTCTACTTTTTAATTTCTTTTTTCATATTTTATCTTCTTTATCTTTTTTTTTTTTCATATTTGATATTCTTAATTTAAGTTGGTGGCGCTGGAAATTGCCTGCTTCTTCTGCTTTTTCATATTTGATCTTCTTAATTAATTAATTAATTTTTTTCACATTTGATCTTCTTAATTTAATTTGGTGGCGTATGAGTGACGCCCGGTTCGTTTTTTTTTTTTTTTTTCATATTTGATCTTCTTAATTTAATTCGGTGGCATAAGAAAGGTGCTCGGTTTTTATTTTATTTTTATTTTATTTATCATATTTGATGTTCTTAATTTAATTTGGTGGTGTTGCAGATGAGGAAGATAAGAGGCCGAAGAGAGTGGTGGATGTGGGGTGTGGGATAGGAGGAAGTTCAAGGTATTTGGCTAAGAAGTATGGGGCTAGTTGTGAGGGGCTTACTCTTAGTCCCATCCAAGCTCAGAGGGCTCAAGCTCTTGCCGCCGCCCAAGGTTTGGCCGATAAGGTGTGTGTTCATAGTTTCATAATTCATTTCTATTGTTTTGAGAAATTAGTTTAAAATTGATAAATTTAAAGTTATTTAATAAAGAAAATGACCCCATTCGGGGAAAAAAAATATATAAAAAGTGTAAAGATAAATCCCGATAAGCCCAAATGTGAGATTCGTTTTGTCAGATTAACAATATTATAACTAAATGTCAATTTGAGGTATTTTTGTCCTAAAATATGTCTTTTTGTACTTGTGTTTGAATGTCAATGAAAGAGGTTGATTAGTTTTGTAATTTTTATTGGGATTTATCCATTTTAAAAAGGTTATCACTTCTTTTGAGAAATTGGTTTGAAAAGGACAAATTCAAAAAGTTATTTGTAAAATTATTCTCTAGCAAAAGTAATCATGAAAATGTCATATTTTGGACGAAAATGACTATTAGGAAAAATGCAAAAGTGTAAAGATAAATAAGATAGCCCAAATCATAGGAGTCATTTGTCCCATTCCTATATTATAGCCCCAATCTTACGAGGCTAAGGGTATTTTTGTCTTAAAATATGTCTTTTTGTACTTGTGTTTGAATGTCAATGAAAGAGGTTGATTAGTTTTGTAATTTTTATTGGGATTTATGTTTAAAGGTTATCATTAACTTTTGAAATTGGTTTGAAAAGGGCTGAGTGAGTTACTAGTGATATAGCATAAGTAATCATGAAAATGTCATATTTTGGACGAAAATGACCTATTTCGGGGAAAAAATGTGTAAAAAGTGTAAGATAATCGATAATACGTAATCAGGGGTCATTTGTCCATTCTATATTATAACTAAATGCCAATTTAAAGGGTATTTTGTCACCAAATATGTCTTTTTGTCTTGTGTTTGAGCGTGATGAAAGAGGTTGATTAGTTTTATGTATTTTTATTAGGTTGTCAGTTTAAAGGTTATCACTTCTTTTGAGAAATTGGTTTGAAAATGACAAATTCAAAAAGTTATTTGTAAAATTATTCTCTATGAAAGTAATCGTAGAAATGTCGTATTTTGGGCCAAAATGGCGCACATTTCGGAAAAATGTCATAAAAAGTGTAAAGATAAATAAGATAGCTAGTAATAAAGGTCATTTGTCTCATTCTTAATATTATAATGTGTAAATGCGAAATTTGGGGTATTTGTCACAAAATATGTCTTTGTCTTGTGTTTGAGCGTCGATGAAAGAGAGGTTGATTAAGAGGTTGATTAGCTTTTGTATAATTTGATTTTGATTTATCCATTCCAAAAGGTTATCACTCTTTGGTAAATTGTCTTGAAAAGGAAAATTCACAAAAAGTTATTTGTAAAATTATTCTCTCAGAAAAGAATGTGTGAAAACGCCATATTTTGACAAAACGACCTATTTTGGGAAATGTACACCAAAAAGTGTAAAGATAAATCCCAATAACTAAATGTCCGGGTTCATTTTGTCTAATTCCTATATTATAACTAAATGCTCAAGGCCAAGGGCATTTTTGTCTAAAAGTGTGTTTTTTTGTACTTGTGTTTGGATGTCAATGAAAAATGTTGATTAGTTTTGTTGTTATTGGGATTTGTTCAGTTTTAAAAAGGTTATCTCTTCTTTTGAGAATTTGGTTTAAAGGGGACAAATTCAAAAAGTTATTTGTAAAACTATTCTCTTATAAAAGTAATCATGAAAATGTCATATTTTGGACGAAAATGACCTATTTCGGGGAAAAAAATGTACCAAAAAGTGTAAAGATAAATCCCGATAACTACATGTCCGGGGTCATTTTGTCCCATTCCTATATTATAACTAAATGCCCAAGGCTAAGGGTATTTTTGTCCTAAAATATGTCTTTTTGTACTTGTGTTTGAACGTCAATGAAAGAGGTTGATTAGTTTTGTAATTTTTATTGGGATTTATCCATTTTAAAAAGGTTATCACTTCTTTTGAGAAATTGGTTTGAAACGATAAATCTGAAAAGCTTATTCAGAAATTATTTCAAGAAGAATCACGAAATGTCATATTGACGAAACGACCTATTTCAGTAAAAATGTACCAAAAAGTGTAAAGATAAATCCCGATAACTATACGTCCATCAGGGGTCTATTTTATTTACATTCCTATATTATAACTAAACGCCTCAAGGCCAAGGGTATTTTTGTCCTGTAAAATATGTCTTTTCAGATTTACATATTATAGCGCCACCTAAAGAGGCTATGATAGTTTTATAATTTTTATTGGGATTTATCCATTTTAAAAAGGTTATCACTTCTTTTGAGAAATTGGTTTGAAAAGGAAAAATTCAAAAAGTTATTTGTAAAATTATTCTCTTGCAAAGTAATCGTGAAAATGTCATATTTTGGACAAAAACGACCTATTTCGGGGGAAAAATGTACCAAAAAGTGTAAAGATAAATCCCAATAACTAAATGTCCGGGTTCATTTTGTCTAATTCCTATATTATAACTAAATGCCCAAGGCCAAGGGCATTTTTGTCCAAAAGTGTCTTGTTGTACTTGTGTTTGGATGTCAATGAAAGATGTCGATTAGTTTTGCAATTTTTATTGGGATTGTCTCACTTTAAAAAGGTTAAGCCCTTCTTTCTCGAGAATTTGGTTTAAAGTGTGACAAATTCAAAAAGTTATTCAGAAACTATTCTCTCGTAAAGTAAATTCATAAAATGTCAAGTATTGACAAAAATGTCCTCAAAGTGTAAAATAAACCTGATAACTAAATGCTGTCCAGGTCATTTTGGTTCATCTCTATATTATAAACTAAATTCAAGGCTATGGGTAGGCTTTTGTCCTAAAATATGTTTTTTTGTAATTAGTGTTTAGATGTCACGAAAAGGTTAATTAGTTTGTAATTTTATCGATTCATTCTTAAATAAGTTATCCCTTCTTTTGAGAAATTAGTTTGCAAGGGACAAATCAAAAGTATTCAGAAACTATTCTCTCAAGAAGAACTACGCAACGTTACATTTCGACAAAAATGCTCCTCAAAGTGTAAAGATAACTCCGAGCACCAAGTGCCCCATAAATTTGCTTCAAAAATTTCAACTCGCCCAAAATTCGGCTACGAAAAATTTTCAACGTTATTCAATCTTTAGCTTACTCGCAACACGCTTCAGACTTAATCCATTGAAAATATTGCTTTCATTTTTTAACCCCATTTGGCTTCGACTCGTTTAATTTACTCCAAAACAAGAAAACAACTTTACTCGCTCGATTCATATATAAAATTTGAAAATATGGAATTCATTTTCTTTATACAAAATTTTGTTTTCGTCTCTATTCTCGTAATTCAAACGCGCTTTCTCGTTAAGCCAATGTAGAAAAATGTAAAATTTTCTACCTACTAAATAATACCAATTTTTAAATGTTCGAGGTGCGTCATTTATTCTCATTTCTATATTATAACTAACGCCAAGTTGCGGCATTTTTAACTGAAAAGTGTCTTGTTGTATGAAGCATGTCAATGAAAGATGTCGATTAGTTTTGCAATTTTTATTGGGATTGTCTATTTTAAACGGTTATCCATTCTTCTGAGAAATTGGTTTAAAACGACAAATTCAAAAGTTATTCAGAAAACTATTATCTCAGAAGAACTAATAAAACGCCATATTTTGGATGAAAATGTCCCTAAAAGTTTAAAGATAAATCTCCAACATGGTAACTAAATGCTCGAGGTCATTTTTTCTCATTTCCACATTATAACTACTTGTTTAAAAATGTGTCTTTTTGTACTTGTGTTTGGATTTCAACGCAAGATGTTGGTTAGTTTTGTAATTTTTATTGAGATTTGTCCATTTTAAACGGTTATCCATATTCTATTCTTTTTTAGCATGATGTATAGATTAGTGGTCCACATCACATGGTAGTGAGATATTTGATTTATTATTGGGGATTTCCCAGAATACGTTGAGGTCTCACCCCGCCTCCTTCCCTTAGGCGTCCGAGACAGGCGAATGGAGTCCGAGGTCTGGTCTGGGACTCTGACAGGCCACCTCAGATCCTGACACGATGATGATGCATACACCTGGGGCAGAGCTACGGCTCTCGCACCCCGCCTCCTCGTGGCTCCCAGGTCACTGAAGGGTTTTATACAGCGAGACTGCTGTAGTGATCTCCTAACTTAACAGATGCCCCAGTCAAACCTAGAACGCAATCGCTGCTTTTTACTGCACTTTTTATACTGGTCCTCTCTCGATTCGTATGAAAAATTTTCCTGAGGTAGATGACTTAATGTATCTTTCATTTTGCATTTAATCATTCTGACACTCCCATTGCCTGCAGAAAAATATATAGGGCATGTTTGTTTACTTTTTGAAAACTGTTTTCTGTTCTCAAAAACAATGAGAACAAAAAAAAACATGTTTGGTCACTCCTTTTAATGTTAGTTAGTTCGGTTTTGGATTTGCTCTTTAATGGTCATTCGTTTGATCCTATGGGGTTAGTTTTGAGGTGTCTTAACTCGTGATTGAAAAATAAAATACAGATTATTACATTATCGGGCTTTTGACTGGGGTGATGGCAACTGGACTCGCTTTGTCGGTTCTCCCAACCCACCCATACGAGACTGCCTGGGGTGCTGCTTCATGTATTGTTATGTCATTCCAACAGAGATTAAAAACGTAATTATTTTATTTTATATTCTTTAATATAAATAATAATAATTAGAATATTTTCTTTTAATGTAAATAATTTGATAATATTTTTTATTTTTATGAAAATATATTGACCAATATAATAAAATAAAACAAATATAAAAATATAAAAAACAAAAATTAATTGTAAATGAAAAGGCTATGGGAGTTTTTCCATCCTAGTCAACCTGCCTCGCCTCATTTTATTTTGTATAAAAGCTTTTGCTTTTTGAGGTATGAGATAGTTTCTTGGGTTATTATTTAATAGTTTAAGGTTTTTTTTTTTTTATTGGTAATTCTCACATGCTATAGTTTCTTCCTTATATGATATAAAAAATAAAATATATAAATTCTCGATTATATTTGATTTATATATATATATATATATATATATATATATATATATATATATATTTTTCATCAAAGGAACTAAACATTTAAAATTATTTTTTTAATGTTTTTTCTTTTTCTATTACTTTTCAGTTCCAAAACTAGACTCTAAGGCTATATTGAATCATGAAAGTAACATACGAAAAGAGAAAAATAGAAAATAAAAAAAATGAGTGAAAGTGAAAGGAAAATTTGACGAAAATAAAAATGTGTCTAACTTAATAATAAATTAATATATATATTTATTTTAAACTCATTTTATCTCTGCTTTCTCTCTATAATAAAAGAAATTTAAAATATGTGAAATTTGACACATATCGATTTTCTTTTATATTTTCCACAATTAAACTAAACATTTAAAATTATTTCCTTATTGCTTTTCCTTTCCTAGTACTTTTGTGTTTCAAACCAACCCGAAAAGTTGATTTACCCAGAAAGTATCAAGGAAATAAAATAGAAAAAAAAAATTGAAGGAAAAAAAATCGGTTTAAACTTAATAAATTAATTGTATATCTTTATTTAAAATCATTTTATTTGTTTATCTCTATTAAAATAATTAAAAAATATATAAATTTTGATTATATTTAATCTTCTATACCCAATGTGTATCTTCCAAGTCGGGCAGCATGCTCTAGATCAACCTTTCCGACTCGACAATTTGATCCGGGGCTTCTGGTCCATGGAGAGCCAGGTAGAACACATGCTCACAAAAAAAGGTCGATCTTGTTTTAACTTAAAGCCTCGAACTTATAAGATTCGAGCTTCTAATACGAATATCATACCCTTTAAACGAGTTTGTTCGAGATTTTATTACAAGTGTTTGCCGCTTGTTAGCGAGTTGGTTCTGCCGGTACACACGTGTGGGACCATATTAATCAGAATATTGGTAAAAGATATAGTGGATCTCCTTCTAAGAATCCTCAGCCGAGGAGAAAGCACTTTGGACAGACTTTATAAAGGCTTATTACCTTCCGGAGTGGTGTTCTACTGCTGATTATGTCAAATTACTCGACTCTCTATCTCTTCAGGTGTGCCTAATTTTACTATTAGATAAAAGTAAAAAAATAAAAAAAAATAAAAAGAAAAACACCTTGAATGTGACTTGTTTTGCTCTGTGTTTAGGCATTTGTTTTTGTTTTTTGTTTAGTGCTAAAAATAGCTTTCAGCATTCAACAGAATTTTATTTTATTTTTTTAATGTCCTTTTTCACACTTATCACACTGGTAAACTTTTAATAAATAAAAGCTAAAATATTTGGTTTTTTAGCTTTTTCTTAGGTGGCGTTTGTTTTTTAGTTTTTTTATTACAATAAAGCTAATAGCCTTTCATATTCAAAGATGTTTTTATTTTTTATTTTTTATTTTTTTACGACTTATTGCTGAATTTTTTTTAAATTTTTTGCTAAATAGAAAATGGCAAAATATTTGGTTTTAGTTTTTTCCTAAGTGGCGTTTGTTTTTTGGCTTTTTATTGAATGCTATTTTTTTTAACTTTTTTACATCGTATTGTTGAATTTTTAAAACTTTTTGCTAAATAGAAAATGTCAAAATATTTGGCTTTTTAGTTTTTTCTTAGTGTTTTTTTTTTCTATTAAGAAAAAACTAGCTATTATTATATAAGAAAATCATATTTTTTACTGTCCAATTGAAACTTTCATAATCCGTTTCACTTTAATTAAATAAGAACATATATCTCTTTAAATTTTTATTTAAACATTTATTGTTTCAAACCCTGATAAACAAATTTTTAGAAAAAAACAACTACTAAATACTTAATCTATTACAAATTATTCATAGCCATGCTTCTGTTCTAAGCTAGGTGACTATTATGGTTTTACAAATTTTTTTCTAAACTAAATAGGCTGCCAAAGATCTCGCCTGGCTTGCTTTTATTTATTTTTAACTTTTTTCTCATGATTTATTATCGTGCTTTGAAAACTTTTTGCTGGAATAAAAACTAAAATATTTGGCTTTTAGCTTTTCTTGGTGGCGTTGTTTTGCCATCCAACCTCGTTTGTTTTTAATTTTTTAATATACTACTATTATCGAAATTTTTAAACTTTTTACTAAATAGAAAAATCCAAAATATTTGGCATTTTAGTTTTTTCTTAATGTTTTTTTCTATTAAGAAAAAACTAGCTATTATAATATAAAAAAATCATATTTATTACTATCCAATTGAAACTCTGATCTGCTCATACTAGCTTAAATAAAATATATATATATATATATATATATATATATATATATATATATATATATATATATATATATATATATATATATATATATATCTGTTTAAATTTTTATTTAAACATTTATTGTTTCAAAACTTGGATAAAAATTAAATTTTTTGGAAAAAAACAAACGACTAAATACTTAATCACTATGTTTGTTATAGGATATCAAGGCTACTGTAACTGGTCCGATCATGTTGCCCTGCTTTTGGCCCAAGCAAAGGATACGCCAGCCTTAACTTCTTCAAGGGCTTAACATCTTAACACAGCAAAGGGTAAGTTTAGCTTCATCATCGGAGTTTTGTCCCAAAATGATACATTTTTTTTTAAATACCAATCTAATACGTTTTTGAAAAAAAAGTTTAAACTAAATATTACTCATCAAAATTGTAGTTAATGATCATTATATTAAAAATTTTAAGTTAAAACCATAGTTACTGACTATGATTTTAGATTTTAAATTTTGTTTTAAATGTATTATTTTGGGACAAAACTCCATTTATTTGTTGTATTGCATTTTCTTTTTTTTGGTACCGAAGTGATTTTCATTATTATATTTTCTAAGTATTTATTCATTAAGGTTTTGTTTTGAACCCGAAAAGTATTAAAAATAGAAAGGAAATGTGCAAAAAAAAAAAAAGGAAGAAAATAAAAAAGTATGTCTATTACAAACTCATTTTATTTATTTCACTTTATTATATAAGGATTAAAAAATTTTAAAATATATAAAATTTTGTGAAATTTTGATTATATTTGATTTTCTTTTATATTTTCCTTAGTATTTTCTTTCTTTCCCTATACTTTCTAGTACCCAATGGAAGATAGTGATTCCGCTCTAACCCGGAAAATATTAAGCAGTTAAAAACAAATAATTTAAAATGTAAGATTTTTTTTTGGAGGAAAAATATAAAATAAGCTTAAACTTAATAATTTTATTTTTTATTTTATTCAAACTCATTTATTTGTTTACGTGATATTATATAAGGATTCAAATTTTAAAATATATAAAATTTGTGAAACTCGCTTTTTATATTGATTTTCTTTTAGTATTTTCCAAAGTGAAACCAAATATAAGCAAATCGCTCTTTTAGTGAGATTTTTTTTTTTTCTTTCTTCCTAGTATTTTTGAGTTCCAAATGGAATCACTAAATGAATGCCAAAAAAATAAAAAAAAATAAAAAATAAAAATAAATGACACATATTTATCTTTCTACTTGCCTTTCTCTTTTTTTTTCTTTAGTATGAAGTAATTACTGCATCAAACTGAGAATTATATTTTGAATACACCCTCATAAGTATTTATTCACTAAGGCTTCTTGATTTTAACTCGAAAAAGATACATGAAAGAAATAAAGAAAATTCGAGAGTACTTCGAGAAATACAAAGGTGTTTAAACTTAATAAATTAATTCTATATGTTTATTATAAACTCATTTAATTTGTTTCCACTATATTATTATTTATGACTAAAAAAAATTTAAAATATGTAAAATTTTGATTACATTTTATTTTATTTTATATTTTCCACGATGAAACTAAACATGAGAAAATAATTCTCCTTAGTATTTTTTTTCTCTTTCCCTAATACTTTTTGGATTTCAAACGGAGTATAAGTGTTCGGACGATGAAACCACACATGAGAAAATTCTATTCTCTCAGAGATTTTTTTCTTCTCCTTAATACTTTCATGCTCCAAAGATGTTGTTCTGCTTTTTTTTTTCTTAATCAGGTGAAAAACTATATAAAAGGAGCATTGGTGATGCCATTGATGATTAGAGGGTACAAGATGAGCTTGATTAAGTTTGCTATTATCACATGTCGAAAGCCAAAATGATTTCCAAGTTTGGAGAGACTGTAAGAATAAATGTGAATCCAAATTTGGTGTTTTGGATCAATCGTGGTGTTTATTTGATGAGGATGAAAAACCATAAAGAAATGATGATATTCATATTAAACCCTAGCTTTTGTGAGAATAGCGTTTAACAGTAGTATCAAAGCTTCTGTCATTATGAGGTCATGGATTCGGATCTCTTCGCAATTGGTATTTATCTCCATTTGTTTGATCACTTGCAGATAATCAGATCGGTGAGGGAGGATGTGAAACATGATATTCATATTAAACCTGAGCTTTTAGGAGGATTAATTGTTTAACATAAGACGTATACCAGTTTAATGCATGCAGGCCGCTGGACCGGGATCTTCTTGTAATTGAATATTTATTCTTCATTCTATTTGACTCTCCACGTAAGGGTGCTCATTTCTAGCACGTGAGGGAGGGTGCAAACAAGGCAACTCATGGTTACTCCAGTCCCCAGCTTTTAAGAAATGGTTTGCTTAACATAGTATTGGGAACTCGTCTAAAGAGAAGGTCATGAATCTCTAGATTTCTCTCGTGGATTTGAATATTTATTCCATTTGTTTGACTCCCAACGTGCGAGTGCCTGCCTCGCACGTGAGGGATAGTGTGAAACATAGCACTGCTCCAAGCATAAACCTCGAGCCAAGTATAGTCGCTATTAACATAAGATCGTGGTACCGGCCTGCAGGGCGTCACGAATCTGCATTTCTCTTGTGATTTGAATATTTATTCTCCATTCGTTTGACTCAACAAGAGTGCCTGGGCTCGCACGTGAGGGAGGGGTGAAACATAAATGTGCTCACATTAAAACCCTATTTTTATATATAGAGATTTTACTGGCTTAACATAAGATTGTACCGTCGAGAGAGTCGCTTAATCTCGAGATTTATCTTGTATGATTTGAATATTTATTCCATTTTGTTTGACTCTTCATATGAGTGTCTTGACGCGAGTGAAAAAGTGTCAAAATATAATGTTCATATTAAACCCGAAATTATGAGCTCGATCATTAATAAGCAAGATCAAAAGCTCTAATTCCCAGAGGGAGCATTGTATAGAATCTGGGCTTTCTATGATTTGAATATTATATTCTCCATTTGTTTGACTCTCCACGTGCGGGTGTGCGTTCGTGTGACACCCCTATCTCAGGTCCTGGGCCGACAACTCACAACCTACTTGAATCCCGGTGTCGCAGTAACCTCGACGCTTACACCATACCGTGTCCCCATTTCATTTTATCCATAATCTAACAAAATTCCGACATAGCCTTTCAGATTTGCAAACTCCATCCAAAATACAATCAGGATAATAATGAGCATCATACGACCCATTCAGGCCTCAATAATATACCACACTGAGTCATTCATGAATAAGAAAGCTTCTACTTACTCTACCATTCAACTATTACTCGAATACTATACATGCAACTATGTATCGATATGTTTGCTAAAAGCCTTAATTATACAAATTTTATACATAAAATAGATATATTAAACCGATCGCTCTAATATACATACAAATACGTCCAAAGCTACATCCGACTTTCTTCATATGTACATTCACGCGGTCAGTTGCCAGACTGACCAGATTGAAAAGGCCCTAATGACGGCGCGAGTAAAGCTCTCAATAGCTGGAGTAATCTCACCAAAGATCATACAATAATCAAACCAACCTTAAGGCCACATCCGCCGTTTAAAACGCCGCACACGAATGCCGTGACGCCACAGCCGGCTAACGCCTTCACGCCATATCCCGGTCACCACCGAATTTCACACACGAGGCGCTGGCGCGCGAACCGCCACTGCAGAAGACTAATGACACACATATATCGAGCCACACCGCTCACCAGCACTCCAACAAGTGCCAATAAAAGAACTAATCCCGAGTCAATCCTAACTCCTATCACACAACTTGAAGTCTTTGTGATAACCGTGTGTCTTATTTTAGGCAATGTATCTTTTTTGGACACACTACGGCCTTTACACTCACGTTCCACGCTTTTCAATTTATGCATTAACGACTTCTTCGCCTCCGCCTGGCACATTAAATTATATTTCACTTCTTTGCGAGACGCTAACCGCGAAGTCATTTATCGGACGTCGGTCTGAAAGATGAAATACTACCCATTCATCAACACTGATGATGAATGACCATACCTACGCACACACACCAATACGTCGACGTCTTACGATACGCACGCACAAAGCATCGCAATTTCTCATGCTATATATGACGCATTAATTATACGAATCATTCCTTACTGTAGCCAGATTTCATGTCAATTACTATGCAAACATATATCGCATAAGCATAAGTTCCTATAAATTTCATGCCAATATATATATAGTATATATATATATATATATATATATATATATATATATATATTCCGTGATTCAGCATATTAGCATCCATCAATCCAATGATCAAACAAATAATGTCATACGCTTCTTAGTTAACTCATGGTATCTTTACTCAATACACACTTAACATGCCATGCAATGGTCATGTCAAAACCCATTATTCATGAGACATCAGAAGACACATCAAGAACTCACATTAATTTCACACAAGTAAAATGATGATTTCAGAAAATTACGATCACCCATTGTCTCCATAAGTACATTGATGGAACTGACTACAGCGCCTATTGTACCCAAGAACACCAAACTAGAAATAACGGCAGCCATTTTTGGCCATCCGGTCGAGCCAACAATCGTAAAATCACACCAGTTGGGCCCCACTCGACTTCTCGCCGTACACCATAGCGTGCTGCTCCACTTTGAATGAAGTTTTAAGTCCGAAGTGGTCGGAATTTGGATATACCTATTTCAAGGAGATGTGTTCTCCTATAAGTCTACTTATCCGTAAATTAATCATTTAATCTAACAGAAACACATCAAAGCTGCATACTAAAACACAACACTGGCTCAGGAAAACTCGAATCAAACACTCCTCGACACACACACATATGCCCTTAGACAAAAAATTAAACCTGAGTAGAGAAAAACCCTACCTCAAATAGAAGGCAGGATTTGGGATAATCGTATATTTTCTCATTTTCCGGAAACTAAACCTGACCTTGGCGAAATCTTGTGATTACGATGATCTACTGCCAGAAATTTCCTCGTCAAGGTGAACAACTTAATTCTGCTAACCCGGTTTCCATTAGCAAAATCTCCTGTAAATCGTCTGAGAAACTTGCTTTTTCTTCCTCCTCTCTCTCTCTATCTCTCTCTCTCTCAACGCTTGTTCTAGACCAAATTGTGAGATATTTTGATTTTAGATATTTTCGATATTTATACATGAGACATCGCATCATACATCATACTACGTGTCACGCTTCCTCATTCACACAAATAATTTATTTCGCCTCGATTCAAATTTCATCTATCATTCAGAAATGGGACATTATTTAAATATTTGACATTTAATTTTCTAAAAATCCTGCTTTTGCGCCCACTAAGACGCTTCTGGCTCGAAATTAGGAAAATCTAACGGCCTCTCGAATTCAACGAAATTGCCCCCAGCGACCAGATTGGCGAGACGATTTCAAATACTTAAATCTGTTTCATTCATCCGAGATCTGTAAAATTACAAGTGCTTTACTGTTCTATCAAGCAAGAAATTACCATTTTGCCCTTCCTAATGAATAATTTTAGCTTTTTCCCCTGGTCTTACATTCTTTCCTTCCTGTTAATTCAAGGTGTTGAAATTCTAACCCACAACCATACGTAATCACATGTATACGCAACATTCATTGAATGCTACCAAATGACTAAAAGACATACTTCATCCCCAAATAAGAAAGGATAGGAGGCACGCATCGTGTCCTCACGCTCCCATGTTGCCTCCTCCACTTCTCGGTGCCGCTATAGCACCTTCACTAAATTTCACGGGCCTTACGCCACAGCCTAGTCTTCATTATCCATGATACGTGATCGGGTCCCTCCTCGGTCCCCATCCGAGACTAAATAACAAGCTCGCCCACAGACCACTGCATGAGCCTGATCCCCCGGGCGCATTTCCCGGAAAGACTGGCATACTCGAATACGCCGTGAACACTCGATAAACCCCGCGGCAGCCGCCAACCCAAGCAACTATACTCCAATTCTCCGAGCACCCCGGCGGCCCAAGAGATATCTCGACAATACTTTCCGCCACAAACCTAATCACTCATATCTTAGAGACATAACCTTTCAAAGAAGACATGATCTCCCACCCCAAAGTCCCCAGAGGTCATCGCCATGTGTCCAAGCAGAATCCCTTCATCTGGGCCATGGAGCCGTGAGGAGAAGACGCTACGTATCAATTCCACCTTCATCAGGTGTCACTAATCAACTTTGACCATACGGATCTATCTCCCACCTCTATCCAACAAATCGAGATCGTACGACTCTATATAATCCATAAGCGCCGCCATGTATACTACCGACACATTGTTACAAAAATCCCACCTGGCGGCAACATCCCGCCTACCCGAGATCCGTGACGATGCCTTAGCACGCCCTTCCAACACCGTAGATTCGCCCTCCCTCTAAATGACCGCGGGCCAGGATGAAAAAGCACTCATCCTCAATCGTTCCTAGCAACTGGAAACTCTCTGCAATCGAGCTATAAACCCTGATCCCGATCCAATACTATGAGACTCAGACTCATGCAACCGCATAATCTCTCAAATGAGATAACTCGGCGAATTCCTCCAATGAAGGTCATCCGCAGACAACCGTAAAAATGTGCCAACTTAGTAAGCTTCTGGCCCACTATCACCCACACGCATCATGTTCGCATGTCCGTGGCAAGTGAGTTACAAAATCCATCATGATATGCTCCATCACCACATTTTAATGCCTAGAGCAAACTCATACTGCCTTCATGCTCAAATTTCAGACCATGGACACGTGACATCAGCCGAACAAAATCTCCAACGCCCTTCATCACGCTCCACACATCATGACGAAGATCATGATACATCTCACATACTGATGCACCGCGAAACGAGACACCAATGGAATTCCGTAAAGGATCTCCTCTCTCGCCTTGCCAATTAGGAAACCACAATTCGTCCCTATACTAAAGACTACCATCCGTGAAACGCCCAAATTCTCACAATCTGCATCACCATACCCTGGCCCCCGATAGATACTTATCTCGCAGTCCCGCCCTCGGATCGATCACTCTACTCGCAGGAAGGCGAGCCATTAAACTCCCCAAAACACCGAAATTTATTCGATCATCAGAGCCGAATCGCCCCACGTCTTCAGCATCAACCACTTTAGAAGCCATTAACAAGATTTGGGTGGATTCTCCGATCAGAGCATTGGCCATCACACTACTTCTACCAGATTGTGGTGATCGCTCGTGTTTGCTAATCCTCCAAATATTTCATCCATCTCAAGGGCCGCCTTCCATACATAAGGTCCCGCCGAGAAGATATATCAGATTTTATGGTCCAAAATACCTCGCCAAATTACTAACTATATAAATACGACGCCATATCTTCAAAGCCGAAGACTATAGTCGCAACTCCATGTCAAAGTGCATAGTAATTTTGCTCGTGGTTCTGAATCGTGAGCGAACCAGCAGCTATCACTCTCTCGCATCGCATCAAAATACATCCTAGGTCCGTCCCTTTCGAGGCATCACAATATACCGTAAAATTCTCCGTCCCCTTCCGGACTAATGAATAGGAGCCAGGCTGTAAGCCTTTTTTAACTCTCGAATGCCCTCACATGGGTCATCCCCACTCATATCACCTTCTTCCGTCAATCTAGTCATAGCAAATTAATCGAGAAGTCCCAATAAACCTTCCGTAATATCCAAATTGGCCCCAAGAAACCACGATCTCAAAAACCACTTCGGTCTCTCCTAACTCAACTACTTTCATATTTCTCGAGGTCCACCAACAGACACTGTGTGTCCCAAAACCGCACCTCAAGAAGCCAACACCTCGACGATCAACTCGTACAACCGACATGTTCCCGCAAAACCTCAAGAATCAATCCTCAAATGATCCTCGCTCCTCCCTCAAACCGAGTATCAAGATGTCATCAACAAAGACTACAACAAACTCGATTCAGATAGTATCGAACACCCCTCCTCGCATGAGATCCATGGGACGCCGACGGCGACTGGCCAATCCGAAAGGCATCATCAAAACCCAAAATGCCCATACTGGCCCTAAACGCCGGCCTTGCGGGTAGTGAGCTATCCGCCTCCCTAATCCCAACCGATGATAATTGATATGAAAATAAATCCCATCTTGTGAATACACTGCGCACTTCTCCTTAACCGATCAAATAAATCACTAATCCTCAGAATGTCGGATACCAATTCGATCGTGAACTCCTCGCTCAACCATCGGTAATCGGAGCACATGTGCGGGCGGTCTTATCCTTTTTTTTTCGCAAATAACCTGTGAGCGCCCTACACAAGAGATTTAGATCTAATGAAACCTCTCGTCCAATAAATCATTTATCTCGGGACCTTCGCCTCCCGAACTCAACTCGGTACACCATGTGGAGTCAGAAACGCGATAACAGTAGTGTAATCAGCAATAACAAAGTCTACATCCTTGCGGCGAGGTAACCTGCATCATCCGAAAAACATCCTCGTACTCACAAACCACCAGAGGTAGATTCCAATCTCGTCTATACCGTTCTTCTTAGTGGTAAGGTCATACCCAACCCATCAACCGTCCGTGCCACTGGAGTCGTGACATCGTCTCTGAGTAAAGCATCATGTCTTATCCCCCCGGAACATAACACAACTACCATCCCCGTGCATGCTGCAATCCCTAATGATCACAAATACTAATGATGACCCGATGTGCCGTCAACCAATCCATGCCAATAATGACATCAATCTCCGACATTTCCATAGCCCGAAGGTCCACAGTGAGTAGAATCCATAAGATCCACTCATAATCCTGGGAAGATATCTTATCAACCCTCACCCTAGTCCCTAGTGGGAGAACTCACATGCACAATCCACTTTCCAATACCTAACCTCTAGTTCCCAGCTTCTTTAACACACAATGCAAAGAATGGAATGAATGAGATGCACTAAATCAATAAAACTTTGCCATATAAATGAAAGAGCAAGAAAGTGCCCCAGGACATCGATCGGGTTCCACATTCTCGGGCCATGGGTAATGGCGTGACCCGCCAGTCCCCTCAATCCCGGGTCAGGCCCCGGGCCCCCGAATTTAACCGAGCACTCGTCGCGGCCTGTCTGCGGAAACCGAAGGTGCTTTATGCAACACCCGGAGTCTGATAATTGCTCCTCTGCTCCATAAGAGAACAAAACTATGTTCGTGGCTCTGGTCCCACCGTGAGACTAGGATGGCATCCCAAAACCTCGGGATCCCCGCTCTCCTCGCGGGCAATCCTCCCTCATACGCCCAGCCGGGTCGCAGAAGAAACAAAGCATCACTCGTCCGCCTGTGACCCTACTGACTCGCCTCGATAGCCGACCTCGACCGCTCCAGAGCACTCTCACACCCATCTCGATCCTCGTGAAACAAGTCCTCCGGCTTTCGAACTCCGGGCTAGCGTCGACCTCCCTCTCTTACCAAAGATCCGCATCCTGACACTCAGCATCAACTATTCACCCTCTACGGCCATAGCCGGTCCCAACTACGCAGTCTATATCTCAGAAGAGAAGTCCCCATATTCTCATTCCAGACCGACGCCCCGACCATCCCTCAAATCTCTCACTCGCTAGATCTCGTGCCACATGTCATCTGCAGAAACGGCTAGCTTGGTGAACCCAGCCACTAATGCATCTAAAGATCGTCATGTCTCCTGCCGTAAGTCACAGGAACTCTCAGAGTTTCGATACGCCTGCGACGAAAGAACTCAAATCTACCCAAGTCATCGCCCACATTTCTAGAGGTCTTACTCCAATCCCACCAAATCGTGGATTCAATTCCCCGCTAGCCGAAAAAGCCACACTCCTCGATCCGTGCAAGAATGGAGGTGATTCCACGGCTCCATTGACTCTCCTCAATCCGATCTAACCACCTGTCCCTTCCCTCCCCGAATGTCGTGATGATTTCGCCTAAACCTCCGGAGGTTACTCATTCCTCCCCGAATTTCCTACTACACTGGGCCTTAGCAATAGTGGCGACTATAGCTCCCATGGTCTCCATAAAAGCCTGTGGGTAAAAACAGCACGCGTGCCAACGCCCATGGACGACTCGCATCCCGCCCACGACTAGCCGTATCTACACCACTGGCACCAAATCTTAGATTTCTTGTGCCATATGTCATTCGTGATGCATGATGCCAACCACTAATAAATAGTAGTTCCCGAACACCTATGATCATGCTCTCTAACTCTAATGTTCTTTGTTTTCCATATATATCCAATCATGCATAAATGCACACAACATGCAACACACATCATGTTATACACTTAAAGCACACATAAAAACACAATGCATGCAAAGAGTTCTAATCCGTCCCGTTGATTGCCTAGCGTAATCACACATACCTAAACTCTAACATCGAGTCAGAATGCTCATATCGTGACACACCAATGACCAGGTCATAAAATTCACGTCCTCAAGCCCCAGTACTGCGGCATTCATGCTCTATCACTGTCGTGACACCTCTATCCCGAGGTCCCATTGACAACTCGCCAACCTCGAGGAAACCGGCAGGTGTTTGCACTCGACGCCCACACCATCATGTCCCATTTATCGCTCCATAATTTAACAAAAAAATCGCATATTGCGTTTCCTCCGTACGGAAGCTCCTATCCAAATACAACCTCGTATAACAATACATCACATGACCCATCCGCTCAATATACCACTACGCAGTCATTCATGAGTCATAGCAACCATCAATTTACTTAACCATACCCCTCGAATGCTATACATGCAACTATGTATCAGATATGTTTACAGGAGAGCTCATTATACAATCTTATATTAAAATGATATATTAAAACCTGACATTTTAATATATATATACAAAATACGGTCCAAAGCCAGACCGGATTTTTCATAAGTGTGACCTCAGAACGCGGTCACCGCCTACAATTTAACCTCAGACCGAATGGTCCTGACGATGCAAGAAACACAAGAATGATAATCTCATGGCACACATTCCACACCTAAGCCGCTCATAACGATCAAAACCAACCCATACATCTGGGCTTAAAATGTCTATGAGAATGTCGATATAATGCATGGAATGTCTTCACGCCTCATATCCCGAGTCACCATCGACTTCACACATGTCTATGCCAAGTAAAATAAACCGGCCACCGAAGTACCACGACACACATATACCGAGCTCTATATCGGCCACCAAGACCCATCGTACACTTAACCCAAGAACTAATCTCAAGTCAATCCCGACTCCTATCAATAACCTCAGTCTATGATAACCGCGGTGTCTTATTTTGTGCAACTGATCTTTTCGTATCACACCGTTGTGTCTCTTACATCCACGTTCCGGTTTTCACCTGAGGGATTAACTATCACACTCTTCTCGTCCGCCCAACACATTAATTTATATTCACTTTATTTGAACCGTGAGTCATTTATTGGACGTCTTCCAAAGTACGAGCTCACTACCCATTCATCAACACCGACGATGGATGACCACATCCATGCACACACCGACACACCCCCCACCCCTACTATAGCTGCAGTGTGCCGATCTCACCCCACACAGAGAACCCCTCGGCCTACATTCGACGCCTACAGAATCCCCTCAGAAGCAGTCGTGTTGTTTGCTAAAAACCCGTATAAAAATTTTCTTTTCTAAACTTGTGATTTTATAAAATTTCAAAGAACATAATACTGATACGGTGACATATCCCAAAACCTCGTATATACGCTTACACTTTTAAAATACGGCAACCAACAATACTTCTACAAAGAGCTCTCGTGCTCATCACATTATAATCAAACTATGTACATACATATACTTAACTCCAGACAAATTCAAAGTATTTCACAAATGTTAGTATTAATACAAATACTTTATACGAAGTCGTGAGAGTCCTAACGTGTCTCAATGACGGCCAAGTGTCGCTGCATCTTTAAAATAGTTTCTTTAAAACAGAAAATAATGAGTTAAACTTAGCTCGTTGAGTGTGTATACTGAAAATACTTGTTTTTCCGTAAAATGTCTCTAAAATCAGAAATCGTCTCTTTTACAAAACATTTTCATCATATGCTTGCCGCTGCTATAAAAGTTTTTGTAAAACTTTTCATCATATGCTTCGCTTGCTTCGCTATAAAAGTTTCTAAAATCTTTTCATCATGAAAGTGCTTGTTGCTGCCTTTAAAAGTTTCATAAAACTTTTCATCATATGCTTGCTTGATTTAGTATATGTAAAAGTTTCGTAAAACTTTTCATCATATGTTTGTTTGTTTATTATAAAAGTTTCATAAAAAACTTTTCATAATATGCTTGTCATAATAAATGTTGATTTAAAATCGTATGAAAATGCTTAAATCAAGATCAATCATCGGAGTGCCTTTCTACTTATCACTTAGTAAATAAAAGGGAGCTCGGTCTTCAACCGCGTCTGAAGAACCTCACCACATCACCATAAGTACTTCTACCACACTACCTTTCCGAGAATATGGTAGAAAGGCCCTGGTCTACGCCACCATATAATACCAAATAAGGCTAACCCTATATATTCCAAGACGCGCTACTAGCCCCTTTAATATGCCATGATGTATGAACTAAGTTCATCGATTAACAAATCTAAAACGCATTTAAACGATGCCCTAACTTCACTCGTAGACACGCATGCACTGACCGTATGTTTACGCCAAGATCAGGATTTCTTTAGTCCTTTTTTACAAAAAATAAACTCTTATGGTTTCATTGTTTCTGCTTTAAAATATGGTTTCACAAATCAAAACTATCGTTGCTTGAAATATGGTTTAATACTTTAAAACTATCGTCATTGAAATATGGTTTAATAATTTAAAACCATAAGACATACCAAAGAGTATAAACACCCATTTATAAATGATACACTAGTATTGAAAATAGGTTTAGAACACTCACCCTTATGATTGCAGCAAAATCGAGTAGCACGACTTCACCACCTCCGCCTCAGCCGCTTAAAACATTACCGCCCTCACAGAATCACTTAAAACTTGGCACATGTTCTTACAAAGTCGACTATATTGAAACGTGATTCGACCTTAAACTTAAACTCACACGCAAGTCACATTAGTGGTTACACAAAACATCTTATATAATGCCACAATGAACAAATTATCTCGAAAGTAAAACCCCTTAAAAAACTACTCATTTTACAATTTTTTTCAATGCATTTCCTGGACTTTATTACCCAAAATTTATTCAAATGGTCTTTCAAAATTATGAAATTGTGATTTCAATCTTTACATATCCACGATATCTCTTTAAATTTTCAATTTAAAAATTCCTTCTCTAAGACCTCAACCACATAACACAAAGTTACAAGATTTCTTGATGCCAAATCGTTAGCCCACCGATCACCCACAGCTATTCTGATTTCTGGGGTCTTAACTCCATAAACGGAATGGTTTCTTCACTCATTTGAACTCTTATGGTTCTAAAGTTTCTTCTCCAATTGGAACTCCACCTAATTGATCACTAAAAACTCAAAGTTATTGTATTTTACATCTAGATTACCAAATTATAACAATCTATGACATACCCACTTTGGATGATTTCGCACTTGGGGGGTTACAATTTGCATACACTTCCTTCAATTAAATTATTCCCCTAGAAGTCTATTTTACTCCAAATTTTGAATCACTAATTGGATGGAAGAAACCTTGTAACTTATGGCCAAACACTATAACAATACCCAAAATAAAGCATAACCCGCGGAGCTGCACGAGCTCACCTTTACACCAGATCAGCCTTTAAGAAATATAAATTTGCTCTACTCTTCTATACATTTGTATCCCTATCTCTTATGGTTCTTACTAATGTCTGAAATCACTTTTTATTTGAATGATTATAACTTAATCTATAGCCAAAACAAGAATGTAGGTTTTTTTACAAAATTTTGACAAAGATTTCCTTTGAAAACCCAACATTCTACTTTTTTATAACCATTCTTCAAATCAATCCAACCAATCAAGAGGGGAATACAAAAGAACCTCAAAGACCAACATGATACCTAAACCATTAATTACAACACTTTCAGACTGGTGGTTTGGAACTTCATATAACCAAACCCTAGGTTAAAATCCCAAGAATTCATACTAAGGTCCACCAATCCATATAAAACCATAGAAATGTGATGGACTCCATGTTTATCTTATACCAATTAGGGTTTTACCCATACAACTTCAACAAATCTAGGGTTAGGATGATCTCCCACCAAAACCCTAGGTTTGGAACAAGCACCCATGGAAATCCATACCAAAAACCCTAGACATCCAAAATATTAATATTGATTCCATACAAAACCCAGATCCATATACCTTTTGGTTTTCTCCATCTCCTTCCTCTCTTCCCTTTCTCTCTCTTTCTTCTCTTCTCCTTCAATGAGGAGCTCTTCCCCAAATGCCCAAATATGAGAGAGACCGGGATTTGGTCTCTCCCTCTTTTTATATTCACTTTCCTTTCTACAATTAAGTCCTCAAGTTTCTTTCTTTGCAAATCAACTTATGCTATATTCTATAATGGCATACTCTCTTTCTTTTATATTATGACTCATATCCCTTTTTGATAAATCATAACTTTACCCTCGTCAGACAAAATTCGTGTTCAACTAATTTGACATTATTTCATAATTCTCATATCCTCTTAACAACTACTCCCAAAAATACTACAATGACACTTAAAAATCAAGAAAGTATTTCTTAAAAGTACATATGCGCCTCCCTACACTACATCTGAGATCAGACACCTCCGGATTCGGGCCTTTTACACACACACTAATATGTTGATGTCTCTATGCATAAGGTGCAATGCCAATGTCATCGCACTCTCATGTTACAGCTGTAAGGTGATGCACAATTACATGAACCATTCTCCATCATTGTACTTCATGTCAATTACCATGAACAAACATATATCGTAAAGGCTATAAGTTCCATAAATTTCATGCCAATATATATAGATATCGTGATCCAAATATATTAGCATCCATCAATCCATGACTAAACAAATAATGTCATACAAATCTTCCTTAGCTAACCTCATGCACCTACTCAATACAAATTTTACAACAGCTGGTAATGTCGGTACGCCAAAACTCCTGGGCTATTCACATCAACACAACCAAGCAACCTGCACACTCAGTGCAAAACATAGATTTCAGCAAAGAAAGTTATTATGAGATCAACGACATTGTCCTCCTCCACAGCACATCGATGAATCTCGAATTCAACGGGCTTTCCATAGAGTTCAAGAACAATTCAAACTGAGTTCTATCTAAGAAGCATGTGGTCCAAAAGTCGGGAGCCAACAATCGAAATGACAATTGTGTCCTAATTCCGTGAATTTCCCGCCGCACACCATAACGTACCGTCCACTTCATCAAGTTCGAGTCCAAGTGGCCTGAATTTGATATACCTATTTCAAGGAGATATGTTCTTCATAAGTCTAGTTTACTTTAAATTAATCACTCAATTCAAATAAGGATGACTCAAGTTATGGGCCAAAACACGCTACACAACAGGAAAATCGACAAAGACTCTCCTTTGGACACACACACATATGCCTTAAGACAAAACTAAAAAGTTAAATATGTTGGTTTCTTCTATTCATTAGAACACGATCTAGTACATAAAAAATCCTTGGCGGGGTAGTTTAGTCGAATTCGACAGCTCGCTTCCTTCAATGATCACAAGCCTGAAGTTTCCTCAAAGTCATTAAAGTCGTAATTGATCTTAACTTCTTTAAGACCTCGTGAAATTAGTCACTGCGCGCACAAATTGGCTCAAACATCACGTTATAAAAATAAAAAAAAAGTACATAAAATTAAAAAAGTTTGTTTTTTAAATATATCAATTTTCGATTTTTTTTTTTATATCCTAAACTTTTATTGTAATTGTAATTTTAGCATCAAAAAAATGTCGTATATTTACATGTAAAAATCATAAAAGATAAGGATTTTAATAATAATTTTCCTTTTTTCTTATGAATCTTAAAA
Organism: Tetrastigma voinierianum; assembly: GCA_016808115.1. Lineage (NCBI taxonomy): Eukaryota > Viridiplantae > Streptophyta > Magnoliopsida > Vitales > Vitaceae > Tetrastigma > Tetrastigma voinierianum. The sequence continues at coordinate 277,447 of JAEQBH010000002.1, read as the reverse complement.
TTATGTTTAATATAAATCGTATTTATATTGTAAAATCAATCAATGAATTATAAAAATTCTTTTCCATATTGACCTATAATATACCTATGATAAATGACAATTTGACCCAAAAGTCAAAGTTATTTGATTACAAAAGTAAAATTTTACTAAAACAATTATAGCTAATTTCACTCAATCTATTTTACGAAAAGTCAAAATGATTCTTATCCATTGCTTGTCGCTAATCATCAAGATGCCATTTGTTGCTTTTCCCAACAAAAATGTAAAACAAAAGAAAAGATGAAAGTATAAGTAATTTTGTGTTATTTTATTTTCAACCAATTGACAAAATTATCATATACTTTTTCTTACTAACTGGCAATTTGAGCCGGTCATTGGGGCTAGTCCCACCTAGAATCGGGTCAGTTAAACTACGCATCTGTCCAATCCGATTCAGTTCCTACCTGGTCTGTATCTAAATTGACTGCTTTAATGTTTTATAAGACAATTTAAGCTCAATTTGCTTGGAATTATGATCGGGTTGAGCTGTTATTTGATTGATTCGAAACAAAATTAGGCTACAACTTGAGCTTATCACCTTTCTTATCAGATTGCCAAATTTCTTACTTTTGTTTTTTTCTTTTGTTTATCGTTATAAATAAACGAGTTAAAATTTTTCTAGTTAATTTCACTAATCTATTTTTATAGGAAAATGATGATTCAATTGATTAAAATGAATTACCGTCTCTAGATAAGAGTGGGAAATAAATATTATTTTTAAAATGTTTTTATTTTGATTGATATTTCAACTATTAAGGAGAAAAAAAATTACATAATTGGCAAAAATATTTGACACAATCATAAATTTAGGGGGTGTTTGATTGAGTTGATCACGGAGTCGATAACTTATTCACTCTTACGGAGCGTCAAAAGGTTTGTAAATCGTGATCCTCGCGCCTAATCAGACTCCACAGCTCGCTGGAAAAAGCTACAAATCAGAGGCTTTTCTGAACGCTTAAAAATTCAAAATTCCATTTTTCTCCCCATAGATCCGCTTTCTATTTAGACTGATGGAATGACATCTTATGGTTTTTGTGATTTTGGTTTTCTTGTTTTGATTTTTTTCCAAAAGTGACATTAAACAATAATAAACAATTCAAAGATATGGTAGAAGAAGGTAAGACAAAATTATCTATTAAAAAGAAATAATAATTTTTTTAAGTAAAAATATTATTTTGTCAACTTTAATTCATTATTTCATCTCGCATTATAATTTGAATCAATAAATAGAAGTAAGAATATTAAAATAAAATATTTTAAAATATTAGTTTTTACATAAAAATAATTATATAACAGTAGAATATTTGAAGTAAAAATTGGTTTATGAATTTTAATTTTTGTTTTTATTTTGCTCTAATTTATTTTTGCTATTAATCAAAAGACTATCCATATTTTTAGAATTAAATATTATCTACTTTAAAATGAATGGTAATATTAAAAATTTAAAAACATGGAACTTAATAATTTTTTAAGTAAAAGTTCTTTTAACACATCTTTCATTCTTTTTTTTCTTTTTCTTTTTATCTCAAAGTATTTTTAAATAAATAAAAGAACGATAATTCAAAATAACACACACACACACACCCACCCCAATCCAACCGCCTTTGCGGACAAAGGGAGCGCGAACCTATACTGAGACTCTTACTTCGCTTTTCTGTATATATCTGCAAGTGGTCTCAAGTCTTTATAACTCGAATCAAAAATATCATATACAAAATACAAAAATAAAATTATTGGTCAGAGTGTTGTTTACAGCCACACATACATACAATTCTGAGCCTCCCATTACATATGCATATACAAAACTCCGTATTATTTACATTTACTAATCAAAGCGCAAAACCCACAAGTGATGGACCCTAAACATGTGGCCACTAGCGTGATGCTGGGAAGATCACTGGATGTCCCTCCTCCCCACCCACAATTAAAAACTTCAGGCTAAGCTTACGTGACAGCTGAAACATATGACTTATACATATACACATGCACTAATACTCATCAGATAAGAAGCATATAACAAAGAATGCATATTATACAAAGAAAGGTATATCGTAATTTTTCATGAACGCCATATAACAAACTTATACACATACTCTTTGTACTTATAGTAAACTTATACTGTCTCATCCCATGAGCTATACAGATCTTATACTTATACTCGAGGTACTCATAGGTACTACGTAACTTTATACTTATACGTAGGTACCCGTGAGGTACTATAGAGCCTATACTTGTACTTTTACTTTACCTTATTTTGTGTTATCTCACTAAACTCTTACTATATAATTGTTCACATTTGAAACCGCACACAAGAATGGAAGAGGACATAAAGATGACAATAAGACCCGGGGCGTACCCGTGATAATAATCGAGTCAGTAAGACAGCTAGCAGAGGCCAAGCACCGACAGAGAGAGGTCGCGAGGACTAATCAAAGAGCACCTGAAGTACTCATACGTAACCGCCCACTTAAAAGAGTGGTGTGTCGTCATGTCATTCATCATCCTAAGCCTTAGTGCAATCCTATAATTATACGTGTTCAAATCCTACTATCTTATCATGCGGGCATTAAGTTTACTACATCGAACTCGCTTAGGCCAAGGAGGCAAGGTACTGGCTGAGACTCTTCTTTTTCCTTTTACCTTACAAACATTAAATTTAACCCTTTCATACACTTGGTCCTCATTAGTCCAATACAAGTCTTCTATCACGTAATAGCAAAATAAAACAAAAACACAAAATCTACACTACCGCTGAACAAAGATCTGCGCTCATACAATTCCAGGCTTCTTGCCAATTCTCCTTCTCAACCATGCCGCGGCGTGGACATGCCACGCCTTGGCGTGGTTTAGGCCACAGGATCCCTTTACGCTGCCGCAGTCAGTAGACCCCTAAAATTGCCCAGATTTTGCTGATTACGTCCATTTTTCCAAATATCCAACCTAAAACCTCTTAAAAAAAAAATCCAAAAACATCATAGTTTTTAAATTATTTCCCATTTTTGCACTTAGGTCCTTCATCTCTAGTATTCTCAATTTAACTTATCAAAATCCTACTTTGGCATACAATCTTTCTTATTATGTCATTTGAGTCCTTAATTGGAAATTTACAAATTTACCATTGTATCTTGTACAAATTCTGAGTCTCTAGCTTTCGCGTTTTCAATTTAAATTATGAAAAATTCAAATTATACCTACGAAATACCATAAACATGCTGAAAACGATTAGGGTATATTTCAGGGTGTGACATATATATATAGTATTTGAAGTAAAAAAATCGTGATATGACACTTTAATTTTTTTTTTATTTTATTTCAGTTTCTAATTTATTTTTGTTGCTATGAACATAAAAAGACTATCCCTATTTTTGGAATTAAAGATTATCTATTTTAAAAAATGAATAATATTAAAGATTAAAAAAAAACATGGAACTTAAAAAAAAATTTAAGTAAAAAGTTCTTTTAACACCTCTTTCATTCTTTTTTTTCTATCTCAAAGTATTTTTAAATAAACAAAAGAACAATAATTAAAAATAACGTTATATATAGTATGTTCTTATATTTACTTATAGGAATTCAATTTATTCTTCAAAAGTATATTTTTAGAATATTTTTTTTTCTTTTGTTTATGGTTATTATAATTTTTATAATTTCATATTGTGGTAATTTATTTGTGGTCCTTTTCCTTTATGTGTATTATTTTTATATATATCTATAGTGTCTATATTGGTAAATTAACCTTTAATCAATTACTTCTAATCATCTACTTTACAAATGCGAATTAATACCAAATATCGCTTAAATAAACAAGGCCTTAATATGTAAATGAATGCCAATGTATATTTTGATATCTTTACAAAAAAAAAAATCAAAGAAACTATTGTTTTTTTTTTATTATTATTGTTTATCTATGATTTTTTTTTTTCAGGGTGCCTATGAAGTTCTTTTTACTTAATAAAAAAAATGATATCATTAATATTGTTGTTCCAAAAAAGTATGGTTTGATTTCAACTTCATCTTTCAACTCATATATCGAAGTTACCAGATATATCAACTAGGAGTTAATAGAGTCGAGCTCGAGTTCGAGCAACTCAAATAGCTTGTTGAGTATCACAATACCTAACTTGAGCTGGTTGCGAGCTTTACTATTTTATTAATTGATTCGAGTTCGAGTATGATTCTTTATTGATTTTTTAAATTGATGAGAGTTTTGTCGAGTTCGAGTAGCTCAACAATTTTCAAGTATAGTTTCGAACATCTACAAAAAAGCTCTCATCGAGTCTAAGTCAGTTTTTTTTCTACTAACAATCAAGCTCGTTTGATTTTATATCGTATCAACCTCGGCCATACCTCGAATTCGAGACTGATTCAAGTGGAAAAGGGGTGGGATGAGAGTTCCTAGGCTCAAGTCCGTATTAGAACATAGAACACAGAACACGATACTACTATAACGGTGTTATACAAAATGAATAAAAGTAAAAAAAAATCCCTTTGTCAGTAAAACCCTTTGAAAGTGACCAAATAACACCCGACTCGGCCACTCATGAGCTTATCGAGCTTTTACTATTTTATTAATCGACCGAATCACAGCTAATCGATTTTCAAATATAATTATTTATTAATTTTAACGATTCTAGCTTTGTCGAGTCAAATATGAGGAGCTCGAATATTTCTCAATCGAGTTTCAAACATCTGAAAAAATAACTCGATCGAGTCTAAGTTTGAGAGTTTTAATTTATACAATCTCGACAACACTCGACTTGATTATACCCCGAAGTGTGCCGTGGTTAAAAAAATCCTTGTTGTAATGTTAAAAACATTGCTTGAGTGACCAACATACAAGGCATAAAAATCTAGAGTGTGGCGCCCAACTGGGGTCCCGCCGACAACCCATCAACCCGCTAATTTTCACACTTCCTCAAAGAACCGATACCACACTCTGCTGTATCTCCATTTATCTGACCCATATTTTAACAAAATCGGGAATAGTTTCTCAGGCTCTTCTCGGTGTCTCTACCCAACATACAACCCATATAATAAAGATAATCATAATTCATCCAGTATCTCAAACAAAAGTGTGATAACCACACAGGTCCATCCGGTCTATTATCCCAAAGAGCACATCCCTTTATCTAGACCCATTCATTCACATTGAGTAATCGCCAGTAAATACGAAAATAAAAACACTAATTACACCAAGTAAGAGTAAGATCACGAATACATCTTACTTCATAATTTTTATAAACCCAACTATTTGCTAGAGACACAATCCCAAAAGAATTGTGAATATTCTTTATATGAAATACTTTGTACAAAGGTAATATCAAAGCCACACATCGGTCTCCTTCATAATCACGGCCTTGTTGGAGTGTTGTCTCCCCCATAGTACCCTCAGACTGAAGGGAGTCCCACTTACTCGGTGAGCAAATGCCAAGCAAAAATTCTTCTACAAGGACTACTCCCCACCTAAATGCACATGCAATGACATACATACATCAAATCACATTCCATACAGAAAATGTAATCCTATATAATATTTCAATATTACACACTTAGATGAATTTCATACCCATATATAACTTGAGTCCAAACTAACTCCCTCACACATGCAAATGCAAGTGTGGAAAACCAATGTGTGTTTCACCACCCAACTACTTAACCCCATCTGGACAACCCTCCAATATTTACGTAGACTCTCACCAACCTTAAGTTTCTCATGGGTCAATTTCCAAGGTCTCACCGCAGTTTCATGTCTTCCCGGGACTTTCATAATCTTCATCACCGGACACATATATGTCTAACCAAGAATAAAATTCCTTTGAATATTTCATCTCTACTTGGGGATCTACCCCATCTTGCTTCACTCAAACACATTAAATTTATTATTATTTTAGATGACCGCTTAGGTTCAATTCCTTGACGTTGTCCCACTTCCTGGAAGCTCATCACACATTCACCAAGAGATATCGGTGACTGAAACTAATACCATACACACACAATCCACTTTAACGCAATGTCCCCGTATGTTCACCAGTCATTTTTATACTATGCAACATGTTATATTATTACAATAAGAGCTTACATATAAATATTGATAAACCTCGACAATTATATTCTTGCTATATAATTTCCATTCATCACACTTCATGTTAATATATCAAGCAAGTATATATTAACATGATTTTTACACAATAAAGATGTTTTTTCCTTCCATAACACACAAATACCCAAATCTCAAACCCAGACATAAATAAAGGGCCCTGCCCTTCACATCTCATGCGACCAGATATTTTGGTTTCATTCATCAACAAATTATCAGATACTGAAACAGAACAAAATCCCAACATAATACCAGACAAAACCAAAATTCTGCATCTGTTAACTGTGACTTATTCTACCCAGTCCTGTAAAAAAATCTCAGACTCTAAATCATGCACGGTTACTAAATCTGTATGTTGAATCTTCATGCCACAAACACAGTCCTCTTAAATAGAAACTCAACTCGCCTGGCTCCGGTCCCATCTCCAAAGGCTCACACTAATATCCCCACATCCTCATGCACCCAAACAACAAAACTGGCACTGGCTGAACTCTCTAAGGATCTCTCCTCTCTGGGGACATCAACTACTGGGGAACCACAATCAGTCTATACCGAAGACTACCATCTACGTGTGTGACGCCCAAAACCACGGGGTCCGCTTTTGACCACCCATCAACTCCGCAATATAGTTTAACGCTTACCCGACGCCTACTTAAAATCTGGCAGTAGTCTCCTTCAGATTTAGCTCACCTAAATGATATCACTCTGTATTAGAAACCTGTCCTTCAGGCCCAACATAATCAAATGATGCTACAAACAGGATAAACCTACCAGCCCACAGCCATACATTATCTATAAAAACATACCAACTATATCAGGCTGGGTCTAAGAGTTCAAATTGTTTTTACTATACACATATATTAAAATACTACACTTTAATACATGTAAATATCAACAAAGCCAAAGCCACAATCCGGCTTTCTCTTCCAAAGCTGATCATGTGATCTAATCAATGGCCTCCCACGCCCTTCACATCAAAATAGCATCCCCACAAGTGGAGCCAATGCCAAAGAGTGAAATCAACCTTGGCTGCGGCTACTCTCCAATCGGCCAAAAGGCAATGTTCCAAAATGGGAGTACATCTTGCAAACGCACGATCCTACTAACGTTCATACATGACTAACTCCAGATCCAGTCCACCGATTCTCCTCACACTGCCAGTTTCATGAGAGAATTCATCGTTTTTGCTAGCTCAGGATAACCCTCCGAGGAATATAAGGCCACCGGCCGGGCTCCGACGTGACATATCAGGCTCTGTGGGGACTACCGATGAATATCAATCGGGGCCACGCCTCCACGATCAGATACCTGATCATTCTCCGATAATTAATATTTTAGACTACTCCTCCGAATCATTTTCTTAGATTCCAGGTCTCATGCACTAACTCCCATACCCTGTGGATGTTCTGGAAGGCATGCGGAATGCACAAGCGCTAAATCTAATACAGCCTCAATTCATACAAATATATAACACGGCGTATATGGCTTTTACAAAACATATTCACTCCTACACAATCGTACAAGTAAATCTCAAGACATTTATGATCAAAAATTAGCTCACTGGGTCTAATGATCAAACACTTCCAGCAATTCTCTCCCAATTTTAAATCATTCATCAAAACACATATTTTCACAAAAATATATTCATACGACCACCCGTTTTTAACAAAGTGAAACCCAAAGATCACTCCGCCTATCAATAATTTATCTACCACTTTGCAACCTCAGATTGCCACATTCGCCTCATACGCATCAAAGCAAGGCCTCATCTGCATCAAAAGCACAAACTAGGAACCCACATCAGCCCGTGGGCGATCCACGGTTCTGTCACGTGGAGTTTCAAAATCCAACATCTCGAGTTAGCTTTGGGCAGATCAATAATCATTCAAGGCCTCGAAGCAAATCAAACATTGTAGAACACTTAATTAAAGCGTAAAACCAGGCGGGAAAACCCTACCTCTTGAAGTTGTCAAAAACTCACAAATCAGGTACCACCTTGAAAATACTAGCGTAAATGATTCTCGCTCTTGTGTCTCGAAGGCTAGACGGTCGGATCGCGATATTTAGAAGGAAAAGTATTTCTCTGCAGAAAATGGAATCAAAACCTCTTTGCATCCATTCTCATTTTCTTCCCTCGTTTCCTTTTTGCTTTGGAGAAGACAAGTCACTATTCTATTTGTCTTTCTAGTGACAAATAGATCCCAAAATGCACATTATGTCCCATTCATTTCCCGGTTTTTACATTCGAATGCTATCACCGTGTAGTTTCACGTCATTTCTCTACTCATACCACTTATACTGGCACGCCCAGGTACTTTCGTTATATGTGACTTTGTCGCATCGAAAATCGTTTCACGGCACGAGAAGCGATCACCGGCGTGTAAATTCCCGCATTTGTCACCGAATTGGCGAAAATTTACCACGTGCTAACTAGTTTTTGAGGCGATTCCAGCGGTAATCCGTTTGTCATCAAGATCGAATAAATTACGGTTTTAGGCTGAATAACGATTTCGCCAACGAAATTACGATTTTGCCTTTTTCCAAAATTTGGAAATTTCGGATCTTACAATGGATGGCCGGGCGTCACCGGTACCTGATTGCCGGTGCCCATTGGGCCGATATCTCGTCTGCCCACCAAGACTCCCGATCACCTTGCTCCGGTAGGGATGGATGGTGTAGCCACCCAAACTCCTCGCGCTCCACGACGATCCAGCATCTTCTGGCCTAAAAGCGCCTGATCCTCGAGCATTTACCACTCGGCGACACTAACTGACCTCCCGTGACTTCCGACTAAGCGCATCAGCCACTACATTTGCATTACCAAGATGGTAATGCAAAGTGAAATCGATCACTCGAATACTCATCCATCTGCATTTACCTCATATTGAGGTCACGCTGTATGAAAATATACTTCACACTTTTGACGGACACAAAAATACTTTGGAAACTATTCCTTACATGAAATAGTGGGCGCTAAATCTTTGAGTAAGACATGACTGGCCATGACTCAAGTCATGTATGTAGGGTAATTGTGCTCATGATTCTTTAGCGAGTCTAAAACCTTAAGCTTTCTGACCCTCCTAAGCGCATCCCGGACACATCCAGTCAATCCTTAGAGAGGCATCATAGTTGCAGGTGTACCTCTATCCTGTTCGGGACTATAGCGAGGACCGGGCGTAGCAACCTCCTTTTCAATTCTTGGAATGCCTTCTCTGAGCCATCACTCAAGCTTGACCCCCTTAAAGATTGATCGAGTGGAATCTTTGCTAGCGGAGAAATCTCAATAAGCCTCATGTAATACCTGCTAATCCCAAGAAACTCGTATCGGGAAGGCGACCGGCCTCTCTCAACTCACTTAGCGGCCTCCACTTTGCCAGGGTGCGGCACACGCAGAAAGCAGAGCATGGCGTGTCCTAGAGCCATCCCTCGTTAAGCGAAGCACCACTTGCAGACTTGGCCTCGGCCCGATGGTCCACTGAGGTGCACGGAGAACAATTCGCAAATGGTCTCATGCTCCTCCTCGGAGGCCCCGGGAGTCGATCAGATGTTTGTAACAAAGACCCGACAAAGCCCGAGTCCAAATAGGGCAGAATACCCTATCCGCCACGAGATCCATGAATGCGCGGCGCATTCTCGCTCAACGGGCATCACTTTGTGAACTAGAAATACCCATCTGGCGTCCTAAATGTTGTCTTGCAGGGATAACCGGTCTCTAACTCTCAACGCCCGATGATAATGCGTGCGAAGGTCTATCTTAAGTAGACTCGCCTTTCAACTAATAAACAAATTATCAAATCCTCAATAAATTTGCTAGTTCTTGAAATGGTAACCACCATTCAAGCTGTCGATAGTAATGCATAGTCAAAGAGTCTTACCCGCATAAATGATGGCAATATAACCACGCGATGGGTTTATGGATCATTGGAAGTGAATGTTGTGTTTTTCATGGGGCTTTGATATCTTTTGAACACCATCACAGAAGATCAAAATGGCATTGGGGATTGCTTTGGCCAAACTTGTGATTCTCACGAATTCATTTCATTTCCTTGAACGCCGAAGTTGCTGTTTTCTGGCTTTTAAATGTTGCTCGCTTCCTGCCATGTTTGCGCGTTTCATTCACGCCAATTTATAACACACAATCAAACAATCACGCAACATGTTAAGCGCGAAAACCTGCCGGCAGCGATGCATAATCTAAACCCCATGCGCCGAGTACAGGTATTGCGTATGTGCATATCCTACGATATCAAGCGCCAAGTGGTATCAGGGACCATACTATGAGATACCCACGAACTTCGTGTCGTTTACCTAGGCTGCGATACCAACCGTGGCGCCCCAATCTGGGGTTCCTAAGACCCGACAACCCGTCGACGCGGAATTCCATTGAATTTGGTGACGGAATTACTGCTTGTTGTGTCTCCTTTGTTAGAATTCTACGGCTTGTCTGACGCGTATAACGGTATAATCTGACCCATCCGGGGTCTCAACGCCAATATTGACCACGAGAGGGTCCATATGTCCATAACTTAATATACATCACCTTTACGGGATAAAATTCATTCACATTTAATTTCTAAATATGAAAATCAAACACTTGATACAGGTTTTGTAAGAGTGAATCCACGACCTTCTTACCATAATTACATACCGACTATTTAGACAATAATTCGAAAAAATTTAGTTACTATTCTTTTATATAAAATACTTTTCTGAGGGAGTAATATCAAGGCCATCGGCACATTTCATAATCATAGCCTCATCGGAGTGTCATCTCCTTGTACACCCAGTATTACGAAAGGTCCACGGCGGGAAGAAGCGATGCGATAAAAATTCTCTGAGGTTACTCTGGCCAAATGCACATGCAATAACATACATACATCAAATCACATTCCATCACAACGCCAATCCTATGGAATATTTCATGTCATACATAAGATGAGACTCCTCATACCCATAACCCAGAGTCTAGGCCCAGACTCCTCACATGCAAATGCAATGTAGAAAACCCCGATTGGTGTTTCACCGATTATTAACCAATTAGACAACCCCTCGATATTTATTTAATTTCATCAAATCTAAGTGTGTGTTTTTGTGGGTGCAAATTTCCGAGGTCTCACGAGGCTTCTCAACGGCAGACACTTCCCATGAAACTAATTCTTTGGATGCGTATGTGCAGAGACAAAAATTTGGTCTTTGGCCCGCAGAAGGATCTACCTCATCTTGTTTCACCGAAACACTGAAATTTATTATTATTATTTATCACCTTTAGTGAGTCTCGATTTGGATGATTGTTCCAATTTTCAAACCACTACACGGTGTCGCAGAATGGTGAATAGCCAATACCATGCACACCTGCACTTTGAGCTTTCTGCGATGTCCGTGCATATGAAATCATAATTATGTGTTTCATCTTTGTAACATCATTCTGTCTGCTTGATAAGAGTTATGCAACGTTGATAAATTGCGGTCAATTATATTTTCTATATATAATTTCATTCATGTAATTTCCATGTTAATACGTAAACGGTATATATTAACAAGATTTTTTACACACAACAACATGTTTTTTTTTAAATGATAACGCCTGAAAATAACCAAAATCTTGGACGCTCGCCGGCTTTCTGCTCCGCCGGCCATGAACCATTTTTTGGTTCCATTCATTAACAAATTACATGATACCAAAAGCTCAACGGCTTAGAAGTCTTGAGTCGCGGATTAAAACAAAACTTCGACTTAGTCAGGGATCACGCGGAACTGATCTAAAAATTTTTCAATATTCAGTCTTAAAATCTTTGGACTAAATCAACGCTGACGATTCACGATGAAGAGCGTCCATGCCATTAAATGGCCTTTAGGCTAGAAAATAATCTAAGTAGGAAAATTCTCTACATCGTGGAATTTGTGGCTTCGAATTTTTGTACCTGCAGCGTGGCTTCGCGATCGTGGATCGGCTTTGCCTCTTGCTTATTGAATCGGCGACCCGATCTGGCGGGTCGCCCGAGAATGGGTAAAGTTTATCTTTCTAATCCTCTCTTTTCTCTCTCAGCTTGTCGGTTTGTCGACAATTATGCCCTACATATTTTGTTTGACTTTTTCTTTTCATTTTCTTTCTTTTTCCTTTATTTTCTTAAGTTGGATACATAGCTCGCATTATGTCGAAAATGCGTCAGTCGCTCGTCGGATCCATTTTCACGAAATAATTTATTTTATTTTTCGGTTAATTTATTAAATGAAGCTTAGATTAGCCAATTCTTGACATTACGAAATTTTGGTAAAAATCTTGTTCCTTGGTCTTGTAGAAATATTTATTATCTATAATAATTCGGCAGCTTTTTTGGGTCGGTACGGATTTAGCGAGGCGAATCAGCGGTCAGGTCAGTTTTAACCATTAAGATTTAGATAATTTTCTAAGTTTTTCTGAATCATTTTGACAATTATTATTATTATTATTATTATTTTGTCATTTTTCCTAAAAATTACTAATTTTCTCGGGTTTTAGGTAGAGATCCAAACAAGTGTTATTTATTAACCCAAACATCCCACTTGCTATCTTTGGGACCTTTACCCTAAAAAGCCCAAAGCAGAAAAAAACATTATTCTCATAATTTAACTATTTATTTATTTATTGATTTATCTTTCTTTTTTTTAAGATAATGGAATATTTAAATAATAATTTAATAAATAAATGTATTGTGGGGCAAAGTTTGACACGTGTCAGTCTGACGTGGCGTTTTGGGTTTTCCAGTTTCCTCCGTTATTCGAAATCGTCGTTAGTCAAAGCCGCCAAATCACTCACTTTCTCTCCCCTTTCATATATTTTCAGGTTTCACTTAAGGAAGGAGGGACAAGATTTTCCGGTGCATCCGGCGGTGACGGTATCAAAACCCGCCCTAGGGTTTGGGTTTGAGAAAGTTCTTGAATGAGGTTTGTCTCTTTTCGTTTTCTTTTGTCTGATTGTATGTTGTTAATGCGGTGAATGATTTGGGGTTTGGTTTTGAGTTTCCCATTGAGTTCTTGTTCTCGTTTTCTGTTTGGTTGGCGAGAAAAACAGGGGGAGGGCAAGCTCGAGTTTTTAGGAGAATCGGTTATATCAGAGTTTAGTCTGACATGAGGTTATGGATTCGAGATCTCTCTTTGTAATTTAAATATTTACTTCTCGTTCGTTTATTTCTCAAGCTATGGAAGTGCAGGCAGGAAAAAGGGTGTAAATCGTAATTAAGTATTAAACTCAAAATTTTAAAAAAAAAACATTCAAAAAGCATTAAAAAGTTTAAATATTTTAAATCTTTTTATATTCGCGAAATATAATCTGTCGTAAAAAATCTAGGGGGTGGATAATTGACCCGATCTTAAGTTTCTTCTTGATGATCGCGAGTTAAGGTTTATAGTCGATTACAAAAGTTTTGATGTTTAATCTCAATATCCCGTAAAATTAGTCAATATCCGCACAAATTAGCTCAAACATCACATTATAAAAAAAAAAGTACATAAAATTAAAAAAGTTTGCTTTTTAAAATTTTTATATCCCAAACTTTTATTTTAGTTGTAATTCTATGTCATATATTTAAATACAAAAATCATAAAAGATGAGGATTTTAATACTAATTTTCTTTTTTTTTTTTTTATGGATGTAAAATTATATTTAATATAAAATCTTTATTTACATATTTGTAAAATCAATCAATGAATTATAAAAATTCACTTACATTGACCTATAATATACCTATGATAAAATGACAATTTTGACCCAAAAGTCAAAGCTATTTGATTAAAGTAAAATTTTACTAAAACAATTATAGTTAATTTCACTAATCTATTTTACGACAAGTCAAAATGATTCTTAATCATTGCTTGTCACAATCATTAAGATGTCATTTGTTGGCTTCCAACAAAATGTAAAAAAATTAAAAAAAAAAATTGATGAAAGTATAATTAATTTTTTGAGTATTTTAATTTCAACCAAATTATCAAAAAAAATACTATACTTTTTCTTACAACCATCAATTTGAGCCCGTTGTTGGGCTAGCTCGGTCCACCTAGTATCAGGGTCGGGCTAAGTTGCTATTTGGTCCAACCCGATTTAGGCTCAGTCTTGTCCTGTCTAGATTGACAACTTTAATATTTTATTAACCAGACAATTTAAACTCGGTTCACTTGGAATTATGATCGGGTTGAGTTGTTATTTGATTGGTTTGAAACAAAAATTGGGCCGTTGGGCATGTCGACCTCGACCAGTCCACCGGCCTACGTTTTGTTTCCTCTTGTTCCTCAGGATTATAAATAAATGATAGGGCTTTTTGTAGTTAATTTCACTAATCTATTTTTATAGGAAAATGATGATTCAATTGATAAAAATGATTCCTAATCATTATTTGCCACAATCATCAAGACAAAATGAAAAAAAAAATGATGAAAGTACAACTCATTTTTTTTAAGTATTTTATTTTAGCAAATTATCATATTTGTACTTTTAACGCTACAACCGATGATGCAGGTGGGGTACATTGGTAGCTCACAGATACACCAGAATTAAGTCAGGCTAAGTTCTTATTTGGTCTAACCTGATTTGGAGCTAGATCCTTATACTGTCTAGTTTGACAACTTTTATTTGTTTATGAGGTAATTTAAAGCTCGATTCTTGTGGAATGGGTTTAATATTATTTGGGATTGACCTGAAACAAAATCAGATTCAAATTTTGGCCTGTCCACGACCCCCTGCTTTCCAAAGTTGCCCATCTCTACTTTTTTTTTGTTTCTCAAGTTATAAACCAGTAGGAAACTTTTTTATAGATTGAGTGTGAAACACTCAAAACGTTGTTTCCTCTAAAAAAAAAAAAAGTATATAGTAGATAGCAAGTAAGTAAAAAAATAAATAGATAATTTATTAGCCGATAATTCAAATATATGATGGAATAAGGTAAAACAAAATTATTTATTATAATTTCAGCCAATAAAGAAAAGAAGAAGAATATTAAAATAAAATATTTTAAAATATTAGTCTTTACATAAAAATAACTATATATATATATATATATAGAGAAGAGAAGATTATTTGAAGTAAAAATCATTTATAAATTTTAAATTTTTGTTTTTATTTTTGCTCTAATTTAATTTTGTTATGAACCTAAAGACCCTCCATATTTTTAGAATTTAAAATTATCTATTTAAAAAAATGAATAATATTAAAGATTTAAAAAACATGGAACAATAATTTTTTAGTAAAGGTGTTTTAAATACTCTTTTTTATTCTTTTTTTTTATTATATAAAGTATTTTTAAATAAATAAAGAGCGATAATTCAAAACCAACATTATATATATATATATATATATATATATATATATATTATTTATTTATTTATTTATTTATTTATTTATTTTTAATATTATATTTACCTTTAGAATTTAATTATTCTTCCAAATGTATATTTTACGAATAATTTTTCTTTTGTTTTATGGTTATAATTTTTATATTTCATATTCTGGTAATTTGGTATTGGTCGTTTTTTTGTTTATATGTGCATTATTTTATATTTTTATAATGTCTATATTGGTAATTAACACATTAAAATCAACTACCCATAATCAGATTCTTTACCAGCGTTATTAATAGCAGGCTCATTACGATCGCTGTGTAAGAGCAATCTTCTGACGATATATTACGAATAGAGTGAAAACTAATTTAAGCTACTCATTGAGCCACTTGGGCTGACTCATAAAAATTCAAGCTTGGAGTTGTCAGGTTAGGTACCATTTCGAATAACTCAAATAGTTTGTCGGTATCCATGATACTAACGAAATTGCTTTCATAAGCTTATTATTTATTAATCGAGTGGTCCCGGTATAGTATTATTTATTTTTAATTAATTTGAGTTTTGTTGAGTCAAGTCGAGTTCGAGCAGCTCAACAATTTTTGAACATCTACAAAAAAGCTCGATCGAGTTCAAACTTCGAGTTTTTTTTTTTAATCAAGTCAAGTTCAAGCTTCATTTTGTATCGACTCAACTCGATTCAAGCGGTAAAAGGGTGGGATGAGAGTTCCTAGGCTTAAGTCCGTATTAGAACATAGAACACAGAACACGATACTACTATAACGATTGTTGCTTAAAAATAAGATAAAAGTAAAAAAAAAAATTCCCGTTGTATAAAACCCTCTTTAAGTGACCAGCAATACGGCTCATTCTTTCACATTGAGAACTATCAGAGATTTCTTATTTTATTAATCAGGTGAGCTAGGTGTCGATTTAAATTATAATTATTTTGTAAATTTTAATTGATTAAGGCTTTGTCCGAGTCGAATGCGGAAGAGCTCGACTATTTTTCTCGATCGAGTTTCAAACATTTGAAAAAACCTTTCGATTGAAGTTAGAGTTCAAGTTTTTGAGTTTTAATTTGGTCGATCGATAACTTCATTTCGACTCTACACTTTCGTTCGATTACATCTCGAAGTGTACATAAGTTAAAAAAAAAAAAAAAAAAAATCCCTTTGTTGTACTAAAAACATTGCTTTGAGTGGCCAACAAACAAGGCATCAAATCTTGAGATCCAAACAAATGTTATTCATTAACCCAAACATCCCACTTGCTATCTTTGGAACCTTTACCCTAAAAAGCCCAAAACAGAAAAAAGCATTATTCTCATAATTGAACTATTTTTTTTTTTATTGATTTATCATTTTTTAAAGATAATGGAATATTTAAATAATAATTTAATAAATAAATAAATAAATAATGTATAGGGCAAAGTTTGACACGTGTCAGTCTGACGTGGCGTTTTGGGTTTTCCAGTTTCCTCCATAATTCGAAATCGTTGTTAGTCAAAGCCGCCAAATCACTCACTCTCTCTCCCCTTTCATATATTTTCAGGTTTCACTGAAGGAAGGAGGGACGGGATTTTCTGGTGCATCCGGCGGTGACGGTATCAAAACCGGCCCTAGGGTTTGGGTTTGGGTTTGGGAAATTTCTTGAATGAGGTTTGTCTGTTTTCGTTTTCTTTTGTTGGATTGTATGTTGTTAATGCGGTGAATGATTTGGGGTTTGGTTTTGAGTTTCCGATTGAGTGCTTGTTCTCGTTTTTCTGTTTGGGTGGCGAGAAAAACGGGGGGAGGGAGGATAGCGTTGTTTGACTCGTTTGTTTGTCTTTATTGATTTATTTATTTTTTGTTGAGGAAAATGGATGATTTGAGGTTTGAATATTTGATTTTCTGCTTCGATTGCCCGCTTTTTTTTTTTTCTCTGCCGCCAAATGGTTGTTCTTCTGTAGTATGTGTTTGATTTGATTCACGGATTGGCTTAATATACAGCGTTTCATGTGACGACATTGAATGCTAAATTCAATATGCCATAGCTGCATCGATTTAGGTATGTGTGTCTGAATGCTATATGTATTTGGGGCTACATTGTGTTATTGGATGAAAAAAAGCTTAGAATGATGGTGTTGGATAGTGTTTATTTTAGGTATTTTTTCGGGTTGAGATTCTTGGCGGTATTGATGGGTTGTGATACAGGGTATTTGTCCTGGTGAGTTGCTTGCAGGGGAGTGGTTGTGGGTTCATGAGGTGTGTTGTCAGTATGAGCTGCATTTCATTAGATTTGTGCAAATCCTTGTGGTTTTCTTCCCGATGTTGCTTTTGGTCTTTGATGAAAAAGATTTTAATTAATGGAACAGAAGGACAAGGAATTGGATTTTAATTTCTTTCTATTGTATGGAACTGAGAAAATTTTTAATTCGAAGATATTTCTCATGAAGAAGTTTGATCCTTGGTGTGATGTGTGAATATGAGTGTGATAGGGATATAGAAGAAAATTTGAGTGTTCAAAGGAATTGCATCCAAAATCCACTACATTTTCTCATATATGTTTATGGATTCTTCAAATATTCTTCCAATTCCTCTACAATGCAAATTGTGTTGGTTCATTGCATTGGAACTTGCTAGGTTGAGTTGTTGAGAATAATCATGATTGGAAGTGATTTGTTCATCATTGAAAGTTGGTAGAGTTGGACTTACTTTTATCATAGATCTCCTAACATCCCCTCTCTCTCACCCTCTTTTCTGTTCTTCGGGAACTTCTTATAATTTCAACATCATGAAGAATACTTGAATAGTTGTCCCATATTGAGTATGACAGATTGTGAAGGACTGTCATGATGTGGGAACTTTTGCCCTTGAGGTGTGGTTCAAGTGGTAAAGGGTTGGAGTGGGATTATGGGAGGTTCCAAATTCGAGTCCAAATGAGGACGAAAAAAGAAAAAAAATATTAACCTATAAAAAAAAAAGATATGGCAAACCTTTTTTTTCCTTTTTTTTTTAATAGGCATGGAAACTTTATAATGTTAATTGACACTGTTCTTCAAAGGCCATGCATGGAGGATTGTTTTTGTAGAATTTTCAGGCAAGAGGAATTTCGAATTCTATTTTCACCATCACTTAGTCATCCATGCCAATTGCCAAGCACTATAAGTTGCTTGTTAAATCAATTCTAAGTTGACGAGGCTGGTTGCTGATAGCTATCTCTGTTTAGCTTATCATGTAGTTCTTTAGTAGGATACAAAGAATCTTCCGTCTCTCCATCCTAAATTTGAGATACTTCTAAGTCTCCACTTCAATCTTCTTTATGGGCACCCAAAAAAAAAAACTTATTTCTATGTGTGATACTCATGTAAATTTGTGAAGGTTGTATGATTATAGAAAATAGAGTATATTTTAATTATTCGTCATTGTCGGGTTTGAGTTAGGATACACCTTCTTAGTGAGGTACAATTGCTTTTGCTCAACCTTCAAACCTTGATGACATTCTATATTGGATGGTTGACTTTTTTGCTAGACAATTATAATTGACATTATATCACTTGATTGTGAGTTGTGGTATAGCATCCTTGAGTTTGTTGGATTTTCTGGGGAATGCTGTGAAGGGTTCTTCATGGAAGGAGATGGTGATTAGTTTTGAACTGCAAGTTGATGGATCCCTCTAAGGCCATAGAGTCCAATTGCGATTTGGAGGGGTAGGAGCTAATTTTTGAGAGTCTTTTTAGCAGGTTGGCCACTTTCAGTAGCTTTCTGGGATGTTGCTGCTGGTTTTGAAAAGATCAACTTATCCGAGGAAAATATAGGCAAGAAAAGGGCGTGGTAGTAAAGCCTCAAGGGGATAGAGAAGACCTTTCTTATCATCTCATTTTGAGAGGAAAATCCACAAAATTGAGTACTCAGTTAATTGCTATAGTTCTTCTTTTAAAGACAAGGAAGGGGTAGGAGTGTGGGGATTCAACTCTCATTATGTGAGGTTGCTTTTTCATTCTCATTTTGGTCTAAGGATTTTGGTTACCTCATTCTTAGGGGGGAAAATTGTGTTCTTTCTACATTTTAAGGTGTTTCAATTGGTCTAGGCTTGGAGTGTTTGTTGGTTTTGGGATTACTTTTAGGATAGCCCAACTTTCTAGGAGTGTAGTGGGTTGGTTTTTGTTTGGGTGGTTGGTATATGCTTTTCCATCCTCTTCCTTGCCTTTTGTCCTTAACTGTATGGTTTATTTGTCACTTCGATGCACCATTTCCAAGTGCTTTTTGTATTCTCTTAATTTCCCCATAAAGAAATCTCTTGAAAGAACCCTTGGGTTTGCTCAGTTGGTCCGACCTTAGGTTTGCACCAGTGGGACGCTAAAGTTAACAGTCGGGTAAATCCTCCAGTGCCCTTGAGAAGACTTGAACGAGTGACCATTGGGGAGCAAACCCAAGGCCTGACCGACTGAGCTACCCCTTAGGGTTTTTTTCAAGGTATTTTTATACTTACGTAACATCTTAAGTTCATGATGCTATGTGTTTTCCGTGTTCCCCTTGCACAAAAGTTCACTTTATAAAGAGGCAAAAGAGTAAACTCCCAACTAAGAGATTAAACCTTAAGTGAAAGAGTGAAATTGGAGTAAGAGTCCAATGGTTTGGGCTGTGGAAGCTGCTATATGTGTAGGATGTCATTAGGGTTTGTGTACTATTTCCTTTTGATCCATGGTTCAAGTTCTTGATATCGGTCATTGAATTGGAGTGCTCAAGGCACATTGATCTTGATGTCACGTCTCATCTTAGTATCAGGTGATATGTAAAATTACATAGTCAAAAGGATAAAAAATTATAACAAATATTATTAAAAGAATTAATAAAATTAAATACAACTTCAAAACTAATAAAACATATCTGTCATATAAAGTGATGCAATTGTCTTAAAATTGATGAAAAATAAAGACAAAATTTTCTTCAAGTTCCCAAGTCCAAACATATCAGCCTATAAGTTAAACTGATATACTTCATTCCACTGGCAAACATTTAAAACAATAAATTATTCTTATGTAAATAATAAATCCTTCTTATAGAATAATGTATTACCCCTTCTCTTCAAAATTCTCAACATCAAGCCACACCCAAGAGATGAAGGATTTATGACCCATCGCAGCACAGGTTGAGAGTCTCTCTGCAGCATACAGCCACAGGCACACGGTGAAGGAGGCAATGTAGAGAGTGGTGAGATCAGCACGCAACGTCAATGATTGATGGAAGAATCTGATGTTTCTCACCATTCACTGCTGCGAAACCACCAACGAGAAGGAGCTGTTGTCCTTCTATGATCATTGTGAGACTAGTAGCGAAATGGCCTCTGCTTCCTCTTCTTAGTTACCCCTCCAATTCACAGGATGGATTGATGTTTTCTTTCTTATTCTTCTTCATGGGTACAGTCATTCTTGAAGAACTAATCCTTTTGAAGAGAATCTTTAATTTTTCTAAGATTTCTCAGTCTTTGTTGCTGTTTGGTGTTTTTGTTTGTGATTATATGTTATACTGTTCTCTTTATGTTGTCGTTTACTCTGCAATTTTATTTATTTTTGATCAGAAACGAAAAATAATATATTAAATAGAAGATAAGATTACAAAGGAAGGAAGAGGTTTCCTTTCTACAGTACAGGAACTTTCAAATCCAAAGCTAGGGCGAAGAATTACAAACTACTGCCCAATCTAGCTGTAATACTGAAAGAGGAACCCCTCGAAAGGCGTTGGTACAAGAAACCCACAAAGATGAATAAAAGTAAAATAGATCCCACACCTCCCTTTCAACTCTCTCTTTGTTTTCAAAAATTCTTGCATTTCTCTCTTGCCAAACAAACCATACCAAAGAGAGACATGCAATCTTCCATAAAGTTTTGCCTCTAGAGGAATTTCCAAATCCTCTAAAAGCAATGATAAACAAATCTTCTATGCTCCTTGGAGAAACCCACGCTATTCTTGCTAAGTTGAAGAGTTTGTGCCACAACCACATAGTGAAAGGACAATCTTAGTTGTTAGATGACTAATGGACTCTCCGTCTCCTCTGCAAAGGATACACCACTGGGGATTGTGGGATCTATAAAGTTGTCTCAACTGTAGCAAAACATTGGTGTTTACCTTCCTATGAGCTACCAACCAAGCAAACTTTATGGAGAAATATTGGCCGTCTCCTCC
The DNA here is from genome assembly GCA_016808115.1 of Tetrastigma voinierianum. Classification (NCBI taxonomy): domain Eukaryota; kingdom Viridiplantae; phylum Streptophyta; class Magnoliopsida; order Vitales; family Vitaceae; genus Tetrastigma; species Tetrastigma voinierianum. Next base: position 255,835 of record JAEQBH010000002.1, on the reverse strand, counting down.
ATTTACTCTGCAATTTTGACAGATGGAGAAATATTTTCTCACTAAATTTTGAATATTTCAGTTGAAAATTTCCCCTTTAGACATTGGCAGAGCAATCTTGAAAAATTTGTAGTTCTTTCAATAAGTGTAAATATTTTTATCTAATTCTTTTTGCTTTACCCATAAAAAAATGAATATTTGGATTTAGCTATTTGTAGTTCTTTCAAATGAATATTTGAATTTTGATCTAATTCTTTTTTCTCCTTGGTATTTCCTTTAAACAAAATCTTCTATTAGTTTAAAGAATCTGAAAGAGACCTACTGGGATTATGATCGATTTCAATGCAAATGGAAGTACCGGATTTTTCATGGAAGACTTGGAGTTTTTCAATGGGTGCATGTTTTTATTCATTGCCTTTTGGTCTGCATCTATTAGGATTTCCCGAAAATTCTCTTCTCATTCCTAAATAAAAACCATCAGGATTTTTTTTCCTTATAGTTGGAATTTGCATCTTATTTCAGATGACTCAGTGAAATTTCCTACTGCTCATAAGTTTGATTTTTTTCCTTTGAATTCATTATTTGATCATCATTAATTTGATACTTGGTTTTCAATTTACTAGTATTCAGTTGCAAAATATGTTATGAATATGCTTCTTTCCTGATGCAATTTAATTTTATTTCTTTCATATCGATAGCCATGGAATTTCATGCCTTGTCAATGTAGGTCATATTTGGATGCTTCAGAGTTCTTCCCTCCAGCAATTCTCCAGCTCTTAAAATGAAACCAAGAACAAATGGGGTACCTAGAGCTCAAAACTCTAGAAATTTTCAGGGTGAAGGACCTAACTGGGTCCTTCTTGCAGGGGGTGCTTTGTTAAGTACGTTATCCATTCGTCTCGGTTTCAAGCTGAAGCAAGCTCTGGACACAAAGCAACAGGAGAATTCAAGTAATGGTTTGAAAGGTTTTTCATTAGCAAATCATTCAAAAATTCTTTTAGTTTACCTGCTTCTAATGTTTAAAGTTACTTAAAAATTCAGGAAGCGGGAAATCTGCTGACAGAAATAAGTCAGGAGCCTGTCGTTTGCATTCAGATGCTTACTCTTTTACCCGAGAGGACGGTAGTTGCTTCAATTGCGTTTCAGGTATGTAAATTTTTTCCCCCTCAACTGACATTGCATCATACCCTATGAACTAATTAGAAATTAGATCCAATTTATACCTATAAAAAAAATTTCCTCTAATTAGATTTTTTCTGTTAGGCAAAGGTAGAATCCATTAATAGTGCCTAACAAAAGGCAAGCAAAGGCGTATTGAATGGATAAAAAAGTGCCAAAATGGCCAAACAATGCAAAGAGAAAGAAAAACAGCTCAACCAAATCAATGAAATCTAACATGGACACAGAGCTATACATTCTAAACTATTCCCAAAAGTATACATGGAAATTTTCTTGATTACTTGATCTCTTTTTTCAATATTTTCAAAAGCTCTTATGTTTCTTGCTTTCGAAATTATCCAAAATAAACTCAAGCTCGTCAAGCTTTCGTTTCCTTCTTCTCGACGTAAAAACCATTCTAACTCAGAAAAGCGTCTCTCATAGTAGAGTGCATCATCTAAACAGATCACAAATAAGAGGAACATGCATCATCTAAATAGTATCCTAAATTTTCCTGGTGCTGGTTGTTGTGGGGTAGTCAGGGCCTTGAGGTTTAGGTCCGCATGGAGAGTCTTAAGAGCTCGACCATAGAAGGTTCCTCGGTTATCAAAAAAAAAAAAACATGATTGCTCTCGGAGGAGTATATATTCAATTGTTTCTTCATCGCCTTTAGACAAGGTCGGTCTCCATTCTCTTCTTAGTTGGTGCAATGTTAAAATCCTCTCCTAAGTAGCTTCCCATGCAGAGAAAATCACACTCATCAGGATCCAAGGACTTGAAACCAAATTTGTAGAAAATATCTATAAAACTCTCAATTATCCGCCCCTTTACTGGGTATTGCATTCCAAATACCCGACACCCTTTCAGCGATTAGTATTGCATTCTATGGCCGAGTCAGGAGCTTAACCCTTTTATTTTTGGGAACTTTTCTCTCGCTCCCACTTCGATACCCCTGTGGGTGGGTATGATTCGTTAATCGATATGTTCATCATCGCTTTTGCAGGTTTTGGAAATTCCACCGCAGGAAAAACTCTATGGCAACTGTATGTCCTCCTCGATCAGCTTTGTCTCGGGCAAAAGAGAAATACAAGAATTTTTAGAACAAAGAGGATTCAAGTGATATGTGGGATCTGCTTACTTTTACTCGTCTCATGCCTCACCAAAGCTTTTTGGACAGTTCCTTTCTCAATTTTACTTAAATCGTCAGGTTTGAATTCTTCCCTTTAGCTTCGTACAAGATGTAGCGAAATCTCTTCCTTCATTTGTACCTTTTTTTTTTTTTTTTTATCTAAGAAAAGCAAGATAAGGGGTTTAAAACGAGCACAAGTGCTCCCAAAGAGTACAATAAAGCAGAGTACAAGGGAAACACCAACTCACTCTCACTTATACCCCATCCAAGTCAAAAACCCCACCAAAGAATTTAAGTTATCAACACTATACAACTTAGCCCATGACCACAAGGTAAACAAAAAGAAAGATTTCATCCTGTGAGCAGAGGGGGCCTCATTCTCGAAAGCCACCCTATTCCTTTCCATCCACAACGTCCAGAATATACAAAGAGGAGCCGCCAACCAAATCCTTCTTTCCTCACTGGCTTCACACTAGCTTAAGCCAAGCAAGGAGAAGTTGTCGAACCGTCTGGGAACACCCAAAGAATTGGCAATGGCCAAAAGAAGATCCCATAACGCTCGGCCGACACCTGGAGCAAGTTGTTTCGCCTATTTGCTTCATTCTCTTCACATAAAAACACTTGTTTACTAGGGGATCCCTCTTTAGCTGGGCTAAGATAAATGACCTCACCCCAGGAAGCTCCCAAGTAAAAACCCAATTGGGGGGAATGACAGTCCGTGATGATCTGACAATGGAAATCAGGTAGAGAATGTGACATCATTTACAATACACGTTGCCTGAACTTAAAACCACTACCATGCGCCTCCTTTAATAACAACCGACCTCAGCGGCCTAGTTTTTCGCCAGAAGGGAAGGAAGGAACCTTCCGCCTCTCACCTCCCAATCATTAAAAGGTCTTAAGAAGACCGGGGACCAACCCCATCCTCCTCAAACGTTGAATCCCAAAAAACATCCGCTAACCTAGCATCTTGCGGAGCTACCAAGTCGAACAGAGCGGGGGTATGATCGTGACAAAGACGGCCTCACGTGCACTAAGGGTCCTTCCAAAACCCAAATTCTACCATTTCCTAAGGAGGAGTAGTGTTTTGAGAGAAGGTGAGCCATTATTTTCTGATGTCTTTCCATAAACCAACATTCATAACCTCCCGATGTCCCTGGGTGATTCCAAACTCCCAACTTCCCTCACCAAACTCGCGCCGAATGTCAGCCCAAAGAGAGTCCCTCTCATTAGCAAACCGCCAACACCACTTACAAAGCAACGCTTGGATTCATCACGAGAGGCCTCTCACCCCTAAACCCCCTACTCTTCTCGCAAAACAATTCCTTCCAGCTTGGACTGTAGTGTGGTTTATTTGGGATCACACCACCCCATAGAAAGTCTTTTCTCGAATCTTCTCCAGCCTAGAACAACACTCCGCATTCTAAATTGTAGAAGTAGACTGGGAGAAGGGGACAACAGACTTCGAATGAGGCGAGCCCAACCCTTCAGATATTTTTTCTATTGATGTATATTTACATTCTTGTTTTTGATCGAAAAAAAATGATTGTGAATGAGAGAGGGGTGTTGTGGAATTAAGTGATAGAGGGAAGTATGTGGAAGAAAGTAGATACTACGATCTCTTTCTATGGCATTAGGTCGAGAAGAGATTTTGGCTGATAAGCGATGCAGCGCCCCTGCGCCTCTTCGTCTCGCCTTCCCATCCTGTTTGCTTTACTTGTTTCTAAGAAGGCTCAGGCATTATTTGGTACTCCTCAAGCAAGCGAGGATGAAATCCTTGCTTCTGCATCTTTAGGCCCTCGCTTGGAAACCCTAGCACAAAGTAAAGAAAATAAAGGAGGCAAAGGAAGAGAATTTGGAAGAAAAAATAAAAAATAGGTTTAAACTTAATAAATTAATTCTATATGTTTTATTCAAACTTATTTTATTTGTTTATCTTTATTATATAAAAGTTAAGAAATTTAATAAAATTTAAAATTTTGAGGAATTTTAATTATATTTGATTTTCTTTTATATTTTTAACCGTAGAACCAAACATGAGAAAATTCATTCTTTCCTGGAATTTTTTTTTCCTTTTCCTAAAAGATTTTTCTGGGTTTTTAAACAGAGCTCACTTGGTTTTCAATGTTTATGAACCAGGATCCTGGCTGATGCCGATATCAACCACCTCACCAGCCCCGCCAAATCTCGACTGAGCTGGTCCGATATCTCCTCTCCTTTATGATGGTGGTGTCGGCCCCGATCGCCACCAAAGAGAACACCGCTGTCTCGTGTCCCTCCCCGGACCGGGCCTCAGCCGCCCGGCCGGCTCCACCTCTCAACTGCTCCGACCGCCGCGGCGCTCCAGACCCGGCCCGACATCTTCAGCAAGCGGGAGGTGATACAGAAGCTGAGACAGCAGCTGAAGAAACGAGACGACATGATTCTGGAAATGCACGATCAGATCATGGAACTGCAGAACTCGTTGAGCTCTCAGCAATCCCATTCCGAACATCTCCGGGCACAGGTCGATGCCGCGAACCGGGACCTGTTCGATTCCGAGAGGGAAATCCAGAGGCTGAGAAAGGCGATCGCGGATCACTGCGTCGGACAGATGAATCCGAACTGCCTATCCGAACCGAGAAACGGCCATGCAGCAGAAAACGGATATCATCATGTCAATGGAGACAACGCCGGTCTGGGGTCACCGGAAAAAGGGAGAGGAGGAGACGGCGAGAGGGTCGAGATGCTGAAACGAGAAGTCCGAGAGCTTCGGGAAGTGATGGAAGGGAAGGAGTATTTGTTGCAGAGCTACAAGGAGCAGAAGGTGGAGCTCTCCATGAAGCTCAAAGAGCTGCAGCAGAGACTGGACTCTCAGGTACCTAATATTTTGTAGACGAAGATATTTCCAATTTCTGTGTATTCTTATTTGTTTCTTCTCTTTTCGATCTTTTTTTTTTTTTTGGTTTTTTTTTTCTGTTTTTTGTTTTTGTTATGATTCCAATTGTTGTTTCTCAAATTGTAGTAAGTAGAAATGGTGGTGTCATGTGAGCTTTTTGTTCATGTGTGCATTTGGGACAGAAGAAAAGAGAGGTTCTAGGGTTAGGGCATGGTTTTTTTTTTTTTTTTTTTTTGTGAAAGAAGATTACTGGAATATTATATAAGCGATTGAAACGAGAACCACAATAGTCTTTATAACTAATGTTTGTTTTTATCTTTAGGGAAGTTCGATTGTGAAATACTAGACTCTAAGATATAGGTTTTTTTTTGTTAGATAATCTCCAGTTCTATTTTTTAATAGGGCATGGAAGTTTTTTGTTTTGTTTTGTTTGTTTTTTTTTTTTTTTTGGTGAAAAGAGATTATTGGAATCTTACGTAAGCGATTGAAACGAGAACGACAATAGTCTTTATAACTAATGTTTGTTATATCTTAGGAAGTTCGACCAGAAATACTCAGACTCAAAGATTTTTTTTTTGCTAGATAATTCACACAATTCATTTTTAATAGGGCATGGAATTTTGTTTTGTTTTTGTTTTGTTTTTTTTTTTGTGAAAGAGATCTTTGAATCTTACATGTTTATTGAAACGAACGCTGAACGGAATCTACGTAGTCTTTATAACTAATGTTTGTTATATCTTCAGGGAAGTTCGACTGTGAAATACTTTTTTTTGCTAGATAATCTACAGTTCTATTTTTTTTTCATAGGGCATGGATTATTATTATTATTATTATTTTTTGTGAAAGAATATAGTCTACAGTTCTATTTTTTATTAGGGTATGGAAATTTTTGTTTTTGTTTTATTTTGGTTTTTTTGTGAAAGAAGATTATCGGAATCTTACATAAGCGATTGAAACGAGAACGATAGTAGTCTTTATAACTAATGTTTGTTATATCTTTAGGGAAGTTCGACTGTGAAATACTAGACTCTAAGATACGGTTTTTTTTTTTTTTTTTTTTGGTGAAAAGAGATTATTGGAATCTTACATAAGCGATTGAAATGAGAACATAGTAGTCTTTATGACTAATATTTGTGACATCTTTAGGGAAGTTCGACTATCAAATACTAGACCGAGCCAAACCTCATTGGCGAGAGAAGTCTACTTGAGTGGGTGTTTAATTAACATTAATAAAACCTTTATATCTATCTGAAAATTTTTATTAAAATAAATTATAATCGAACAAATTCTTTGTATAAAAAATATTATTTCAAAATAAATAATTTTATTTGATTCAAATCTAAGAATTTTGATATATATATATATATATATATATATATATATATACAATCTACAAAAATCTGATAGGCTTAAAAGGTAAAGTCCTAAGTTAATAAATAGAGATAATTAATCGATTCAAAACTTATAATTTTGATAGATATTATAAATGACTGTAATGGCCTACGATTCCAATTTCTATCATATAATCACTGTATCATAATTTTGTGATCGAATACGTCAACCGCTTGAATCATTTCATATAAACAAAACCAATGTGAAACACCGCAATAACAAAGATGACGAAACGGTTAAAACAAAATTAAACCCGGACAAATCTTCTCTTCGAGGTTTTTTTTTTTTTTTTTTTTGAAAAGAAAATTATTTTACCATTCATAAACTAAGAATAAGGCTGTAAACACGTAAAACAATTTTGTAAAACAACAAAATTTAGAATCTAAACAACACTTCAAAGTATTTAACAATCGCACTTTTCAATCTCGATGAGTAAGGATGCAGCACCGTGGATCGCTTGTCGAGGCCTGATAGGTGTTGGTATCACACCCTTCTCAAAGGAATCGTACGTGACACTTTTGTTGAACTCGAGCTCGGATCGATTAACTCCGAAAGAAAATTCGCGATATTACGAATCGGAGCCTATAATTTCATTCTAATGTTGAAGTCACGATTAGGATGATTGTGAATAAATTCAAATATGGGAATCGTTTCCTCGTGGAATAAGATTCATCTAGGTTGAGAATCTTTGGCCTAAAAAATAAATAAATAATAAATAATAAATAATATTCCAATTTCCGAAGGGTGGGTGCAACTTTTTCTCCTTGATTTGCTCTTCAAGTTTTTTTCACTATTTTAATCCCACTTTAATATTTTATTTTATATAATTATTAACAATATTTGTTCTTTAAAAAAAAAAAAACAATATTTGTTTCAAAACTTGATTCCCAAGCATTAGAAAAGGAATAAAAAAAAAGTTTTATTCTTTCAAAAAAAAAAAAAAAAGTTTTACATTCTCCACTTTGGAAGCATATACTATCCCCAATAATACCAATAACAATTTTCCTTTTTTTTTTTTTTTTTAAAAAAAAAAAAACTCCTTTTATTTTTTAATAATTTGGAAAAGGTTATAAGAGATTTAGGTTCGAATCTTTGTAAAAATAGGTGGGAAAAAATTGATTTTATTATATAGAAATGTGAATTTATTTTTTACAATAATTTTAAAAACTACTATGGAACTATAAATTTTAATTTTTAAGTTTGTTTGAATTAGTTTTTATTAAATTATAATGAAATTTTTTATTTGCATTGGGAATCAATTTTTTATTTTTTTTTAATGTGAAAACAATCAATCAAAACTTCGGGTATGTTTTGTTTATAGTTTTTGAAAACTGCTTTACTAAAAACATGTAAAACAAAGAAATTCTAAATAATAAGAAAAGGGTTCAGATACTACCTTAAAAAGCACGCTTTAGAGAGCTTCAGTGCACTGATGATCTGGGTGATCAAATAGATTAAACCAAGTACCGAAAAACTCATTGATAGCCGTCGATCCGATTTCTTAAAACCCAAATCCTGAATGTCCTTATTTTATCGGTATTTTGTTTTTTACCCTTTTCCTAATAATTTTTACAGAAATATAATGAAAAAAAAAAAGTAAAAAAAATAAAAACAGTCAAGTCAAAAGAACAGAAAAAGAGAAAAATGGAGAGGCAGTTATAACTTAAAAAGAATAATATATTGAGAGAGCTTTCGGAGCTTTTCCACTCTTCATCATTCTTCTTCTTCGTCGTCTTCGTCGTCTCCGGTCGATTCCGACGATGCTGGAGCTCCAACCGGCCGTTACCGTCTGGCCGGCGGCGAAGGTCAGAGACACCTTCATCAGTTTCTTCGAAGGCAAAGGGCATGTCAACTGGGTATCAAGCCCTGTTGTGCCTCTTAATGACCCCACTCTCCTCTTTACTAATGCTGGTTCGTTTTTTTTCCTCTCGTTTCTGTTTGGTTGCTCGGAAAATTTTCGGAAAGTGGAAGTTGTGTGTGTCTATGTGTGTATATATATATATATGTATTTATGTGTGTAGATATTTTTTGGGTTCTGGTTTCATTGAATTAGATACAGAAATGGTTTCTACGAGAAGATGGGCAGGATTAAAAGCAAGATGGAAATTCGTGGGTTTTTTTTTTGGTTTTTGTGCTGTTAATGGAACGATGGAATTTGGGTTGACCTTCTTTTTTTGGTGATTTGTTTAGTTGCTGAGAAAAAGTCGGAAACCTGAAAAGAGGGATGTGGGGGTTTTTTTTTTCTGGTTACTGAAAAATTGAGGAAAAGTTCACAAAGTTATACAATTTTTGGGTCTTTTTTTCTTTAGATGTTGTTGATGAAATGATCAAAATTTTTGTTTGGTGATGAATGTCTAATTATTTTGAAATCAATAGCCTGTTACATACCTTTTCCCTTTCTTTTTTCTTATGTTATACATTTGTATCAATGTTTCTCGTTCTAGAACTTCTTTTTATTTTTTTAATTTTTTAATTTTTTTTGCATTATTGAAAAATAAAGTATTTAGAGGAAAATGTTGTAATTTTTCAGGTATGAACCAATTCAAGCCAATCTTTTTAGGGACTGCTGATCCTAATACTCACTTGAGTAAGCTGACCAGAGCTTGTAATACCCAAAAGTGCATTCGAGCTGGGGGAAAACACAATGATCTTGATGATGTGGGGAAAGATACTTACCATCATACCTTCTTTGAGATGCTTGGAAATTGGTCATTTGGTGATTATTTTAAGAGAGAAGCCATTGAATGGGCTTGGGAGCTTCTTACAGAGGCAAGTAGCTGTATGTTCGAACAAGTGACCGGTCTACAACGACCAACCTCCTAAAAGCTCTGAATTGGTAGGATTTGATTCTCGTGGCTAATTACGAATATCACGTATTTGTCTTTGTTAAACGGCTTACCTCTCCTAAGTTTCGAATTGCAGGATTTGATTTGGGTTTAGTATGAATATCATGCCTGGTCTTTGTTAAACGACCAACTCTTGCTCGAATGGGTAGATTCAGATTGGGTTTAGTATGAATATCATGTCTGGTCTTTGTTAAACGACCAACTCTCTTAAAAGCTCGAGCTCGTAGGATTTGATTTGGGTTTAGTATGAATATCATGTGTGGTCTTTGTTAAACGACCAACTTTCTTAAAAGCTCGATCTCGTAGGATTTGATTTGGGTTTATTATGAATATCATGTCTGGTTTTTGTTAAATGACCAACTCTCCTAAAAGCTCGAGCCTGCAGGGATTTGATTTTGTTTAATAAGATGAATATCATGTCTCGGTCTGCTTAAACGACCAACTTTCCTAAGCCGAAACAGGATTTGATTCGGGGTTTAGTATGAATATCATGTCCGGTCTTAAATGACTAACCTCTTAAGCTCTAACGTAGGATCGATTCGGGTTTGCATGCATCATCATATGTCTGTCTGCTTAAACTAACTCTTAAAGTTTCACAGCTCTGTAGGATTTGATTTGGGTTTAGTATGAATATCATGTGTGGTCTTGTTAAACTTAATTCAACTTAAAGCTCGACCTCGTAGATTTGATTCGGGTTTACAGAATATCACGCCTGGTTTTGTTAAATGACCAACTCTCCTAAAACCGAGTCATGAATTTGATTTTGGTTTAATATGAATAAAGATGTTCGTCTTAAATGACCAACTCTCCTAAGTTTCAAGCTCGTAGGATTTGATTCTGGGGTTTAGTATGAATTATCATGCTCGTCTTTGTTAAATGATCAACTCTCATAAAAGCTTTAGCTCAGAGGATTTGATTTCAAGTATTATTAATATTTACGCTTTGGCCTTTGCTAAACGACCAACTCTCCTAAAATTCGAAAGCCTGTGAGGATTTGATTCGGGGCTTAATAAGAATATCATGTCTCAGCCTCGTTAAACGACCAACCTCTTAAAGCTCGAGCTCGTAGGGGATTTGATTCAGTTTAATGCTAATATCACAACTGGTTCGTTAAACGACCAACTCTCTTTAAAGCTTGAGCTCGTAGGATTTGATTTGGGTTTAATATGAATATCATGCCTGTCTTTGTTAAACAACCCACTCTCATGCTCGAGCCTCAGAGGATTCGTGGCTTACTACGAATATCATGCCCGGTCTTAAACAACCAGCCTTCTTGCTCGAAGCCAGCATTTGAGTTTAATATGAATATCACATTTAGCCTTGCAACGACCACTCACAAAAGCTCAAGCTCATAGGATTGAGTTTTATATGAATATCACGCTCGGTCTTTTGTTAAACTAATTAACCTCCAAAAGCTCGAGTCTAAGATTTGAGTTTAATATGAATATCATGCCTGGTCTTTGTTAAATGACCAACTCTTTTAAAAGCTCGAGCTTGTAAGATTTGGGTTTAATATGAATATCATGCTTAGTCTTTGTTAAACGACCCACTCTCATAAAAGCTCGAGCTCGTAGGATTTGGGTTTAATATGAATATCATGCCCGGTCTTTGTTAAACGACCAACTCTCTTAAAAGCTCGAGCTCGTAGGATTTGAGTTTTATATGAATATCATGCTTGGTCTTTGTTAAACGACCAACTCTCCTAAAAGCTCGAGCTCGTAGGATTTGGGTTTTATATGAATATCATGCCTTTAACACTCTCCCTCATGTGCAGCCTCATACCTGCAAGTGGCGAATCCTAGGACCTCCTACCAAACCAAGTTCTAATACCATGTTAAACTACCGACTCTTCTAAAAGCTCGAGCTTGTAGAATTTGGGTTTAATATGAATATCATGCCCTTAACATTCTTCCTCACATGCAACCCAATACCCGCATAAGCTTGGAAAGTCAAATAAACTAAATAGAGTCCTCCATGGACTTTCAAATCAACAAATGGGGATCAAATATTCAAATTTACAAAAAGAAGGTTCAAACTCAGGACCTCTTACCAAACTAAGTTCTGATACCATGTTAAATGACCGACTCTCCTAAAAGTTCGAGCTTGTAGGATTTGAGTTTAATATGAATATCATGCCTTTAACACTCTCCCTCATACAGGTGTATAAATTACCGACAGATCGGTTCTATGCAACCTATTTTGGTGGTGATGAGCAACTTGGCCTTCCTCCTGACGATGAAGCTCGAGATATTTGGTGCAAATTTTTGCCCCATGGACGTGTTCTTCCATTTGATTGTAAAGTATGTTTTCATTCAATTTCTATTTTTCTCGTAAATTTCATGCAGCATGGCATACCATGATTTTATGTGATATATTTATTTTGATTATTAGAACTACTATGTCTTGCATTTGCCTATAAAAATAAATGTATTGTGTATATTTGTTCACTTGTAAAAAGAAATAAAGGAAAAATTTAGATCAAACATCTTAATGTCGATCAATATTATGCCTATAATGCTTAATTTCAACGAGGATGAAAATTATTGAGAAAGAAGGTCAAAGAAAAGGCATAAATTGCTTAAGAAAGAATAAACACAATATTGAAGCCAAAATTAAATGGTAAATACCATATTTCTTGAAACAATGTGAAATACCATGTACCATTATGGTTTAAAAATACGAAAAGATAAAATTTGATTGATGATACTCTATATATTTTTTGACAATAAGAACTTAAATTTCATTGATTTAGAACGGCAAGACCTTCACATTTGAACACAAAAATCAAACTACTAAAAACATTAGAGGATGACACAACATCCAAGTTAATAGCAAGAAGAACCGATTCAAGGCCTACACAAGAGATAATCCTAATATACCTTGAATGCCTAAAATACCAGGTCTGATGAAGCATACCGACGAACAGGGATTTGATGCGGCTTCTCTGTCTGATCGAAGCAACGTTACGAACAACCACACGCCGCAACAAGCTCAAGGACGATAAACATAAGAAAAGAAAGTAAAATCAAATAAACTCGCATCTATGAATAAAACCACTTATCGAGAAAACCTCGTGACATGCAGTAAACTTGGGGCGGTGATTTGTACAAGGAAGGACAAAAACCACCCCTCCTATCTAATGGGAATGAAAAAAAAATGAAAGAAATTAAGGTTTCCAGAGGAGCGGAAGTTAAATTGGTGTATCAAAATGACGATACTTTATTAATATACAATATTTGTAGATAATATTGCCAATATTTGCCATTAAACTTACAAAAGGGCATTTTAATATCATGTTATGGTTCTGCATACCCTTCTTTTTGGATGTTAATATTTTCTTAATATGTTATAACTGAATTTTTATATCTTATTACTCTTTTTTTTGTAAACTCTTAATAGGATAATTTCTCGAGATTAGTGGAGCACCGGGTCCTCAGGGTCCTCAGATCGAAATACATTTTCGATAGATTGCAATCGAGACGCGCATCAGTTGGTTAACAATGACGATCCTACTTGTATTGAGATATGGAACCTTGTATTTATTCAGGTATTTGATACGATCCTATAATCTGCTCCATATAAGGTCAGGAGGTACTTAATTCGACGGGTTTTCCCACCTACACCTGGGCCTTGCGCCGACCTCCATCGGGTCGGTTCTTATTATCGATGCTTCATTGAGAGCCTGCACGCAGTCTGAAGAGGGCCACCTAGGAAAGTATTAATGGCACCAAAGGTGGCCCCGAAAGTTGAATGCTGTACAAGGCGAGCCACCTTATGAATGTCTTCCGCGTACGTTCGACTTCTCAAGGGGTATGAAATGATACGATCCCACATCGATTCCACATAAGGTTGTGGAGTGGAACTTAAGCTTGATGAGTTCTCCCATCTATTAGGCCGGTCTTTTAGGTTGGGCTCTCCTATTAGGCTGGGTACCTATTGGTATTTCTTTAGTTGTTATGTGTTATCAGTGTATGTTTTTTTTACTTAATGCTAAATAAAACTTTTTTTTTTTTTCCATTTAATGTTAAATAGTACTTAATAGTATGAAGTATTAAGTCGTTTGTTTTTTAACATCTAAGAGCGAAAGGTTGCTATAGCTCTCCTCGGGCTGGGCAAGAAATGGTGCTCTTCGCTTTCGAAGATGACTTTTCTAAAGCAAGGCGCGTTCTCTCTCTCCTCTCTCTCTCTCTCCCTTCTCTCAAAAAATCTAAATATTTTTCCTATTTCTATGAAGCAAAAAGTTTCAAAAATTCAACAATAAGTCATGAAAAAGTTAAAAAAACAAACATGCTGAATGCCGAAAGCTATTTAGCTTTAAGCAAAAAGCCAAAAAACAAACGCCACCTAAAACGATGTCATTTTCATAGAGTCTATACCTCCAATTGATAATATTTTTGGTTTTGATGTTTGATTTCTCTTCAACAGTTTAATAGGGAAAGTGATGGCTCTCTAAAGCCTTTGCCTGCTAAACATGTTGACACTGGAATGGGTTTTGAGAGGTTAACTTCTATTCTTCAGAACAAGATGAGCAATTATGATACCGATGTGTTCATACCCATCTTCGATGCTATTCATTCGGTAAGATGCACATACAATTAATTTTATAGTTTTTTTATTTTTATTTATTTTTATATATTTGTTTTTGTGAAATAAAATTGTTTGCATAGTGTTTCCATGATATTTTAAATCGTTTATGATACTGATTTTATTTGCATAGTGTTGGAATATGTCTCAAATTCCTAATTTGCATTAATTCATTTATGTAAAGAATATTTTATAGGATAATTTTTAGGTCGTTATATTATATTTTAATCAAATTACCCTTTTCCTTGAGTCATTTTGTAGATTCTATTCGATAAAAAATCTTCTGGATTCTAATTCTTCTATACTTGTGTTATCTTGGTTTGTTTGTTTGTTTGTAGTCGACTGGAGCACCACTGTATTCTGGAAAAGTTGGAGTAGAAGATGTTGAAAAAATTGATATGGCATATAGGGTTGTTGCTGACCACATAAGAACTCTTTCATTTGCCATTGCTGATGGTTCTTGTCCAGGTGGGGTAATGCAGATTTGAGACATCAATTGTTGACATATTCTTGATTTTCCAATTTCAAATCGATGTCGTATTGGCTTTTAGTATTTCATATAGGCTGTTGAAACTTGTTAATTTTTGTCTCTCTCTCTCTATATATATAGATAGATAGATAGATGGATGGATAGATGGATAGATGGATGGATAGATGGATGGATGGATGGATGGATGGATGGATAGGTAGATAGATAGATAAATAAATAGATATATACATAAGCATATTGCCATTAAGTATGCATGTACTGCTGTCTTTGAAGATATAGACCGCATGCTCATGACAAGTATAACTTAATATAAGGGATTTGTATCGTCTATTTGATCGATAGATAGATGGATGGATGGATGGATGGATGGATAGATGGATCGATAGATAGATAGATAGATAGATAAATACATACATACATGCTTGTTGACATGTATAACATAATATAAGGGATTTGTATTGTCTATTTGATTGATGGATGGATTGATGGATAGATCGATAGATAGATAGATGGATAGATAGATACATATATGCATACACACATACATATATGCATGTACTTGCTTTTGGTCTTTGATATAGATTGTACATGCTTGTTGACATATATAGCTTAATGTAAGAGATTTGTATCGTCTATTTGATGGATGGATGGATACATACATACATACATACATGCTTGTTGACATGTATAACATAATATAAGGGATTTGTATTGTCTATTTGATCGATAGATGGATTGATGGATGGATGGATAGATCGATAGATAGATAGATAGATACATATATGCATACACACATACATATATGCATACGCACATACATATATGCATGTACTCGCTTTTGGTCTTTGATATAGATTGTACATGCTTGTTGACATGTATAACTTAATGTAAGAGATTTGTATCGTCTATTTGATGGATGGATGGATGGATGGATGGATAAATAGATAGATAGATAGATAGATAGATAGATAGATACATACATACATACATACATACATGTTGCCATTACGTATAAATATAATATATATGTGAATTGTACGGTCATTTGATTGATAGATGGATTGATGGATGGATGGATAGATCGATAGATAGATAGATAAATAGATAGATAGATACATAAATACATACATATATGCATGTACTCGCTTTTGGTCTTTGATATAGACCGTACATGCTTGTTGACATGTATAGCTTAATATAAGGGATTTGTATCGTCTATCGTCTATTTGATCGATTGATGGATGGATGGATGGATGGATCGATAGATAGATAGATAGATAGATAGATAGATAGATAGATAGATAAATAGATACATACATAGATACATAGATAGATAGATACATACATACATATATGCACGTACTCGCTTTTGGTCTTTGATATAGATCAGATATGCTCGTTTTGACATGTATAAAGATAATATGAGGGATTTGTAATTCGCTTCATTTGATCTGATGTATGGACTTGTTTCTGATGGATGGATGGATAGATAGATAGATAGATAGATAAATAGATGCATACATACATACATACATACGTGCATGTACTCGCTTTTGGTCTTTGATATAGATTGTACATGCTTGTTGACATGTATAGCATAATATGAGGGATTTGTATCGTCTATTTGATCGATAGATGGATTGATGGATGGATGGATAGGATAGATGTATAGATTTAATAGATTTACACGTATCGCATGTACATGTACCGCCATTCCTTCTAATATAGATCAGACATGTCATGACATGTATAAGATAAGTATGAGGGATTTGTATTGTCTATTTGATCGATAGATGGATTGATGAATGGATAGATCGATAGATAGATAGATAGATAGATAAATATATATATATATATACATACATACATACATACATATATACATATACCCGCTTTTGGTCTTTGATATAGACTGTACATGCTTGTTGACTAGTAAAGCATAATATAAGGGATTTGTATTAGTAGTGTTTAAGGGTGGATAAATTTAAGTGTCTTCCTTCTTAAGAAGAAACTTAAAATATATGCATATATGTCAGGACAAACTGAGATCTATATTCATTCATTCTTTTTAATGTGGAATGTAGTTTTATGTTATGTTTTTCTTATTCATTTTCTCATGGGGTTCGAAAATTTTATAAAAGATATTCCTTTTTTCTGCATATATATGTCTCTTTGGAATTGTTTTCCTGGTGGAAATTACTTCAATCTTTTTTGTTTTTTTTATAGGTAATGAGGGTCGTGAATATGTTCTTAGACGTATTCTTCGTCGAGCCATTCGATATGGAATTGAAGTCCTAAAAGCTCAAGAAGGATTTTTCAATGGGTATGAATTACAAATTTTCTTACATTCTTTTGATTGTTCACTGTATTTGATAAGGCCTCAAGCCCAATCGGAGAGTTCAACCCAAAAGATCAGTCTGATAGGTGAGAGAACCTCTTAAGTTTAAGTACTACTCCACACTCTTGTGTGGAATCGATGTGGGATCGTATCATTCCATATCCCTTGAGAAATTGGATGTCTCCATGTAATTAATGCCATCAGTGGCTTTACACCACTTTCATAAAAATGGGGTCTCAAGATTCACCCCGAATCCACTCGGGCACCGGTACCCTTCAGAGCTACTTCCAGTAGCCTCTCCCGTCACTCACTGCTCTCAATGAAAAGACAAATGATGTGGCATCAGTTCCCCCAATTGGAGAGAGCTAAACCCAGCATTCAACCCGATAAAGTGGGAGAGAACTTCTGCTTATGATCACACTCTTGTGTGGAACCGATGTGGGATCGTATCAGTATTGCAGCATGTTAAAGGCATGATATTCATATTAAACCCGAATCTTACTAGCTTGAGCTTTTAGGAGAGTTGATCGTTTTACACAACGGTTCTACTCAAAAGCTTCTTTAGAAGAATCACCTCTCAAGTGTTTTTCCAAGAAACACTACAAGTGGTTTTTCAAAATTTTCAAAGTGTTTCCTAAATTTTGCCAGACACCGTATTTTCCTTCAAAAACACTTTTTTTTTTAAAATTAATTTTTTTGAAGACTTTACCAAACAGACTAATACATGTTTAATTTCTAATTTCTGATTCTATATATTGCCATTGATAAGCTGTTTTTTTTTAATGTTTTTGTGTTGAATTTAGGCTTGTTAGTGTTGTGGTGGAAGTGATGGGGGATGTATTTCCAGAGCTAAAGCAACATGAAAGGCACATTAGAGACATAATTGCAGCAGAAGAAGCAAGTTTTGGCAAGACCTTAAATAAGGTAAGCATGGACATGTTCTTTAGGCAAGGAAAATAAATAGGTTATTTAAAAAAAAAAAAAAAAACTAATATAGGTTGAAAACCAAAATAATGACCAAACTAGTGTTTCTGGACCGTGTCAACATACACATTAGCAATGCCACGTACTATCACACGACATTGAAATTTTTTGCTTAACGCTACGCTCAATGACTACATTGGAAATTTTTACTAACTGCGATATTAACTTAAAAAGAATTTCCAAGGTGGCAGACGCACTACTTTGGGCATTAGTTTGGTTTTCAAACTATTTTGGTAATTTTTTTTTTAAATTTGTATTAGTTGGGGAAGAGATTGAGGCCTTTATTATATATATATATATATATAATAAAGACGAAGAAGATGGAGAAAAAACCCGATGACCATTTAATATTTTAAAGTTAAAAACTTAATTGCTAAAATTGGGAAAAGATATTATTAAAGAGATGTGACTCGAATCCAGGGCCTCCTGTCAAATTATGCTCTCATACCTTGTTAAACGATCGGCTCTCCTAAAAGCTCAAACTTGTAAGATTTGGGTTTTAATATGAATATATGTCTTTAACACCCTCCTTCACATGCAGTCTCATACTCGCACGTGAAGGGTCAAACAAACCAAATAGAGTCCTTCATGGACTTTCAAATCAACAAATAGGGAATAACTTGTAGAGATGTGGCTCGAACTCAGGACTAGACCTGGCAAAATTTGACACGACATGTGAACCCGACATGAACTCAACACGTTTTTGGCGTGTTTGGGTTGAGTATAATTGTGTTCGGGTCAAATTCGTGTTGACCCGCATAACAACCTGTTTAATAAACATGGTATATTCATGTCAATCTGCATAACACGAAATTGACTTGAATTGACTTGTTTAATTATTATGTAAATTAATATTTAATAACTTGTTTAATATGCTATTTATGTTAAATATTGATGGGTTAATTATCATTCATATTAATATAAATGATCAAATTAATAAACTAGTTATATTTGTCTTGTCGTGTTACCCGATTACTAATTGGGTAGTGTTTGAATTTGTTAATTTTGACACGATTATTATTCGTGTCATGTTCGGATTAGGGAATCCAATGGAATACCTATGTATTGACCCGACCTAGTTACTAATTGGATCCTTGGTTTCTTTCATATTATGCTTACATTTCTAAGATGAAGTTTGATTAATCATTAACACATTTACTTGTTCAGGGAATTGAGAAATTTAAGAAGGCTGCTCAAGAAGTTCAAGGGAAGATATTGAGTGGACAGGTATTTTCTCTGGCAAAAGCATGAGTTTTATCCCAAAATAATACTTTAAAAAAAAAAAAAAACCAATCTAACACGTTTTTGAAAAAAATGCCTAAACTAGTGTGTTCTCGTCAAAATTGTAGTTAGTGACTACGATTTTAAATTCTTACAAGCTTAAACCATAGTCAGCCGACGCCTGCTTTAATTTTTTTAAATTAAAATCAGCTTGTCGACTACTGCTTTAAGTTTTTTGAAGTTAAAACCGTAGTCACCAACTACTAAGCTTTAAGCACTCAGTTTGACATTGCTTAAAATCTAGAGCCACATTGATTTTGGAACAAAACTTCAAAAACCTCACATCTCTCTCTTTTTTTTTTTTTTTCTTCTTACTTACCAAATGATTTTTTACCCCTTTTTTGGCCTCTAGAAGCACAAAGAAGTGGAGAATCTTCTTGACTTCCTCGAAGACCTATAGGCTTCGTTTGGAACCCGGAAAGTACTAAGGAAAGAAAATAGAGAGGAAAAGTTGAAGGAAAGAAAATTTGGAAGAAAATAAAAAATAGGTTTAAACTGAATAAATTAATTCTATATATTTATTCAAACTCATTTTATTTGTTTCTCTATGTTATATAAGAACTAAGAAAAATTTTAAAATATGTAAAATTTTGAGTAATTTTGATTTTATTTCATATTTTTCACAGTGAAACCAAACATGAGAAAATGATTTTCCCCACTATTTTTTTTTCCTTTAATTCCTAGCATTTTCCGGGTTCCAAACATAGCCTATAAGTATTTTTTTTTGTCAATAATACATTGTTCCACTTATTCATTGACTTAAAGGCTGGTTGTTGTAAGCTAAATAACTTTTAGCACTGGGATTGTTCAGAGATTTGAAATTTTCATTTAATTTATCAATGAATTTCAAACTTTTACCGAACAAAAAAAAAGCAAAAACGTTTATTTTATTTTTTTTTCTATTAAGAAAAAACTAGATATTATAAATTTATAATATAAGAAAATCATATTCTTTATGATCCAATTGAAACTCTCATGATCTGTTTCATGCTAATTAAATAAAAAACATATATATTTTTAAACTTTCATTTAAAAATTTATTGTTTCAAAATTTGGATGAAAATTAAAATTTGATTTTTTTTTAGAAAAAAACAAATGACTAAATACTTAATCCTATTAAGCACTATTCAAAACAAAAGTTTTATTTAGCATTAAGTAAAAAAAAAAATGCTTATAGATCTGTGACTATGTTAATTCCTTGTTTCAGGAAGCATTTGTTTTGTGGGACACTTATGGATTCCCGCTAGACCTGACTCAGGTACTTTGATTGCTTTTTTATTTAAGTATTGTTAAATACATGATATTCATATTAAACTCAAATCCTAAAAGCGTGAGCTTTTATGAGAGTCAGTCGTTTAACATGGTGTTAGAGCTTGGTTTGGCAAGAGGTCTCGGGTTCGAACATTTTTGTAATTTATTCCCCATTTGTTGATTTGAAAGTCCATAAGGAATATGTTTGGTTTGTTTGACTCTCCACGTGCGGGTATGGGGCTGCACGCGTGGGAGGGTGTTAAATGCATGATATTCATATTAAAATCAAATCCTATGAGATCCCGGGTTTGAACCACCTCTTTGCAATTTATTTCCTATTTGTTGATTTAAAAGTCCATGGTAACCTATTTATTGAGCACTCTCCCACGCAAGTGCATGAGACCGCACGTGATAAGGGAAAAAGCAAAGGTGCATGATATTCACATTAAATTTACATCCCAAAAAGCCGGAACTTTTGCAGATTCTGTATCATTAACACAGACAAAGCTTCTACAAATAGAGGTCCCGGGTTCGAACCACCTCTCTGTAATTTTTTTTTTTTTGATTAGTAAAAAGCAATATATATAAATGAAAAAAGAGCACAAAGCTCCCAGAAAGTATACATTAGGAGAACAAAGACTATCTCACTCTCACCTATACCCTACCTAAGTCAAAACCCCACCAAAGAATTTAAGTTATCGCTGATCACATCTTAGCCTCCACCCCACAAGGTAAACAAAGAAAGATTTCATTCCATGAAAGCGCAGGGGACTTCATTTTCAAAACCACCCTATTCTCTCCCAGCCCACAAACAGCCCGTAATACAGTGGGAGCGCCATCCAAACTCTTCTTTCTCAACACTAACGCTCGCTGCCACCGAAAAGTCATTCAACCGTACTGGGGAACACCCACTAGCTTCTCAAGAATCCGCCAGCCAGAATATCCCATAACATTCGCTCGAACAAATGGATAAGTGGGGTTCATTGTTTCTCATTCTCTTCACACAAAAAGCACCTTTTACTTGCTAAAATCCTCTCCTTTTCGTATGATCCAACAGAAGCACCTACTCCCGTGAAGCTTCCTGCTTAAAAACCCAATTGGGGGAACAATTTGGGTTCCAGATGATCTACTGTGTGGAAATCTAAAGCGAGGAGAAAACATCACCATTTACATTTGTCTAACCTAAAGCCATCGTTAATGTACCCTTTAGCAAAAGATGATCCTCAATGTGACCTTATCTTCTTATTGTGAAGAAACACAACCTATCCAATCTCTCCATCTCCCAAATATTGTGCTGTCCGAGGAACACCGGGAGACCGCCCCAACCTCCACCGACGAATCCCAAACATTCGCACCTCAAGGCCCTCCTCTGAAGCCGCTAAGTCAACGTATGGCTACATTACCAAAGACCTCTCCATTGCAATTTATTCCCATTTGTCGATTCGAAAGCGTCCATGTATCTAATTTATTTAGTTTGTTCGACGCCCACGTGCGAAGCACTAGGCCGCATGTGAGGGATGTATTCGTATATTAAATCCAAATCCTAAAAGTCAACTTTTAAAGAGAGCGTCGCTTAATGGTTTCAGAGTCTGGTCATGAGGTCCCTAAGTTCGAACTAATTTCTCTGTAATTTATTCTTTATTTGTTGATTTGAAAGTGTATAGAAGATTCTATTTGGTTTGTTTTCTTTTGTGTCTTCAAATCCTAATAATTGTTTTTTTTCACCAGTTGATGGCGGAAGAAAGGGGTTTAACGGTTGATTTTACGGGTTTTAATATTGCTATGGATGAAGCAAGGGAAAGATCAAGAAATGCTCAGACTAAGGTAGTTTGGTGGTTACTTGATATTACCTTTTTCTTATTCAATTGTGTGTTCATTTACATTTACATGAATATGATGAAAAGAAAAAATTAAATAAATATTTGGTTAAATAACGTCAAATAATCAAACGTTTGTAAATCTAACTCTCTCCTTGTTTTTTTCTTGAAAAGTAACCTATTTTAGACAAAAATGCCCTTCATCATTTTGTATATTTGCATATGTGTTTGAAAAGAAAGGGTTATATTTACAAGAGAATAATGGGGGTGTTTTTGTCAAAATAATGCCAAAAATTGATGAAGGGTTAGATTTCGAAAATTTGGTTTTCAAAGGGTGTTTTAATCCAATCACCCAAAATTAAAACAGTAAATGAAAGAATTATTTAAAAGAGCAATGGTGACCGTAACGACATGACCCAACCATGTAGATATTGTCCATTTTAGGTCAAAGGGGTTTTCACGGCTTTAAAACACGTCTACTAGGTTGAGAAGAGCCCATACTTATATAGTGCTAGAAATTCTCTCCCCTATTCGATGTGGGATGAGACAAACACCTCCCCCCCTCCTCCCCATCAGACACAACGTCCTCGTTGGGTCCCATGGGATTACGGGCTCAAACAGACAAACACCTCCTATGGGGCTAAATGGAATGGACCCCACACTAGGGTTAGAGATCGGCTCTTATACAATTTGTAATGACCCGACCTAAATATGTAGATATTGTCCACTTGGGCCCTCACGGATTTAAAATGCGTCTACTAAGTTGAGAGGAGCCCATACTTATATAGTGCCAAGAAGTCTCTCCTATCCGATGTGGGATGTGACAACAAACACCCCCTACATAATGTCCTCGCTTGCGGTCCCATAAGATCGCTGGGCCAAACTGAATGCACCCTCATGCCTGGGCTCGGGAATTAAATTTCTTAATACTATTTGTAACTAATTTAATCTAACAATGTAAATATTGTCTGCTTAAAGCCCAAGGCTGCTTCACAGCCTTTAAAACGTGTTTACTAGGTTGAAAGAAGTCCCTTGGACCTAAAATGGACAAAATATCTACATGGTTGGGTTGGGTCGTTACAGTGGCATTCTTATGAAAATGCTTTATATTGATCTCATTTTATGTGTAAATTCCTGGCAGAAAACTGGTGGTGCTATTATCATGATCGCGTGCTGCTGACTTGCAAGATGGGGGTTCTTTGCAGCGGATGAAATCTGAAGCAGGATTCAGTGGTTCGGGTTGGTGGATGATCTTGTTTAACAGACTTTACTTGCAGATTAATGTTTAGAATATTCATTGCTCCTTCTTAATTCTAATTTGGTTATTAAACATGATAAGTTAAGGGTTGGAACCCAGAAAGTACTAGGGAAAGGAAAAAAAATACTAAGGAAAATGATTTTCTCATGTTTGGTTATACGGAGGAAAATATAGAAGAAAATTAAATATAATCAAAATTCCTCGCCCTTAAAAACTATCTGTGAAGGGGAGGGAGCTCAAGCGGTCATAAACCCATAAGGCCAAGTAGTAACTTAGTAATATGGGACTCAGAATGGGTCATAACAATTCATCCCTCTTTTAGAACCGACGATCATGGCGGCTGGTGACTTTGCGGACCCCATAGGAGCAACCCACACACAACCCCGGGACGAGGGCCATTCCCAATGAACGATACCATTGTTACAACCACTTGGGTAGAACTCACGCTTAAAAGCTAGCTGTCAAGGGGAGGGAGTCTAAGTGGTTATAATCCCATAAGGTCAAGTCATAACTTAGCAATGTGGGACTCAGAATGGGTCATAACAATCCATCCCTCTTTCAGAACCGACGTTCACTGCGACTGGTGACTTTATGAACCCCATAGTTAGTAGCCCACACACAACCTCGGGATGAGGGCCATCCCCAAAAAACGATACCACTATTACAACCACTTGGGTAGAACTCACCCTTAAAAGCTAGTTGTCAAGGGGAGGGAGTCCAAGTGGTTATAAACCCATAAGGTCAAGTCGTAACTTAGCAATGTGAGACTCCGAATGGGTCATAACAATCGTCCCTCATTCGAAGCGGCCCGTTCATGGTGGTGACTTCTTGCGACCCCATAGGGACGGCCACAACCAGGGACGAGGCCATCGATGAGCGATACCATTGTTACAACCACTTGGGTAGAACTCATGCCTAAAAGCTAGCTGTCAAGGGGAGGGAGTCTAAGTTGTTATAAACCCATAAGGTCAAGTCGTAACTTAGCAATGTGGGACTCAAAATGGGTCATAACAATCCATCCCTCTTTCAGAACCGACGTTCACTGCGACTGGTGACTTTATGAACCCCATAGGTAGTAGCCCACACACAACCTCGGGACGAGGGCCATCCCTAATAAACAATGCCACTATTACAACCACTTGGGTAGAACTCACCCTTAAAAGCTAGTTGTCGGGAGGGAGTCAGTGGTTGCATAAACATGGAGTCGAGTAGTAACTTAGCAATGTAAGGACTCGGAGATGGGTCATAACAATCCATCCCTCTTCCGGAAGCCGGCGTTCATGATGGCTGGTGACTGCGGCCCCATAGGAGGCAGCCACGCAGCCTCGGGGCGAGGCCATCTGACGATACGCATTACAACCACTTGGGTAAAACTCACCCTTAAAAGCTAGCTGTCAAGGGGAGGAAGTCCAAGTGGTTATAAACCAATAAGGTCAAGTCGTAACTTATCAATGTGGGACTCAGAATGGGTCATAACAATCCATCCCTCTTTCAGAACCGACGTTCACGGTGGCTGGTGACTTTCTAGTGACCCCATAGAGGCGGCCCCTTGCTAGCCTCCGGGGCGAGGGCCATCCCGAGCGATACCCGCTGTTCTGACCACTTGGGTAAACTCACCCTTAAGCGATCCAAGGGAGGAAGTCCAAGTGGTTATAAACCAATAAGGTCAAGTCGTAACTTATTAATGTGGGACTCAGAATGGGTCATGACAATCCATCCCTCTTTCAGAACCGACGTTCACGGTGGCTGGTGACTTTGCAAACCCCATAGGTAGCAGCCCACGCACAACCTCGGGTCGAGGGCCATCCCCAAAAAACGATACCACTATTACAACAACTTGGGTAGAACTCACCCTTAAAAGCTAGTTGTCAAGGGGAGAGAGTCCAAGTAATTATAAACCCATAAGGTCAAGTCGTAACTTAGCAATGTGGGACTCAAAATGGGTCATATGATATACTCTTTTCAGGCAGAGCCGTTCGCGTGACTGGTGACTGCGGGCACTGGGTGAGCCCACACACAACCTCGGAATGAGAGGGCCATCCCTAAAAAACGATGCCACTATTACAACCACTTGGGTGAGACTCACCCTTAAAGAAACTGGTTGTAAAGGGAGAGAGTCAGTGGTTATAAACGAGATCAAGTCGTAACTTAGCAATGACTGGGACTGGAATAGGTCATAACAATCCATCCCTCTTCGAACCGGCGTTCATGGTGGTGTATTGACTTTGGGAAGAACCACAGTCAGCAGCCCACACACAACCACGGGACGAGGGTCATCCCCAAAGAACGATACCACTATTACAACCACTTGGGTAGAATTCACCCTTAAAAGCTAGCTATTAAGGGGAGGGAGTCCAAGTGGTTATAAACCCACAAGTTCAAGCCGTAACTTAGCAATGTGGGACTCATAATGGGTCAATTTATTTATTAAGTTTAAACCTATTTTTTATTTTCCTCCAAATTTTCTTTCTTTTCACTTTTCCTTTCTATTTTTCTTTCCTTATTACTTTTTGGGTTCCAAACAGAGCCTTAATGTATGTACATAGTAAAATCACCATATTCACATGCATGCCTGTGAGCATGTTTGGAGAGAAGGCCTATGTCGGGGAAATATGTAGCAGACATGCCAATATTTGGAGAGAAGATGTCCTACGTTTTATGGGTTTAGAGCTCCAAAAGACCGGTCTGATAGGTGAGAGAATCTCTTAATTTTAAGTACCACTCCATAATCTCTTATGGAGCCGATGTGAGGTCGTATTGTTCCACACCCCTAGAGAAGTCGGATGTCCACGGACAACTCTCACTCTGGATATCTTTCACTCTAGACCCTCTATTGAAGCACCAGATAGTCCTTTTCTAGGTAGTCCTTTCCCGCTACGCATCGGTTCTCAATAAAGTACCACTGATAGGTATCCAAGCTCAATAGGAGAACTCAGCGAAGCGGCGCAATAGGTGATAAAGCATATCGAGCAAGTATAGGCTCATGATTTCTAATGGAATCGATGCAAGATTGTATCAGTGATTTTAACAATCAAGTAAAACAATTCAGATTATGCGAAACCATATAAAGGAATCGTTTGCATGAATTTTCCTTTTCTTATTTATTCTTACAGAATTAAACACGATGATGGACACAGGTCCACAATAATTTCTGAAAATGAATTTTCAAACAATTTGAGATCTTTGCGAGAAAGAAGGTATATACGTCATTAACCTCACTTTCAGGAATTACTACACATGAACATCAAGGGCGTCTTCAAAAAGCCACAGATTATATAATTACTTGGTTGGCGCTTCATCACCAGAGCATTTTCGGATTTTTTCCTTTTGCATATTATACATATCTATATCATCTTCTTATTATTTTCTTGTAATAGACTATATATATATATATATATATATATATATATATATATATATATATCTCTCCTGTCTTTGTGATAAAAGATGTTTTGAGTTATATCTTGGTTTTAAAAAAACCTTACCAGTGCTGGCGACATTGTTTTGTTCTATAATATGAATTTGGCATTCATTGTTTCATATGTGTTTCAACTCAGAAAAGTCTATTTCCCAACTCTTTGTACAAACCTAGAACATAAGAGCGAAAATCCTTCATAGCCAAGAAATTACAAGAAAGTCATGTAAAAACAGGAAACAACCATCATAAAAATCATAAAATATATATATATTTGACGTATGGTGCATCTCACTTATAAAAAACCGTGCCTCAAGTGCGCCTTATGCCTCAAGGCCCTCTCTTCCATAATTAGATCACACTATCTTGTATTGTAATCTTACATTTTGTAATTAAGGTTTTCACTATTCATTTACTGTTTCAGGACCATGACAGTGTGATAAAGGCCATCTACACAGGTACTGAGTTCTTGGGAAATGCTGAATTTGGTGATGAAGTTGGTATGGTCTACGATACAAGTTTCTATCTTTGAGCAAAATTAATTCGGGTTTTATATTCCACCATCTCTGCTGATTTGTTGATTTATCGAACCGTTCTCATAACCGGGCCTCGTCTTGAGCAAGGGTAGGTCCAGATGGAGAAAAAATCAATTGAATTAGAAAGCCAAAAAAAAAAAAAACAAAAAAAAAAAAAAAAGCGATGTCAGAAAAATGCTGGACAAGCGCACTCAAGGGCTCCACCTCTCATTTCCACAAACATTCAATCCCTTTTTGGTCTTTCCAAATGTATGTAACAAAAATAAAGGCCCTGTGCATGTGAGTTGAGGCCTTGAACTTCATGCTGATAGAGCCTCGCCCTGTTATTCCTCCCAGGCTCGGTCTTGAGCAAGGGCAGGAGGGGCACTTGCCCAAGGCCCAGGTGGAGAAAAAATCAATTGAATTAGAAAGCCAAAAAAAAAAAAAAACTGATTATCCAAAAAATGCTTTGGATAACTGCACTCAAGACTCACCTCTCTCATTTCCCACCAAACTTCATTCAATCCCCCTTTGTTTGGTCTTTCCAAATGTGTGTAACAAAATAAAGGCCCCTAATGTATATGGAATTCGAGGCCCTGAACTTCATATGCATTAGGGGCCCTGTTGAGAAAATCTGCGCATGTGCTTTCCGAGTTGCTTTTTTTGTGGCTGGATTCTAGGGACGAGCCGATCTAGGGGCGGGGCTCCTCCTTGAGTTGGCTGTGTCACCCACGGACCACCCTAAATTGGTGTTTCAAAAGCTCACCCCTACGGCCCCTCTAGGTTCTTCCGAAATCCCTCAAAAATTTGTCTTTTCCAGGGCAAATTCAAAACCTTACTTTGATACCATTTTTATCAGAGATAACTTGAAGGAAAAATTGTGTTTTTCATCGATCATTGGCAAACTATTTATATATAAGACAATCTTAAACCAAATAGGAAAGAATATGAAGTTTCCTAACTCTACCGATATACATATTTCATTTTCCGAACTAGTTTCTAATTCTACAATACATTGAATAAGAATATGACATCAGACATTTGTTTTATAGATATTTGATACTGGATCACTTGAAGGCCCCTCTGGATCATTTCAAGTTTCCAATGTTCAAATTTATGGAGGTTTTGTTCTTCATATTGGCTCTGTTATTGGAGAGATTGATAGATTCTTCGTGGGTGATAAAGTAATTTGCAAGGTAAGACCATATGGTTACCATATTCCCAGATTGCGATTTGTTCATTTTATTTTTAATTTTTATTTGTTAAACAACCGACTTTCCTAAAAGTTCAAACTTATAGGATTCGGGTTTAATACGAATATCATGCTTCTTAACACCCTCTCTCACGTGCGGCCTTATACTCGCACGTGGAGAGTTAAACAAACCGAACAGAGTCCTTTATGGACTTTCAAATAAACTAATAGGGATTCAAATTGCTAAAAGGTGGCTCAAACCCGAGATCTCCTACCAAACCAAACTCTTATACTATATTAAACAATCAACTCTCCTAAAAGTTTAAGCTTGTGATTTGAACAGGTTGACTACGAAAGACGGAAGCTCATTGCACCTAACCATACCTGCACCCATATGTTGAACTTTGCTCTGAGGGTATGTCTAAAACTGGTTTTTTTATGCTGAAATCTGTTCATTCTTTAATCGCATTATTCAGTTTATTTCTCTAAAATTTGATTTCCCAAAAATGCAGGAAGTACTTGGAAATCATGTTGACCAGAAGGGATCCATTGTACTTCCTGAAAAATTGCGATATGATTTTTCTCATGGTAATTCATACTCTAAATTTGCTTTTCTGTAGGCAGTTTTTTTTGTTTTTTTGTTTTTTTTTGGTTTCTGATAGTCTTGAACATTGAACAGGCAAGCCAATACATCCTGATGATTTGAGAAGAATTGAGTCCGTTGTGAATGATCAAATCAAAGATGAATTGGATGTGTATGGGAAGGAGGTAACCCTTGCTGATGCAAAACGTATTAATGGTTTACGAGCTGTTTTCGGAGAAGTAAGTTGCTCACTGCCTTAAATATTATCATTTGAATTTGGTTCAGACCATAGTTATTTGATGCGCAAGGCGCATTGAGGCGAAAAAGCCTCTTGGGGCCTTGAATCGCAAGGCGCACTTGAGGCCCCGTTTTTTTTTTACGAGCTGTTTTTGGAGAAGTAAGTTGCTCACTACCTAAAACATTATCATTTGAATTTGGTTCAGACCATAGTTATTTGATGCGCAAGGCGCATTGAGGCGAAAAAGCCTCTCGGGGCCTTGAATCGCAAGGCGCACTTGAGGCACGGGCTTTTTTTTTTGAGCTGTTTTTGGAGAAGTAAGTTGCTCACTGCCTTGAATATTATCATTTGAATTTGGTTCAGACCATAGTTATTTGATGCGCAAGGCGCATTGAGGCGAAAAAGCCTCTCGGGGCCTTGAATCGCAAGTCGCACTTGAGGCACGGGTTTTTTTTTTTATGAGCTGTTTTCGGAGAAGTAAGTTGCTCTGCTCAATATTATCATTTGAATTTGGTTCAGACCATAGTTATTTGATCGCCAAGGCGCATTGAAGTAAAAAGCCTCTTGGGACCTTTAATCGCAAGGCGCCAGGCACGGGTTTTTACGAGCTGTTTGAATGGATTGCTCACTGTAACATTATCGTTTAGTTTGGTTCATACCATAGTTATTTGATGCGCAAGGCGTATTGAGGCAAAAAAGCCTTTTGGGGCCTTGAATGTAAGCACGCAAGGCACGGGCTTTTTTTTTTTGACTGTTTTTGGAGATGGGTTGCTCACTGCCTTGAATATTATCATTTGAATTTGGTTCAGACCATAAGTTATTTGATGCAAAAGGCGCATTAAATGAAAACCTCTTGGGGCCTTGAATCGCAAAGGGCGCGCCGGAGGCCCAGTTTTTTACGAGCTGTTTTCGGAGAAGTAAGTTGCTCACTGCCTTAAATATTATCATTTGAATTTGGTTCAGACCATAGTTATTTGATGCGCAAGGCGCATTGAGGCGAAAAAGCCTCTCGGGGCCTTGAATCGCAAGTCGCACTTGAGGCACGGGTTTTTTTTTTCTGTTTTCGGAGAAGTAAGTTGCTCACTGCCTTAAATATTATCATTTGAATTTGGTTCAGACCATAGTTATTTGATGCGCAATGCGCGTTGATGGTAGCGCCTCGGGGCCTTGAATCGCCAAGGCGGCGGCGCTAGCACGGACTTTTTTTTTTTTTTTTTTACGAGCTGTTTTGGAGAAGTAGTTGCTCACTGCCTTAGTCTTATCAACAGATTTGGTTCAGACCATAGTTATTTGATGCGCAAGGCGCATTGAGGCGAAAAAGCCTCTTGGGGCCTTGAATCACAAGGCGCACTTGAGGCACGGGTTTTTTTTTTTAAGTGAGGCGCATCATATGTCAAATGATTGTTTCCTATTTTTACATGACTTTTTCGCAATTTCTTGGTTATTTTAGTTGATTTTTTGCTTTTTTATCTTCTATAGGGATTATATAATGGTTGGGAGGGTTCGGGCTTTTTTTTGGAGTTGAAATATGGTAGAAATGAGGCCGGAGGGGTTGAAATCTCGAAAATCAGGCATCTGGGGCCAAAATGGCGCCCTTTTTTCCCTTTTGGGTCCAAAATAGCTTTGTTTTGGTGCACTAGAGTTTTTTTTTTTTTTTTAATTCAAGGTACAACTCAAAACAATGTCATTTTGGTCTTTGTTACAGAAAAAAGCCCTAGGGCTTCTATGTGTAGCCCGACAAAGAAAGAAAATGGAGAAAAAAAAGAAGAAAAAAAACCTAAAAATGCTCAAAGTGAAGTGCCTCCCTTGAGGTGAGGAGCTGCCACCGGGAGTGGTGGCGCCTGGGCTTTAAGCACGCTTGAGGCACGCACGCCTTTGATAATTATGGTTCAGATACAAATATTTGTTCTTGTTATGAATCTCGGAAACTTTGATATATGAGAATATGAATTCAAGAATACAAAGATAAAGTAATCAACGTAAGGGTGCACGAGGGTTTTAACGGCTAATTAGGTCTACATCCACGGATGAGAGAGAATCTTTGTATTATTCTGTAAACTAGAGTATAAGATTGGAGTATCAAAATATTACGACGACTAGGAAAAATCACAAAATAACAAAACCTTAGGATGCCAATAATGTCGAGAAAATACCTCATAAAACTCACAATCCCTAAAACCCTTACATCTCTGTATACATCGAATATCTCTTATAAGCCCATCTCTTTCTCTTATCTTTTTTCCCTCATGACCGAGAATATTTATAGGGATATTCCAGATATCTTTAATCCTGAAAGCTGTGATACCATATTAATATTCTTAGAACCCCGTTCACCTCCCACTAAAAAACCTTACAGCAGGAGGAAGGTTCTTCATATATATTCACTTCAATTAGATTATGTCCAGCCGATGTCGGATTTCCAATACCTCCCTTCACACGGAAGCTGGGTTTTTTCTTTTCTTTTCTTTTTCCGGTCCTTCTAGAGGATGATAAGTGTGGAGCCTCCTCCACCATAATCCAGAAACCTTGTCGACTTCAACTCCCACTAAATGGAACCGTGTCCAGCTAATGTGGGACTTCCAACAATTATCATTCGAATTTGGTTCAAACACATAAATATTTGTTCTAGTTTGTATATGGACCTGACCCGATTGGATCGACCCGGTTTGATTTAGGTTTATATATATATATATATATATATATATATATATATATATATATATATATATATATATATATATATATATATATATTATATGTGGGTGTTTAGGGTTTGGTTTTATGTACTTGAAAGCCGCAATCAATAAAATAGTCTCCCTGTCCGGGACGTAGGTCGCATTGGTCGAACCACGTAAATCTTTGTGTTTTTGTTATTTTTCTTGTTTATTCTCTTCCTATTTGCCGTTTATTTTACAACGATGCTAAAGTGAGATCTATATTTTATACTCTTGCTTTCTAGGTCTACCCTGACCCGGTTAGGGTTGTGGCAATCGGTCGAAAAGTGGAGGATCTCTTGGCTAACCCGGATAATGAAGAATGGTTATCGGTTTCCTCAGAACTTTGTGGAGGTTAATTTCTAGTAACATTTAGGCTCCGTTCGGAACCTGAAAAGAATTAGGGAAAGAAAAAAATGCTAAAGAAAATGATTTTCTCATGTTTGTTTTCACGGTAGAAAATATAAAAGAAAATAAAATATAATCAAAATTCTTCGAAATTTTACATATTTTAAAGGGAAAATTACATTTAAAATCCTAAACTTTCATGAATTTTGAATTCAAACCTTGAACAAAAAACTTTTCTTTAAATATAACAACTTTCATTTTAATTGTAATTCTATCCCAAACAAGATTCTGAATCTCTACCATGTCCAACATGGCAAAATGAAACAACGCCGTTTTGATGATTGTTTAAGTTATCTCGGGATAGAATTACAATTAAAATGAAAATTGTTATATTTAAAAAACAAGTTTTTTTTCCAGAATTTCCATGCAAAAGTCATAAAAGTTCAAGATTTTAAATGTAATTTTTCCTATTTTTAAATTTCTTAGTCCTTATATTATAAAGAGAAATAAATAAAATGAGTTTGAATAAAACATATATAATTGATTTATTAAGTTTAAACATATATTAAAATATATAAAAACATGAGGAAACCAAATATGAGAAAATGATTTTCCTCACTATTTTTTTCCTTTACCCAGCGTTTTCCGGGTTCCAAACATAAGAAAATTTTAATTTCTTGAAACATCGAGACTCTGTTTGGAATTCAAAAAGCACCAGGGAAATGAAAAAAAGTGCTAAAAAAAAATGATTTTCTCATGTTTGGTTTCACGGTAAAAAAATATAATCAAAATTATTTGAAATTTTACATATTTTTTAACTTTCTTAGTCCTTATATTATAGATAAAAACAAATAAAACGAGTATGAATATAACATATAGAATTAATTTATTAAGTTTAAACCTATTTTATATTTTTTTCCAAATTCTTTTTCCTTCTACTTTTCCTCACTATTTTCTTTCCCGGGAAACTTATACAGGGACACATATATCAAATACAAGAGAGGCAAAGGCGTTTTCAATTCTATCAGAAGAGGGAATTGCTAAAGGAATTAGAAGAATAACTGCTTTTACAACTGAAGCTGCTTTTAAAGCTATAGAATTGGCATCTTCACTTCAGCAGGAAGTAGATGCTGCATCTGAAACAGAAGGAAGCTTATTGGAAAAGGTATTTACTGATTTTTTATATCGTTATCGGGAAAATTAGTATTAAAATCCCGAACAAAAAGTTTGCTTTTTAAATATACCGACTTTCATGAAATTTTCTTTTTATATCCCCCAACAACATTCCAAACTTCTACCATGTCCGACATTAAAACTACAATTAATAGAAAAACAAAATTCATGAAAATTTTAAACCGTAGTCACCAACTACGATTTTAACTTAAAGCTAAAATCGTAGTTGGTGACTATCGTTTTAATCATTTTAAAGTCTGTAGTCACCAACTACGGTTTTAACTTAAAGCTAAAATCGTAATTGGTGACTACAACTTTTAAAATGATTAAAACCGTAGTCATCAACTATGGTTTTAACTTAAAGCTAAAATCGTAGTTGATGACTACGGTTTTAATTATTTTAAAGGCTGTAGTCACCAACTACGGTTTTAACTTAAAGCTAAAACCGTAGTTGGTGACTACAACTTTTAAAATGATTAAAACCGTAATTATCAACTATGGTTTTAACTTAAAGCTAAAATCGTAGTTGATGACTACGGTTTTAATTATTTTAAAGGCTGTAGTCACCAACTACGGTTTTAACTTAAAGCTAAAACCGTAGTTGATGACTACAACATTTAAAATGATTAAAACCGTAATAATCAACTACGGTTTTAACTTAAAGCTAAAATCGTAGTTGGTGACTATGGTTTTAATCATTTTAAAGGCTGTAGTCACCAACTACGGTTTTAACTTAAAGCTAAAACCGTAGTTGGTGACTACAACATTTAAAATGATTAAAACCGTAATCAAACATAGTTGGTGACTACAGTTTTGAAAATGATTAAAATCATAGTCATCGACTCATCAACAACATTCTGAACTTCTCTACTTACGGATGATTGTTATATTTAGACAAAACGAATGCCAAGCCGCTTTGATGCTCTAAACTACGATTAAAATGAAAGTTGGGGATATAAAAACAAAATTCATGAAAATTGCTATATTTAAAAAAACAAATTTTTTTGTTCGGGATTTTAATACAAATTATCTCAAAAAAAAAAAAAAAATGGAATGTCTGGTGAAATTTTATTCTCCTCTTCACAGAAAGTAGCTTCTTTAAGGAGTTGTGTGGACTCAGCGCTTATTCCAGCAGCCAAGAAAGCTGATCTCAGGTCTAAGATTTCACTACTTCAGGTATTATTTTTGAGTTTTGGAGAAAAATAGGTTATCGATTTTAAAAAAATTTATAAATATAGGTTGAAAACTAAAATAATGTCTCGCGCCTCGACCATGTCGCATGCATGCCACATCAACAATGACTAATGGCGCGGTAGATTTAATTTTTTTTGTTAACGTCAATAATGACTATTTATTATTTAGTTCTTTTTTTACTAGTTACAGCTATTGACTACTTAATCTTAACTTAAAAATTTATCCTGGTAGACGCACTACTTTGGACATTAGTTTTCTTTTCAAAGTATTTTGATAATATTTTTTTTTAAATTTGTATTAGTTTGTGACAAGACTCGTTATTTTTTATGGTTTAATGTCTCCTTTCTTTTAGAGTGATGTCCTAAAATAACACATGTTTTAAAATAATGTCCAAACTAACCCCTCCTTGCCATGTCATTAAATTCGTAATTGGTAACTAAGGTTTTAAATTTTTTAAAACGTTAAAACCGTAGTTAGTAATTACGATTTTAACTTAAAGCTAAAATCGTAGTTGCTGACTACGATTTTAATCATTTTAAAGGCTGAAGTCACCAGTTACGGTTTTAACTTAAACCTAAAATCATAGTTGGTGACTACAACCTTTAAAATGATTAAAACCGTAGTCACCAAGTTAAAACCGTAGTTGGTGACTACAGTTTTGAAAATGATTATAACTATAGTCATCGACTCATCAACTATAGTTTTAGGCTTAAAGTTAAAATCGTAATCTTAAAATTGTAATTGGTGGCTACGGTTTTAATTATTTTAAAAAATTTAAAATCGTAGTCACCAACTACGATTTTAACTTAAAGCTAAAATCATAGTTGGTAATCATTTAAGTTTTAATTTATTTGTCAGAGTCACCAACCACGGTTTTAACTTAAACCCAAAACATATTGCATCAAGCTTTGTGCCAGATTAATCGTGTCACTCAACATAAGTTTATATCAATGTGTTAACTCACAACCAAAACAGTTATATCATGCTGAAACAAAACTATTGTCATCATTCAGTCAACTATGGTTTTAGTTTAAAGTTTTTAAAATCGTAGCCTTAAACTCAGATTGGTGGTTGGCCGGTTCTTAATTATTTAAACAGGGGTTCAGTCAGACAGACAACCACATTTTAACTTAGTTTCAAACTATGGTTATGACTACGCTTTAACTTAAAGCTAAAAATCGAGTCTGGGTGGCTGCCAGCTTTAGAATGATTAAAACCATATCAAAACTCATCAACTATGGTTTTAGGCTTAAAGTTAAAATCATGTCTTAAAACCGTAGTCACCAACTACGATTTTATCTTAAAGATAAAATTGTAATTGGTGACTACGGTTTTAATAATTTTTAAAGGCTGTAGTCACCAACTACAGTTTTAACTTAAAGGTAAAACCATAGTTGGTGACTACAACCTTTAAAATGATTAAAACCGTAATCATCAATTACGGTTTTAACTTCAAACTAAAACCATAGTTGGTGACTACAGTTTTGAAAATGATTAAAACCATAGTCATCTACTCATCAACTATGGTTTTAAGCTTAAAGTTAAAATCGTAGTCTTAAAACCTTAGTCAGTGACTACGGTTTTAATTCTTTAAAAAAATTTTAAACTGTAGTCACCAACTAAGGTTTTGATGATATGATAAGGAGAGACTAATTTTGACATTATTTTGAATCATGTGTTAATTTGGAAATCTTTAAAAAAAAAAAGAAGATTATTTTAGCAGTTTAGTAAATTACCTTATTTCTATCAGGATCAAGTTAGAAAGGCTCAAAAGAAAATTACTGAAGAAAATATAGAGAAAGCTGTGAAGATTTCTACTGAGATGGCAGAGGTAGCTGCTTCAGAGGGAAAATCCTTCTGCATTTCTCTTCTTGATGTTGGTTTGGACGCTACTGCAGTCCGTGAAGCAGTTCTGAAAGTCATTGAGCTAAAGGTCCTTTCCTTCCCAAACTATGCATCTTATTATTATTATTATTATTATTTAAATTTTTTTTTGATTGATTTTGGTTAGCAATACAACCGATAAAAATACAGAATAAAAAATGTTAAAAACTTTAGAGAGGATGATATAGCATCCACGTTAGAGAAGGCAACGGGACGGGTTATTTTGTGTTTCGGCCCTGTCTCTAATGAAACGGATTTGGTTTAAGCATAATCGGGGTTTTAGCGGGTTTAGATTTCTTTTCTCAAACTCGGAACGGGTTCGGGTGTTGTTATGCCTCGGCCCGTCTTGCCTTGATTATATTTAAAAAATAATTTTTAATAATTTTATATTTTAATATAAATAATAATAATAATCAGAATATTTTTTAATAAGTAATTTATAAAAAATCATAATATTTTTAATTTTTCTAATATATATAACTTAAAAAACAAAAATCAAATGTAAATGGGGATATGAGAATTTTTCCACCCCAACCAACCCACCTTGGTCCGAGCCATCCTGTTTAATTTTTTAGATGGGACGGGTTTGAGAATTGGAATAGATAAACAGGGTGGGGTTGGGATGGGGTTACCCCGTCTCGAACCCCGTCCCTTTGCCATCCCTAATCCAAGTTATTAATAGCAAAAATGATCTGCTGAAAGCCTACACATTTGATAATAAAAAAATGTATAGAATACTTAAGATTCTAGATTTTTTGCCGCATAATGATGACCAAGATTTGATATAATGACTATATCGAATCGAACTTTTCCATTTGAACTGCCAACGCGCTAACCGTCGACAACAAAACATGTCGTAACATATCGGTGACAAAAACACGAAAAAATAAAAGTAAACCCATGTTAGGAAACCTTATGGACCCATCCTTTTTCCACATTTGTATGTCATTGTCCACTTCGGCCCAGCCATCGGGTTCATTTTTCAGCTTTTCCCTTTAAGGTTTCATACCAATTAGATGCTATCCATGATCCTATTCTGAACCATGGAACATTTAAGTAGACTTCTTTACGCATACCGAATAACCCAACCGGTATGGAAACCATTTTATTGCAAAAAAAAACCTAGATCTATGGAAGAAAACAATGGAATGGATGATTTCATGACAAGAATGACAAAAATCACCTCCTCGTTTCAACGAAAAAGTGATCGAAAGAGAGCAACATAAGTGTTGAATCGGGCGTGGCCTTAAAGGAGAAAAAAAAAAATTTCCTCCCATTTCCTTATTTGTTTCCTATATATAAAATAAATGCTTAAGGACACCACTCGCCGTATACAATTTCCAAAAATAGAAAGCTTTTTTGAGAGGGAACTGGAAAGTGTAAAAGCAAACTGATAATACCATCACTCCACTTTCCCTTCCTTGTAACCCGCCCAAAAATCACTACCCTTATAAAATTACAGTGACTTTTTTTTTAACATGTTGTTTTGTATAAACAGGGAATATCTGTTATGGTTTTCAGCACAGATGAGAACACAAATAAGGCTGTGGTGTATGGTGGAGTCCCAGAAAATGGAGAGAAATTCAAGCAGTTAGAGGTATCCGAATGGCTGACAGCAGCTTTAGAGCCTCTAAAAGGGAGATGTGGTAAAGGAAAAGGTGGTCTTGCTCAAGGCCAGGTTAGTCATTTTCTCCTTTGATATTAGTAGTTGGACCTCCGGCCCTTTTGGGCCGTGGGTCAAAAATGGGTCGAGCCAATTCGGTCAATTTTTTGCTAGCCTTGTTCGATCTTATACGTGTCGTGAGTCAAAACGGGTTAAAATGGGCTGGAAAAGATTAAAATTGTCGATAATAAATAACACTTTATATCACGAGCCCATTTAGAACCGGGTCAAAACTACTGAGCTAATTTTGGCTCACTTTGGCTGGGCCTAGCTCGGGCCTTATGTGACCGGGTCAAACGGGCAAAATAGGCTAAAGACAAAATTTAAAAATGATATTAAATGAAATTTTGTAAATTTTATATTAGGCTTGGCCCATTCAGGCCACGGAGTAAAACAAGTCGGGCCAATTCAATTTACTTTTTGCTAGCCTAGCCTGATCCTATGCGATCGCGGCTTAAAACGGGCCAAAATGAGTTGAATGATTAAATTTAAAAATAATACAAATAACCAACTGCCCTACATGTTTATGAAATAAAATGTTAATGGGTTGAACATTTAAAATTTTAAATGATAATTAATAACAATTTTATATTGGGCTGAACCACGAATGTGGGTTAAAACGGGTCGAGCTAATGGCTCACGCTTAATAGTTCAGTCTTAATCCTATGTGGGCCATGGGTCAAAACGGGCAAAAATAGGTTGAAAATTAAAAAATTTAAAATGATATTAAATAAAAATTTTGTAAATTTTATATTAGGCCTAGCCCATTCGGGCCATGTGGTAAAACGAAATGAATTTGATTTATTTTACTAGCCTGGGGCCTCGATCCTATGGATCATGGCTCAAATGTCAAAATGATTAACATTAAAAATTAAAATAATAATAAATAACCAACTCTTGGCCCTACGCTACAAGTGAGTCAAACGCATTTAACATTTAAAATGATAATAAATAACACTTTATATTAAATGAGCCCATTTAGAATAAAACTGGTCGAGCGATTTATTCACTTTTGGCTAGTCTAGCCCAAATTTAGGGATGGGTCACCCGCAAAATAAAGCAACATTAAAAATTTTAAAATGATATTAAATAAAATTTTGTAAATTTTGTATTAGTTCACCATTTAGGCCATGCGGTAAAACGAGTCGGGCCAATTCGATTTAATATTTGCTAGCCTAGTTTGATCCTATGCAGATTACGGCTCAAAACAGGCCAAAATAAGTTGAACATTAAAAAATAATAATAATAACCAACTTGGTCCTATGCGTGTCGCGAGTCAAAACATGTTAAAATGGGTTGAACATTTAAAATTTTAAAATAATAATAAATAATAATTTTATATTGGGCCGAGCCCATTTAGAATGTCAAAAGGGGCTCCAGCCAATTTGCCTACTTTATTAGTTTAGCCCAAATTCCTATGTAATGTGGGTCAAAACGGGAAAAAAAATAGGCTAAACATTAAAAAATTTAAAATGATAATAAATAAAAATTTTGTAAATTTTTTATTAGGCCTAGCCCATTCGGGCCACGAGGTAAAACAAGTCGGCCAATTCGATTTACTTTTTTCTAGCCTAGCCTGATCCTATGCGGATCACAACTTGGCACTATGCGTGTTGAGTCAAAATGGGTTGAACATTTAAAAATTTAAAATGATAATAAATAACAATTTTATAAATTTTATATTGGGCTGAGCCCATTTAGAATGGGTCAACTACTTAAGCCACTCTGCTCACTTTGCCAGTCTAGCTTAGTCCTATGTGGGTTGTGGGTCAAAACGGGAAAAAAAATAGGCTAAACATTAAAAAATTTAAAATGATATTAAATAAAAATTTTGTAAATTTTTTATTAGACCTAGCCCTTTCGGGCCATGGGGTAAAACGAGTCGGGCCAATTCAATTTACTTTTTGCTAGCCTAGCCTGATCCTATGCGGATCACGGCTCAAAACGGGCCAAAATGAGTTGAATATTAAAAATAATACAACCAACTCGCCCAATGCTTCACAAGGCGAGTCAAACGGGTTAAAATAGGTTGAACATTTAAAATTTAAATGATAATAAATAACAATTTTATAAATTTATATTGGGTTTGTTTCCATTTAGAAATGCGTGTCAAACCGGTCGAGCCAATTTGGTCACTTTTTATTAGTCTAGCTCAAATTCAATATGGGACTGGTCAAACGGGCAAAAATAGGTTGAACATTAAAATTTAAATGATATTAAATAAAAATTTTGTGATTTAAGATAGGCCTCAGCCCCATTCAGCCATGGGGTAAAGCTGAGTTTAATTCAATTTGATTTATTTTTTGCTAGCCTAGCCTGATGCTATGCGGATCACGGCTCAAAACGGGCCAAAATGAGTTGAACATTAAAAAAATTAAAAATAATAAATAACCAACTCGGCCCTATGCGTGTTGCGAGTCAAAACAGGTTAAACATTTAAAATGATAATAAATAACAATTTTATATTGGGCCGAGCCCATTTAGAATGTGGGTCAAACGGTCTGGTTTAATTTGTCTACTTTTTGGCTAGTCTAGCCCAGTCCTATGTGGGCTATGGGTCAAAACGGGCAAAAATAGGCCAAACATTAAAAAATTTAAAATGATATTAAATAAAAATTTTGTAAATTTTTTATTAGACCTAGCCCTTTCGGGCCATGGGGTAAAACGAGTCGGGCCAATTCAATTACTTTGTTAGCCTAGCCTCGATCCTATGATCACTACCAAAACGGGCCAAAATGAGTGGAATATTAAAAAATAAATAACCAACTCTAAATTTCAATGCTTGTTGCGAGTCAAAACGGGTTAAAATAGGTTGAACATTTAAAAATTTAAAATGATAATAAATAACAATTTTATAAATTTTATATTGGGCCGAGCCCATTTAGAATGTAGGTCAAAATGGGTCGAGCCAATTTGGCTCACTTTTGGCTAGTCTAGCCCAGTCCTATGTGGACCGTGGGTCAAAACGGGCAAAAATAGGTTGAACATTAAAAAATTTAAAATGATATTAAATAAAATTCTCAGAATTTTATATTGAGCCAAATTATTCGTTTACAGAAATGGAGTCGGACCAATTTGATTTATTTTTTGCTAGCCTAGCCTGATGCTATGCGGATCACTGCTCAAAACGGGCCAAAATGAGTTGAACATTAAAAAAATTAAAAAAAATAATAAATAAACCAACTCCTACTTACGCTACACATGAAAGTCAAAACGGGTTAAACATTTAAAATGATAATAAATAACAATTTTATATTGGGCCGAGCCCATTTAGAATGCGTCAAACGGCTAGCCACCTCGTTCACTTTTTGGCCAGGTCTAAATTTCACCATGTGGGCTATGGGTCAAAACGAGCAAAAAATAGGCCAAACATTAAAATTTAAATGATATTAAATAAAAATTGTAAATTTTATTAGACTCAGCCCTTTCGGGCCATGGGGTAAAACGAGCCTAGCCAATTCAATTCACTCATACTTAGCCTCGATCCTACGCGATCACTACCAAACGGGCCAAAATGAGTTGAATATTAAAAATAATAATAAATAACCAACTCGGCCCAATGCTTGTTGCGAGTCAAAACGGGTTAAAATGGGTTGAACATTTAAAAATTTAAAATGATAATAAATAACAATTTTATAAATTTTATATTGGGCCAAGCCCATTTAATGCTGTCAAACGGGTCGAGCCAATTTGTCTACTTTACTACTAGCCCAAATTCTATGTGCAAGCACGCTTCAAAACGATAAAATAGGCCAAACATTAAAAAATTTAAATGATATTAAATAAAAATTTTGTAAATTTTATTAGACCTAGCTCCTTTCGCCATGGGGTAAAACGAGTCGGGCCAATTCAATTCACTTTTTGTTAGTTTAGTCTGACCCTATGGATCACTACCAAAACGGGCCAAAATGAGCGCTGAATATTAAAAATAATAATAAATAACCAACTCGGCCCACGTTTGTTACAGTCAAAACGGGTTAAAATGGGTTGAACATTTAAAATTTAAAATGATAATAAATAACAATTTTATATTGGGCCGAGCCCATTTAGAATGTGGGTCAAAACGGGTCGAGCCAATTTGGTTCACTTTTGGCTAGTCTAGCCCAGTCCTATGAGGGCTACGGGTCAAAACGGGCAAAAATAGGCTGAACATTAAAAAATTTAAAATGATATTAAATAAAAATTTTATAAATTTTATATTAGGCCTTACCCATTTGGGCCATAGGGTAAAACAAGTCGGGCCAATTCGATTAACTTTTTGCTAGCCTAGCTTGATCCTATGTGGATCACGGCTCAAAACGGGTCAAAATAAGTTGAACATTAAAAAAATTAAAAAAAAAAAATCAATAACCAACTCGGCCCAATGCGTGTTGCTAGTCAAAACGGGTTAAAATGGGTTGAACATTTAAAATTTTAAAATGATAATAGATAAAAGTTTTATAAATTTTATATTGGGTTGAGCCCATTTAGTTATATTTATATATTTTTATTTTATTTTAAATTATTTTTACAT
The DNA here is from genome assembly GCA_016808115.1 of Tetrastigma voinierianum. Classification (NCBI taxonomy): domain Eukaryota; kingdom Viridiplantae; phylum Streptophyta; class Magnoliopsida; order Vitales; family Vitaceae; genus Tetrastigma; species Tetrastigma voinierianum. Next base: position 213,018 of record JAEQBH010000002.1, on the reverse strand, counting down.
ATTAGTATTATTTATTTTATTAAAAATAAAAATTTAATAACTATTCTTTTTTTATAAAAAACTATTTTATATTTTTCATAATAGAAAAACTAATATTTTTAATACTTATAAAAATATATAAAAATTTTAACAATTACAAAATATTTAGTCATTTAAAAAATGTAAAATAAAAAGTGGGTCTAAATGGGCCAAACGGGTTAGTTTCAAATTCAAGACTCCAATGGTCTCCGCGGGCTATTCAGGTCAAGCTAAAAGGCCCTAGTTCTATTCCGGCCATAATTTTCCCAATCCGGCCCTCAAAAAATATGGATCAACCCATCAGGTCGGGCCCATATTCTCACCTCTAATTCCAAAAGCCTGGCCATTTGTTTGTTAATATGAGCTCTGAATGTTTGATTCCAGGGAACGGATGCGTCACGTGTGAAGGAGGCCATGGACGTGGCAACAAAGTTTGCATCAATGAAATTGAGTTGATAGATAACATTGCAACTTTTAATTACAACGCATAAAAATGTTTGATGACGTGAAGCTGATTTTCTTTTGAAAGGAGAAAATTGGACTGATTTTCTAGCTTTTAACTTTATTTTATTTTATTTTATTTATTTATTTATTTTTGTGAATGGTGGTAGGTACCTAAGCTTAATAGGAGAATCAAATCCAAAAGACCGACTTGATAGGTGGGAGAACCTCTCAAACTTAAGTACTACTCCACAAATTTATGTGGAACCGATGTGGGATCCTATTATTGTCTACCCCTAGAGAAGTCGGGTGTCCGCAGATGGCTCACACTCTTGGGGCATCGGGTAGTCCTCTTTTAGGTACCCTTTTACCGTTATGCATCGGCTCAATGAAAGCACCAATGGTAGGTATCCAAGTCCAATAGGAGAGTACAACCTAAAAGATCGGCCCAATAGGTGGGAGAACCTCTCAAGTTTAAGTACGACTCTATAATTTTATATGGAATAGATGTGAGATCGTATCATTATCTACCCCTAAAGAAGTCGGATATTCGTGGACTACTCACACTCTAGATAGCTTTCACCCTGGACCCTTTCTTAGGGCACCAGGTAACCTGACTCTCAATGAAAGCACTGATGATAGATACCCAAGCCCAATAGAAGAGACCAACCCAAAAGATCGAGCTGATAGATATGAGATCCTCTAAAGTTTAAGTACCACGCTACAATTTCATATGGAATCGATGTTGGATTGTATCAAATGGAGACAAAGGTTAAGGCAACATACAAACTTGGTTAAATGAAGAACCACAATAATCTTCAAAAGAAAATTTTCTAACGTTTCTTGGAAAATCTATTCTCCAAATATTAGAATTAGTAATACAATTACCAATTTTTGCTAAACAATCTACTGTTCTATTTGCTTCTCGATAAATATGACAACAAATGTGCAATTACCCAACTTTATTTCCCTTTGAAGTAACTCTACTTAATATCCACCATTAATTTCTCATCTTGTTATGAACATTAGGGACTTCATAGGCAGAAACAACATGAAGAATTGACTAGGTATACTATATTTTATAAGTTGGAACACATAATTCTAAGGCTTTATTTGGAACTCGAAAAGAAAATAGAAAAAAAAGTGGAAGGAAATAAAAATTGGAGGAAAATAAAAAATAAGTTTAAATTTAATAAATTAATTTTATATGTTTATTTAAACACATTTAATTTGTTTTTCTCTATTATGTAAGGACTTAAAAATTCAAAAATATGTAAAATTTTTAAGAAGTTTTGATTATATTTGATTTTCTTTAGTATGAAAAACCAAATATAAGAAAATAATTATCTTTAGTATATTTTTTTCTTTCTTGAGTATTTTTCGAGTTCCAACAGAGCATAAAAGTAGTGCTAGAGCCAAGTTCTGGTCGGTTGGACCATTGATCGGTGATTTTTGTAATCTGGTTCGACTATGGTTCAATTATTAGTTCAACCATTGAACTGTGAACCGATAACTTTTCTGGTTCAATCATCGGTCCGATTTTTAAAATATTGCTTTGTAGGAGATTGGGTGCAATACTCACAACTTAACCAGAGCTGATTGCCTTAGCAATATTTAGAGAAAGTCCACAACTTTTTGCATAATTGATCTAATGCCATCACTTTCTATAATCCTTCTCAGTTTAGTATTTAGCTTGATAAAAAACCTTAAGGCTCCGTTTAGAATCCGGAAGTATTAAGGAAAGAAAATAGAGAGGAAAACAGGAAGAAAAATGGAAGGAAAATAAAAAATGTGTGAAATTAATAAATTAATTTTATATGTTTATTTTTTCTCATTTTATTTTTTTGTCCCTATTATATAAAAGGACTAAGAAATTAAAAAATATGTACAATTTTGAGAAATTTTTACTACATTTGATTTTCTTTTATATTTTTCATGGTGAAACCAAACATAAAAAAATAATTTTTTTTATTATTATTTTCCTTTCCTTAGTACTTTTCGGGTTCCAAACGGAGCTTAAGAGATAGTTCAATTGGTCCGTCTAAGGTTTGCTCCCAAATACTCACCCGTTAGAGTCTCCTTAGGGTCATTGAAGGATTTACCCGATTATTAACTTTATAGCCCAATGAAATTAGTTAAGACACAGGCAAACTAGTTCAGACACCTACTATAATTTAAAAAAGAAATGAAAAAGAAAAAACATATATTTAGCATGATGAAAGTATATCTTCACTGAAGCCTATAATATGATCGGACTATGACAGGGTTCTTTCATTTTAATATATATAAAGAGTATATATATATATATATATATATATATATATATATATATATATATATATATATATATATATATATATTTGAAAGAATAATTTGTATATATTTGAAAGAATAATTTGTATATTTTTGTCCCTTCCTGTCATATATATATATCGGTATTCGAAGGGACCACAATCCAACATTTGAAAATGCACAATCCTCTTTAATTACCTTTATATTATTTTTTTTCTTATTTGGTCATCGCACTAAAATAAATAAATAATATTGTTTACCATTTATTTACTTTAATTAATTTAAACAATAAAAAAGATCCTACGTCCTTCGTGGGTATCAAAATAATATAACCCTACGTAAAGATCATTAAGGGGTTGGTGGGTTTCAGATCACTTGGATTCGATTGTCTTATCTTGGTGGGAGTGATGATTGAGGAACAAGAGTTAAAAGAAAATAGTATGAAATATCTTTCCTACAACGATGATTTGAGTCCCTATAACAATAAAATAATAAAACATAAATATAAAAAAAATTACATTAGAAAGTCTTATAATTGCAGAAGTTTTGATGAATAATAATATGAATTTAAGAACACAAGAAATTATCATAAAAATGTACAAGAGGTTTTAACATAGTTCGGCCAATTATGCCTATATCCATGAATGAGAGAAAATATTTCCACTATTTTTTAAAACACAGAGAACAAGATTAGAATATCAAGATTAGGAAAAATCACAAAATCCAAGGATGTCCACAATACTGAGAAAATACTTCATAAAACTCACAACCTCTCAAACCCTTACATCTCTGCACACACCAAATCTCTCTCATTCGTGGATGTAGGCATAATTGGCCGAACCACGTTAAAACCTCTCGTGCATTTTTATTATGATTTCTTTATCTTTGTGCTCTTGAATTTATATTCTTGTACACCAAAGCTTCCGTGATTCATAACAAATGGTATCAGAGCTAGGTTTTTCCGATCTTATCAATGGTAACCATGAAATTCGAAATTCCCTTGTTGGATCACAATACTAGATTTTTGTTGTGGCAAGTTAAGATGCGTGTTGTGCTTGCGTAGATGGATCTGGATGAAGCGTTGCTAAAGCTTGACAATGGCACAATAAAGAAATACCAAAATAAAGAAAAACACCAGATTTACGTGGAAACACTTGCGGGAAAAAAACCACGGGCAGGGGAGAAAGTTTCACTATGAATCTAAGAGGAATTACAAAGTGCGACTTATAGGGAATAAATCCTAATGTGTTTATATAACGAAAATACCAGAGCAGAAAGGTCGACAACAAATCCTTAATTTTTTCTCAACTTTTTTCTTTTCACAAAAGTCGCAACGCGAGTCTTTTGGTCGGACATAAGCCCAAAACCAAATTCGGGTCACAAAAACAACAATCTCTAATGGTGAACACATATCCTGTAAGGGATCTCCTCTTGTCGAGATCTCCAGCATAATCTAAATCAACATACCCTGAAACTTCGTCTCTATTCCTACCAAACTACAAACAAACACTACTGGATCCAAGCAAGTATCGCATGATCCACTAAATTGCTTTCCAATGTTCCTTGCTAGGTTTTGCCATGTACCTGTTGATTGCACTGACTTCATAGGCCAAACCTGGATGCGAACACACCATGGCATACATCAAAGAACCTATAGCACTAGAATGTGGTACTCTAGACATGTAGTCAACCTCCTCATCTGACTATGGACATAGGGTAGATGAAAGTCTGAAATGAGCTTGTGACGCCCCAACCTGGCACCCCGTGTTAGGAAAAAGGTGTCACAAATCTAAGAACTATAAACTTACAAAAAATATAAACATATACATTATCATATTACAAAATATAAATTACATATTACAAAATAATATCTTACCCCACCATTGAAGTAATCAACATATTCAATTAAGTTATATACAAAACCTTTCATTGTTTTCAAAAATATTACAAAATTTTCATCTCATCTTATGTTATGCCTGCATATTCCAAAGAAGTGGATCATGAGACGGAACCTCAGAGGTAACAATTGTAAAGGTACTATCACTGCATTTGAGACAAAGTTGATCTATAAACTGTGATCAGACAAGATGACCCAAATCCAGGCCACTTTGTCTATAAACTGTATGTTGCAGCATTGTTATTCCTATAGGCATGCCTATCTATCCAACTACTCCTACTACGCGTACAATTAGTTTTATTATGTTTTCTTAACAATCTTTCAAATATCAAAACACATATCCCATATACATGAATAATTACTGATATCCTGTATACATATGGAATATTCGTTGTCAATTATTCTCTAGAACATGTGAGATAGTTTCACATATTTCTTATGATCATTTGACTGTATGTTGTGCTTCTTCATATAACAAAAATACATATACTCTTCTTCACACGATCAGAGTTCATAACCTTTCGTATCTTAATCATCTCAATATATTTATCCTATACCATGTAGCATTAATTCATATAACTTTTATACAATTTTCATTATTACATACTCATAACTAGGCACATACCTCTTTTTATTGGTCTTCTATAATCATTTAAGACACATTTAAGTGTCTTAGGGTCACATAGGAGAAGACAAAGGAATCTTCTCACAAACACGGGTTTGTCGCACCGAACCTTAATTGACTAAAAGCATAGCTCCCCTTTTGTGAATTTTCTGGGTACAATGGGGTCCAAATATGATTACACTTCCTTCATAGAAGTTGTTATCTTAGAAGTCTAGTTTACCTAGAAATTGGAATCACTGCATTTGGATCAACCTATCCCTAGATATGACTCAAACACTCAAGACTGGTCTGGACGAACCTTAACTGACAGAAAATGGAACTCTATTTTGATGAATTTATGGGTACAATGGGGTCCAAATTTAAATACACTTCCTTCATGGAAGTTATTCTAAAATAAGTATAGTTTACTTAGAAATTGGAATCACTCAATTTCGATCAACCTAGTCCAAGATATGACTCAAACATTCAAGACTGGTCTGGTTGCTAGTCAAAACCGAGAACTAGAATTGAATTCCAAATTCAGGGCTCATAGTACCATAATTTTACCAGTAGTCTTCTGAATATTTAAAGCTACGGGTCTTAGGATTATTTTCCAATTAGAATCATTCCATTTGGAGGTCTCTAGGCCAAGATATGGCTAGAACAAAAACAGGGGTTTTAGAAAAATTTTCACGGAAAATCCCTTAAAATACCTACATGTTTATTTACACATTTTTCACATCAAAATCCTCCATTGAGGATCCAAAACAAAATCACAATACCAAAAAACACAAAATAGAAGAAAAAAAAATCCCAAACCTTAACCAAACTTCAAACCCTAGCTTTCTTTTTCTTCTCTCTCCTATTCCTTTCTCCTTCTTCTTCCTTCTCATTTGAACAAGTAGATCTCCAAAGAAATTGAAGAGAAAGCAACCAAATATGGCTCTTCTCCCTCAAGAACCCGTAAGCCCTAGCTCTCTTCTCTAAACACCCAAAATGAGAACTCCTCTTCTCATAAGACCACGGTCTTATCACTCTTGTTACAAGGCCATGTTTGGCAAAAAAAATCTAATTTTGATTAAACTTTCTGCATTTTAGTCCTCTTCATTTTATCATTTAAAATCACTTATCACAAATTCTAATATGGCATAACATCATTTAACTTAATGTCTCTTAAGTCCTTAATTTGCAATTGACCATTATACCCTTGACTCTTGGATTAATTCTGGGTTTATCGTTTTTCACTTTTAGCACTTAAATTCCGGAAAAATACAAATTTTACTTTTATCATACCTCTAAACTGTAATAAACTACTATGGTATAATTTAAAGTATAACTTTCTCTCCTTTGTAACACTCAAATATACTCCTAGCAAGCCAACTCGTTATGATATTAAAAGTTCTTAAACGAAATTTTTCTAAAATAAAACGAGAGATCCGAAATTAATAATAGAGTCAAGGGTAAATATGTAATTTACTACTTGAGGATATGAGAGGCATAAATCAATAAGATTATATGTAATTATGGGATTTGAGAAAAGATGAGGGGCTAAATTAGAATATGTCATAAGTTGCTTTGCAAAAAGAAAGGAGTCTAAGGACCTAAATGCAAAAATGAGAAAAGTGTTTAAAAATGTAAAGGCCAAACATGGCCTTAACAAACCCATTTGGATAAGACCAAAATTGGTCTCATTTTTGAAGAGAGAGAACCGTATAGAGAGGAAGAGAAGAGAAGGAGAGAAGAAGAGGAAGAGGAAGAAGAAGAAGAGAAGAAGAGGAGGAGGGAGATCAAGCAAAAAGGTATGGAACTATGACCTTTAATATGGATCTATGGAATTTTAAGGCTTTGTATGGTTAATAGCTTGTCTCCAAAGCTAGGGTTTTGATAGAATTGCATCATAACCTCGATTTTTGAAAATAGGTTGGTAAAACCCCATATAGTACAAGATAGTTATAGAATCCTCTCTTTAAACTGGATTCATGGGTTAATTGAGAGAGTACTGAGTTAGGCTTAGGAATAAACCCCAACTAATCATCATATTTGGGTTGTGTATGGTCTAACCCATATTAGAATGGTTTTGGGAGAAATTATGGAAAAGTTTTTGGAAGAAAGATATGATGAAATATAATTTGAGTAGAAAAGAGATTTCAAGATGAATAAGAAATGGTTTTGAAGTGTATAGAGAGTATAGAGTTGATTGGTAGCAAAATATAGAAAATGGGTGAAAAACACACATTCTGGGCATTTTTCTAAGTGATTACGTACCGGTACACCTTGAACATGTACCCGGTACATGTTAGGTTCTCGTCATTAGGTTAACATGTACCGGCACAGCGGTGTACCGGTACATGTAATGCTCTGTTTTCCTATTTCAACTAGTTTCCGTATTTTAACCATAAATTGCTCATTTCTTATCCGATTTGAGTTATTCAAGTGGATAATTAAAATAGACTTCAAGGAGAACCAAACATTCTGAAATAAGCATCGTCAAATTATGATTCTAGATGGCCCAAAAATTCACTCAAAGTGGGGCCATGTTCAAGCCAAATTCTGGTTTCAGTTTTGAACATAGAGTAGTCCCGGGTGTCTAGGTCGTATCTTGAGTTTCGGCGCTCCGATTTGGGTGATTCTAGTTGAAGTAGAACCCTTAGCACCTTAGCTTTAAAGGAGTATGAAGAACCAAAGGTTTAATTATGAGACAAGACACCGGAAAATGGGTATTTTAGTCACCCTTAGTGTAATAGCGGATAAATCGATCACGGCATTTAAAATGCCACCCCCGAGATCGTGATAATCCAATCGAATGATTCCACCCTAAATAAAGTAGATTCATAGAGGAGTAAGAATACATAGGTTTCATAATGTACAAGTATAGAAAGGTATAGGGATATGTCATAAGATATGATATGATAAGTCATAAGATACGATAAGATATGATAGAACATATCATAAGATATGATAGTTCAGCACACGAATGGATAGGCACATATGTATATAAGATTAAATGATATGAATATAAGGATAGACATACCAAAATGAATAAGAGGGAATATGCTAGGAACACATGATAGAAATGCGTAAATGCTAAGAACGATAGAGATAAGTAAAAGATGACAAAGCACAGGAATGAGTACAAGTACAAATGATAGGTACATATATGAATATAAGCGTATGATAGGAATATATGAATAAGTAAAAGCATACATGATAGAAATATATGAAGTCCTAGAATAGCTAAATCATGATAGAAACGTATAAAAGGGATACGAATAGATAATGATATATATACGAATATATGAACAAAAGAGTGCATAGATGCATTCATGATATATGATAGAGAAAACTAAATGATAGAAAAAGATATGAATATATGTATTATAGAGATATATGAGAACCATAATATGAAACTACAAATATGAAAACGAATACAGAGTAAAGTAATGATAGTATATATGGCATAAGCAATTATGATAACAATAGTTATTCATGCTTATGAGATATGTACAGAAAACGGAATAAAGCTGATTGTCTGCTTAGAACCTGGTAGAGGGATAGATAGCATGCCCATAAGGGAAGATACGCTTGTCGCAGTGCATACATACGTATATCGAGGCCCCGTTTAGTCGATGACATAGATCCCGTTTGGATCAGTGGCCCGAAGGGTCACTACAACAGACGTAAATCACCGCCTCATATAGTGATAGTACCTTCCTGCACAGATAGACAGAGATCAATCGTCTCTAAGACAAAGGATAGTACCTTCGGGTACACCTAGTTATTTCCCGAATCCGCTTCTAAGGTAATTGCAGACATGAATATAAAAAGAAAAGGAAAAGTATACACAAAGTATATGATAGATAGAATATGAACGTACAATTATATATGACAGTATAAGATGAAACAAAATTACATGACAAAATATGCAAGTACATGAAATCACATTGCTACTGAATGACAAACATGACGAGATTCCCTCTCGAATCTGTCGTGAATGTCAATTCTATAGTCAAAGTGAATCATACTGTTAAATGCGAAATCACATTGCTATTGAATGACAACAGACGAGGTTCCCTCTCGACCTGGCTGCGGAATGTCAATTCTATAGTCAGAGTGAAAACGCAAATGCAAAGTATATGACAATACAAGATCGTATAAGAAAATATATGATAAAACAGTATATAAGAAATGATATATGTAATAGTACATAGAATGTAATAAATCATAGAACCGAAAGATGAAAAAGACATAGACTAGAGACATGATATGTAACCTGACAAAGAATAGGAACATTGAAAAGACATATGACAAGCGTGAAAGATGAACACATAACAAGTATAGGAATAGGTAAAGTATAGAAATAGGAATACAGAAAAAGTATAGATAAAGGATATGCCAAAGACATAGAACATGTAACGGGAAAAGATGGCCATGCAATAGGAATATAAGATGATAAGGAATTAAAGTTATAGAAATATGTATAGATATATATATAAAATGCATATGTATGTTTCTGTGACACGGCTATCAGGGTCATTCATGCTCAGTTCCCACTAAGTGTAAAGTTTAGCACGTGTTCAATCTGCAGGTACAGGAGAAGAGGAAAGGCAGTACAGCCGATCCACATCGCCACCGAGGTCAACACATCAATAGGGTCCATTGGAAGATTTTTGTATAATGTATCGCCTTTTGTTTCTTTTGTAAACAATGTAAATGTTGAACACTAGTAAATATGGGACTTGTATATGTCATTTTGTATCCTTTGTGACGTAATATAAAACAAGTTTAATAGTCACAAGTTAGTGGTTATAGTAACCGAAAACAGAGTCTCAACTGGGGGCATCACAATTTAGTGAGCATCCTTAATCGTCTCTGACTCGCCAATCAGCTCTGGATCGAGAAGGTGTCATGACCTTTAAAGAATTTCATCACACCATACGAATAAAAAGTTAAGGGGTACTCGTGCCCTCATAAGTCACTTCTTGTAACGCCCCAAATTATACCTTGACAATTTTATAACATGTTGAGGGTGTAATACAAGTTAAAAGTTAAAATTTTCAGGAATAATAATGCTAAAAATAAAATAAGCAAAACTCGGAATTTATCTAAGGGTCAAGGGTAAATTAGTAATTTACCAACTAAGGACCTAAATGTCATAAGATCATAAGACTATATGTCCAATAGAATATGTGAGAAAAAAATGTGTAAATGAAAGGAATAGAGGGATTTTAAATGCAAATGGTAATAAATCATAAAAGCCATTTGCCAAACATGGCCTTAGCCATGTAAGTGGATAAGACCACATTTTGTAAAACCCCAACCTGATTGAATGTTATAATAATAGTTTTGAACTGATTAGAGGTCCAATGATAGAAACGAGGGTAGATTAGAATTTAGAACGCTCAGAACGTCATTTGGGCATAAAGTGAAATTTTTCGAAAATTTTCACCGAATGCCCTAAGGAATAGTGATTTTTCTTATTATATCCGGATGGAGGGGTTTGCAAAGGAATTTTTAAGAAATTTCAGTTCCTATGACTTTGAACTGATATTTAGAAGAGAATTGAAGATTTAAGTGAATAGTGATTTCCGGACTGAAATTCGGAGGCTGCGTTGATATTTTTCGGAAATTGGGCCAAAAATACGAAAATGTCCGGAAATAATCATAGAGTCTAATGAAACTGAAACGGAGTGAAACGGAGTCCGTTTGGATAGTTTTCAGGCGATCCGAACGTAATTTGGATAATAATACGCTATTGTCTGGATTTACGATTTTAATGATTTTAAATCCGATTTCGCGATTTTTGTTCTTAATCCATCAAGTGGTTGATTTACTTAGAATATTTCATGGTCAATTGAAGTTTAGACTAATTATTATAGAATATTTTTTGATGATTTAATCCGGTATAAAAGAAGTATAAGTGAAATCGGTGATAAAGCCGCATGTGCTTATATTTTATCGCGAGAGCCAATCAAAACCTTTAATAAATGCAAGCATGATTAAAAGACATGAGAATGACCAATGAGATTTTGGGCACAAGAGCCAATAAAAATTTTTTAAGGGCTAAGTTAGGTTAGGACTCATGAATGGACCAATGGGATTCTTGGTTCATGGGCAAATTGTAATTGCCATAAGGGATATGAAAATCATAAATGAGTAGAGACGCCATAATAAAAATTACAAGAGTTGATGTGAAATTTTTGAGAAGATGAGAGGCCAAAATAGAAATAAAACAAGTTGAATGGAAATTCTTGAGAGATGAAGGACCAAATGGTAATTAAAGGAAAGATTAGAATATTAAAATGGGAAGACAAACAAAAAGTCTCATTTTTTTTATCTCACAAAGGCTAAGGCACCCGTATGGAGGGGAAAAGGAGTAGCTAAGAGAGGAAGCAATATGAAGGAAGAGGAAGGAGGAAGTTAAGGAGAAGAACAAAGGTAGGTTTTTTTGTATGGAATCAAGTGTCTTTTGGATGTCTAGGTTGGTGCATTACAGGATTTTTCTATGGAGATTGGTTTGTTCCAAACCTAGGGTTTTGGTTGAGAGATCACACAAACCCTTGATTTGTTGAGGTTTTGTGGATAAAACCCCAATTGGGGTATTTAAGGTTATGTGTACCGGATGTAGGTGATGTGAGGAGAGAGATTATGGAGGAAGCCCATTCCTCCACTTATGCTATGCATCCAGGAAGTACAAAGATGTATCATACCCTAAAGGAACACTACTGATGGAGTTTGCATACAATACGCTTATCGTGCCGCATTGGTATGGCTCCTTAGAGGTCCTTATGGACGGAAATGTCGAACTCCACCGTTGGGATGAGGTAGGCGAAAGGAAATTAGTAGGTCCGAAATTAACTAAGTGACTTGTGATAAGATCAAAGCAGGCGATAGACCGAAAATCGCACAAAACCGACGTAAAGTTATGCGGATAATCGCCGTGAGGGACTCGCCAGAATAAAGACCTATGAGTGGGACCCACCAAAGAGATGAAGGTGGGACCCCACACACAAAACTAGCCTGGGCTTGGTAGTGAGAGTGCTTTCATTGCTATAAGAGTCCCTTGCGCATGGGTTCAGGGCCTCTCACGGCGAAAGAAAAGGCCGCTTGGGACCCGCAAACAAGATTTCCAAGGAGCCGGACCCCTAAGAGGTTTGGGTCTCCACAATAAAAGGCGCCTTTTATTGTGGGTTCACTCTTCATCTCAGTGGTCCCATCAGGCAGCAGCAGTCTAATCCGCTCTTTTCGCTTCTCCATGAGAGCTGGTCTCCCACGAGCCTAAAGGGACTCTATAGGCAGGGGGAGCACTCTCACTACCAATCGAGCTACTAGCCCGCCTTGGTAGTGAGTGCTCCCCACTTCTATAAGAGTCCCTTTCGGGTCGTGGGTTCGAGCCTCATGGAGGCGAAAGAAAGTGGCGCGAAATTGCAAGAATAGCACTCTATGAGTGGGACCCACCAAGAGAGATGAGCGCGGGGACCCCACACATTTGGTCTCAATTTGGGCAATTGTCCCATTTGAGCTTAGGTCACGCTTTGAGAGAGAAAGAGAGAAGAGAAGAAGAAGAAGAAGAGGAAGAAGAAGAGGAAGAAGAAGAAGAGGAAGCACATGATAGTTTCATGAAGATACTAGTTTGAATCCTTGTCTAGTAAGGATTGTATGGATATTTCATGGAATTGTGTTTAGGCTCGGGGTTTTTCCTATTTCTTTTCCTATTTGTCGTTAGAATTCTCCTACTTCCAACAATGAATTTGATTGGTTTAGTTCAGTTTTGGGGGTTACTCTAAGTTGTTATATGATTGTTTGGTTTGGTTGTGGTCCTCAATGGAGGAAAAATTTGTATAGAGAAAATGATGGAGGAAAATTTTTTTACACTTAATAAGTATGATTTCCTCTTAACTTATTCATAGATGCAATTATAAATTATAACCACGAAAGGAGCCCTTAAGGCCTGATTCAAGTGATAAAGAGGGAATATGTGTATAGAAAGTCCCATGCTCGAGTCCCTATAAAAGCAGATTATTACAATTTACAACGATTTAATGCAAAGTGAATGGATATAAAAAAAATATTACAAGAGAAAGGATGAGGAATTAACACATTTGATCAAGATCTCCTCTTCTCACAAAAAGGTCATGGAAAGAGAGTAGAAAAATGATGTAATACAAAGTAAATAAATATAAAAAAAATTATATAAAAAAAGGATGAGGAATGAACATATTTTATGGAAAAGTTTTTTACACTTAATAAGTATGATTTCCTCCTAATTCATAGATGCAATTATAAATTATAACTGCGAAATGAGCCCTTGAGGCCTGATTCAAGTGATAAAGAGAGAATATGTGTATAGAAGGTCCCATGCTCGAGTCCCTACAAAAGTAGAGTATTACAATTTACAATGATTTACTGCAAAGTGAATGGATATAAAAAAAATTACAACATAAAGGGATGAAGAATCAACACATTTGATCAAGATCTCCTCTTCTCACAAAAAGGTCATGGAAATAGAGTACAAAAACGATGTAATACAAAGTGAATAAATATAAAAAAAAATTTATAAAAAAAGGATGAGGAATGAACACATTTTATCGAAAAGGTTTTTACACTTAATAAGTATGATTTCCTTTTAACTAATTCATAGATGCAAGTATATATTATAACCACAAAAGGAGCCCTTAAGGCAAGACTCAAGTGATAAAGAGGGAATATGTGTACAAAAGGTCCCATGCTCAAGTCCCTATAAAAGCAGAGTATTACAATTTACAATGATTTAGTGCAAAGTGAACTGATATAAAACAAAATTACAACAGAAAGGATGAGGAATCAACACATTTGATCAAGATCTCCTCTTCTTACAAAAAGGCCATGGAAATAGAGTACAAAAACAATGTAATACAAAATAAATATAAAAAAATATATATTAAAAAGGATGAGGAATGAACACATTTTATTGAAAAGTTCTTTTAAGTATGATTTCCTCTTAGCTTAACTAATTCGTAGATGCAAGTATAAATTATAATTGCGAAAAGAGCCCTTAAGGCCTGACTCAAGCGAAAAGAGGGAATATGTGTACAAAAGGTCCCATGCTCGAGTCCCTATAAAAGCAGATTATTACAATTTACAACGATTTAATACAAAGTGAATGAATATAAAAAAAAAATTACAACATAAAGGATGAGGAATCAACACATTTGATCAAGATCTCCTCTTCTCACAAAAAGGCCATGGAAACCATAAGGTACTCTTCTAGGAAGCTTCACTGCTGCAACAACGTCAAGTGTTTGAGATTTAGCATCCATCACCACAAACCTTGAAACTCCATTATTCTCATCATGCATGTATGTCACTATGTAACCATCATCTTCCTCAACTGCACCATCCTTAGCCACAAACATGGGCTCTCCTCCAAAACACCCATCCCCATATACCCTTCTTGAAACTTCACATTCCAATTCCAAGTCAATTTTCACAACCCCACTCATTTTTGGTATCATATCTCCAATTCCCATATAAGCATACCTGTTTTTCTTCCCCATGTAGCTAGGGTTTATTGACCCCATCTCCAAATTCTTCTCTGAGAGGGTGGTTCTTGTGACTGAACCATTCCTCAAGTTGATCCTCACCTTTTCTAATGAGAAATGGACTTTTTCTATGTTGTGAAAGAGGTTTTCTATGGAAATGGCATTAGGGGCAACCAGGATGATCTCCTCATCATCTTCTTCCTCCCATGCATTTATCACATGCATTGCATTAAAACCAGCCGCCTCAAACCACTTGATTCCAGTCCCTGTCGATGAATACCGTCCAAGAACTCCGAGAACCTTGTCTAGCTCAGCCATCACCGGCATTCCTTGACACATCAATAGTCTTAAAGGGTTGATCGCTAGTTGTGACTCCGAGAATACTATGTACTGTTTGGTAACCGAGAAATCATGGACAAAAGTGGGATTCACCATGGAGAAAATAGGAACGTCCTCCTGCTTGGAGCCTTTCTTATCAATGCAAAAGAAGGTTACGTAGGGCGGAATAGGGCTGCACCGGAAGGCGAAAGCCTCGCCGGTTTTGGGATCAATCTTTGGGTGAGTAGTGATGTTTATGAACGCCTTCCCATCAAAATCATGTCTCCCAATCGTCTCAATATCACCATCCTCGGTTAAACGGATAGCATAAGGGAGATCGGATTCTCCTAAGGCGAAAAGATTGTTTGAAAAAAGAGAAACACTAGTGTTGGCTAGACCAAAACCTTTCCTCGGATCGATTTGGCCCTTCAGAACTCTATAAATAGCAATGGCACAACGAGATAAGTCTACAACACTATAGAAGCCTGATAAAATATTGGGGAATATTGGGAATCCATGATCGTTCTCAAGATCGTACTTATAAGTCCTCACATAGCGACTACAGAAGGTGGCTTCACCGTCTGAAAGCTTAATTGCATGTAACATTCCATCACCTTCAAACAAGTGATGAGGGCCATGGGGATGGCGGGGAGGGTTCGGACCATTTCTTATGTAGGTGCCGTTAAGGGACTGTGGAGCTCGCCCTTGACAGCTGGACAGGCGGTCGGAGGTAGCTCGGAATTGACAGGAGCAAAGTTTCCGGTGAGGACATGGTTGGGATCAACGGAAGGGTGGAGAGGAGGGTTGATGAAGTTGATCATGGCGGTGGAGAAAAAAGAGAGGGATGGCTGTAACAATTCTACAGCTCCAATAATGGTGGAAGAAGTGAAAAGTGGGAATGGCATTTTCTTCTTCTTATTTGGTATCGAGCAGTAATGAACAACATTGGAATTGAAAGGGAAAGTGAGAGAGTAATTTGATGGGGTTGGAATTGTAGTTTTGTAGATGAAGAAGGTGGTTGAGGACATCATGGAGTTTCCGTGTATAGCTTTCTACTTTGCCGACAATGTAAGAAGACAGATGGAGGAAAGCATTGGATAACCCTCCTTTATATAGGCAAATCTCTTATCATTGTTATGAATCTCGTAAGCTTTGATGCAGGAGAATATGAATTCAAGATCACAAATATAAAGAAATCTACGTAAAATCCTGTGGATATAGCCTTTACAAACACATTTCTCTCATCACTGTATGTAGACATAGGCTCTATTTGGTTCAGGTGATAGCTGGTGCTGTAGCTAATTATTAATTATTGCTTGGTAAAGTAGTTGATTGAAGGTTAATTTACCAATATAGACATTATAGAAAGATATAAAAATAATACACATATATAAAAAAAGGACCACAAATAAATTACCAAGAATATGAAATTATAAAAATTGTAACCATAAACAAAGGAAAAAAAAAAAATTATTCTAAAATATACCTATGAAGAATAATTGAATTCCTAAAGGTATATATATATATATATATATATATATATATATATATATATATATATATATATATATATATATATATATGGCAATGGTTATTTTTAATCATCGTTCTTTTATTTATTTAAAAATACTTTGATATAAAAAAAAGGAATAAAAGAGGCGTTAAAATAATTTTTTACTTAAAAAAATGATTAAGTTACATGTTTTTTTTTTAAATCTTTAATATTATTCATTTTTTAAAATAGATAATCTTTAATTCTAAAATATGAATAGTCTTTTTAAGTTCATAAAAAAAATAAATTAGAGCAAAATAAAAACACAAAATTCAAAATTCATAAACGATTTTACTTCCAAATATTCTCTATTTATATAGTTATTTTTTTATGTGCAAAGACTAATACTTTAAAATATTTTATTTTAATATTCTTCTTCTTTGTTTGGCTGATTGAAATTATAATTTGAGATGAAATAGGAATTAAAGTTTATAAAAGAATATTTTTACTAAAATTTTTTTATTCTTCTTTTTTAATAGATTATTTTGTTTTATCTTTCTTCAATTATATTTGAATTGTTTATTATTAAGCTTCATGCATGTCCTGGGAAAAAATCAAAACAAAGAAAAAAAAACTGAACGTAAAACCATAGGATGTCATTCCATTGGATAAAAATAGGAGCGAGTTATAAGGAGAAAAATTGAATTTTGAATATTTAGACAAAGCCATTTCACTTTTCCGACCTAGCTTATTAGGTCTAATAAGTTATTAGGAGCTGATTACAAACCTTTACCAAGCACCCCATAAGAGCTGGTTGGGGTGAATAAGCTTTACTAACTCCTCTCAATCACCAACTACACCCCATACTGGTCATACTAATGCTAAACCCGTAAATCTTTATATTGATTTTCATTATCTTTGTGTTCTTAAATTTATATTCTCATGATTGCCAAATCTACTTAAATACTTCTTGAAAACTATCTTATCAAGTTTTGAACGATAAATGTCAATTTAGGAGTTAGAAATATTTTTCACCTGTTTTCAAATCTGTTTTAAAGATAATGTTTATATCTAATACACTGTTTCTAATAATTCTTCACCTTTATATAGTATTTTTTTCAACAATAAAAATCATTTTGTTTATTGCTACAAGGAAAAGGTTATAAGTTTATGTTTTTTTACGTGTTAAGGCAAATACAAGATATTATGAATTTGCATTTTCTGGAAGCTTTCTATGATAAGTGTCATGATTTTAAATATGATCATTCTATAAATGTCACTGTATGTTTATAATTTTAGATATGTTCATATTGACACTCAATGAAATATCATTACACATGTGATCATGAATAGAAAAAATATAATTTTAATACATGAATAGAATATTACACTAAATCAAGAAATCGTCATTATTTTAAATTTTTATAGTAGTATCTATTTTTAAAAATAAAAAAATAGTTTTTTTTTTTTTTGTTCTTATCAAATTTATTTTCGTACACACGTGAGTTCTTGAAAGGAAGATATGGATGGGGTTGAGATTTTTTTAAGGAACCAATTAAAAAAGGGTTAGTTGAAAAAGATGAAAGTCATCATAAATGTCAAGTGGGATGGCACCTTTTTAAGCAAAATGTGGTGGGTATGGATAGCTAATAACTTTGTTTTGCTTTTCTATTTAAAGAAAGAAATCCTCTCCAACAGTGGAATCCACATTGGAATAGCACTTGAATTAAGAAGAGCAAATTCCAATAATTTTGTCCACCCATAGTCCCATTCCAATATCAGCATTACGTAACAATCAAGGGATAACCGGTTAAAAGGGACAAATCTTAATAAAAATTATAAAATTAATCTTTTTCATTGAAATCAAAACACAAATATAAAAAGATACACTATTAAACAAAAATATCTTTAGGAATTTAGTTATAATGTGGGGATTGGACAAAATGACAATGAGCATTTAGTTATCATATTAAGGATTTGTCTATACACTTTTATTTTGTTCAAAATTAGATATTTGTAAGGTTATTTTTACAAGATGATACTTTAACAAATAACTTATAAATTTGTCCATTTAAAACCAATTTCAGTATCATGAATTGCACCAAAGTTTGTATTAACACGTATTATTTAATTGTGTGGATAGATAGATTTATGATAGATCCTTCATTTTTTTATTCTTTGAATTCAATCTTAATATTTGTGCTAACTAAGAGAAAATTGCTTTATAATTTGATCGACTATATTGATGATAATATGTATCCAATGCTTATATTTAAAGCACGAGGACTCTATTTGCTGGACTTTATTTGTTTTGGATGAAAACAAACCACATTTCAAAGTCATTTTGTGCTTATTTCACAACTATTTTTCAAGATTTTTGTAAATAAAAAAGTAACAATCATATATATTTAATAATTAAAAATTATCAGTCATTGCAAGAAAAAGGAACAACGATGCCTAAAAAGCATAAACAAATATATTTCATGATGATGCTTCTGCGAAATATCATTGACCAGCCTGACAATCACATATATTTGACAACTAAAAATTATAAAGATTAATTGCAATTAAGTGTTTTCTTTTCTTTCTTTAAAAAAAAAAAAGTGTTTTCTTTTTTATTTTAAAAAGAGCGTTTTCTTTTTTTAAATTGATTGGACCGATTGGAAAGGTTGCCAACTTTGCTTCCATGTCTAACATCAAAGCAAGTTTAGGATAAGGAAAACAAATTAAAATAATTATTAGATAATATACAAATAACATCAAGTTTATTCCGATGAAATTAATTATATCCATACATGTAATTAAGAAAATGAAATTGAAGCATTTAATTATTGTTTCTGAAAAGCTTAGGTTTTTTCTTTTTTTGAGGGTACAAATAATTTAACCCATCACAAAAAAATGACATCAACCATGATAATTTTGTTTTGACAATATAAGAATATTTTGAGAAAACATATTTGAAGATTTTATATTGCTTTTGTTTGATTTTTAGAAAAACAAAATTGAGGAAAAAATCCAAATTGGTTAACCATTTTTATATAATATGTTACTTTACATTTATTTAATTTTTTTCTCTACTTATTTTCCACATGGTAATATTATAATAAGAAAATATTTTTCCCTTGCAGTGTAGAACTGTCCTTCTTCGAATTAAAATATGCATAGATTTGGACATAGATTTGAATGAGTTCATAGACCTGAACGGATATATATGTGTCCACTATAATAATGTTTTTGCACTATTGACACGTTATGATGTTGCACATAAATTTTAATGAATTTATATTTTAGATAATTTTCTTTAACAAAGTACTGCGTGTATATATAAATAATTAAATATTCATGGATTTGTTTGATAATTATTTTTGAGAATATTTGCTGTTTGTTTTTTTTTTTTTCAAAAAAAGAGAATATTTTTGGTTTTAATTTTTTTAACAATGAAAAACAACCAACAAGACTTAACCCAAGTGGTTAATAACTCAAGTTGACATAAAGAAGGGAGGGGTGCAGAGTAAAAAAACAACGAAAAACAAAATATCTTTAATATTTTTAATTATTTTTTAAGGAATACGACACAAATATATAAAATAATAGAAATAAAAATTATTTTTAACACAATTAAAAATATCAGCAATGGGTTCAAAATATTTCAAGTTTCAAATAGATTTTTTTTTTTGTATAAAAAATATTAAATAATAGTTCTCATACTTTATTATTTTATTTTGACTTCCATTCACTTTTTGCATATTACGTTGTAGTACTCTAGCCTTACAAGGATTCTCAAAATTTATTCTTAAAAACTAATTTTCACAATTATGTTAACAAATATACCATATATGTGAACGCCACATATTAACATGATCCACAACAGGATAGTCTTTTAAATCATTCTAAGATCATATTTGAAGAGAGAAAGTGAATACACTACAATCAATTATGAAATAATTAAGTTGATGTGATAATGAAGATGTCACAATCAACTATGAAATGATTGATTGATAAGTCAAGAGGATAATGAAAACGACACAATCAATTATAGAAGTGTTGATTGATAGGATGAATACCACATAAAATTCCTATAAGTTCATAGGTTCTTTGAAGAACCAAAAGGAGAAGACTCTCACTCATTTTAATCCATATCGTTCTTCTTTTTCATTGTAAGTATGCCTCTTTATAGGTTACAAATTATAAAAGAAACAAATATAAGAAACCTACTATAATCTTAAACCTAATTTACACCTATAAACATAGAATGAAAATAAACCTATGGGTGGGATATTGGTTGGCTTTGTTACCAGCCATATTTGTCTAAAGAAAGTAAATTAAAATAAAAAAACTAAAATGAGAAAAAATAACTTAACATGTAGACGATACAATATAATTAAAAATATTCCAATCCATCCATATTCTTCTAGAACTTGAATAAGTCTATTGATTGCATCTTTAATCTTCTTTCCTTGTTCTCTCTTAACCTATCTAATTGGAACTTTGACTGCATCTTTAAAGCCATGCCTTGATTTGAATAGTTCTCCTCATCTTGAAAAAAGATTCGTCCTCAAATCTTTATTACATCAAATTGATATCAGAGCTAGTTCTTTCCATTAAGGTTTTCTTATTTTTTAAAATTTTAGTTTTTTTAATAAAACAATTTTTTTTAAAAAAAAAAAAAGAAAAAGAAAAAATAAAAAAGAATCCATTTGATGTGTAGGGTGCACACAAACTATGCAAATTAAGGTTTTTTTTAGACCTAACCACCTAGATTGGAATTGACATAACACCTTTTAGGCAAATAAAAATCTTGTTTCCCTTTTCATAAGCCTAAGAGGCTAAGAAATTGGAAAGCTATGAAGATACATAGAAAAGTTTCAATCTTTTTTCAATATAGGGTGGACACATATTAACCTTGTTTTATTGAACTCTCCCTTGGTGTACACACACAACCTTTCGTTTTTTTTGAAAAGAAAATAATTTTATTGATTCAAATTAGCGGTATATTAATCGATAGAAAAACAGATACCAAATTGATAAAAACCATGGAGGATGAAGCAACACCCAGATTAATAGCATAACAAATCGGCTCAAAGCCTATAAATTAATTTGATAATACTATAGTGACTAGAATACCCCTGACCCCAGTTCTACAACATACCAACGACCATAATTTGATTTGTTGTCCCCGTGTGATCGAATATGCTTTGCCCATTTGAATTGTCTGCACACAAATAAAACACTGCAACAAAAACGATGAAAAACAAAACGTCGTAATAAGATGATGACACAAAACCAAACGTCGTAACAAGATGACAAAATCACAAAAACAGAATAAAACTCATATCTATGTGCAATAACCGGTTTCTTAAGAAATAAAATGATAAAAAGAGGTGGAGGGATGATTTCAGGCTAAGAATGACCAATAATCGCCTTTTCTTACTTAAGAAAGATGAGTGACTAGAAGAGAAAGCTGAGATAAAAGGATATTAGGGTTTTACACACAATCTTCCTAAAATCCCTTGTAAAGTGTTTGAGTTGAAAAAGAAAAATAGGAGGAAAACTAGAATCTTATGCATTAGAATTGTTGTCCATATCTTATGAAGGATAAAGTAGTCACATGATAAATAATTCGAGTCATAGAAATCTAGTGAAGATAAATTTCTATGGGCTAGTGTTTCTTTATGAACCTATTATATTCATATTGATATGGATGGCAACAAGGCGAGTTCAAGATGGTTATTCCTATCCCTTTCTCATTCCCGATTATTCTACCATATTTACCTGACATAAACTCGTGATGGTTAAGAGTCTTTTTCCCCATTCTTGCTAAGCAAAAAAAAAAAAATCTAATGATTGTTCTCGCCCCCGTCCTGATTCAAATAATATTAATCAACCATACCAAACATCCATATATACAAAATAATCCACCCAAAACCCAAAAAACCCAACATTTCCATAGCTAAATTAATTTAGAAGAAGAAGAAGAAGTACCAAACATCCACATATACAAAATAATCCACCCAAAACACAAAAAACCCAACATCTCCATAGCCAAATTATTTTAGTAGAAGAAGAAGAATGATGATGATGATGATGATGCACCCTAAGATGACCCATCACGGAGAAAAATAGGAGTTAAGGTGAAGAAGATGATGATGTTGCACCCTAAGGTGACCCACCATAGAGAAGAAGAGGAGTTAAGCCGATTAAATCCATTGGATGAAGGAGAATAGGAGGAGACGACTGTTGTTGAGTTTAGGGTTTGCTAAAAGGGTGGTTAAGAACTAAAGAAAAAGAAGATGTTGAACCCTAAGATGACCCACCACAAAGAAAAGAGAGAGAGGACATGAGATGCAATAGGATATGCCATGGGTTGTACGATAATGTGAAAAAAGTTCTTTTGGTAAGCTCAAGGGCACCATCTCATTGAAAGGTTTTGATAGTATTGGAGAAGTTGTTTTCAGATTTTTTTTTTTTTTGCGTCCAAAGTTTTTACGACCAACCCAAACTAGTCATTGAATCTAATTTTCTACGATGAACTTTTACAATTGGTCGTTATTTTTAATAAATAACCAATTTAAATATTTTATTTATCTGCGACCAATAATTTTATTTATTGCTACCATTGTTTGATCGTACATATTATAACTTGTGACTAGTTATTGATTGGTCGTAAAATACATTATTATTTATGAAAAATCTTATATTGACCATAGAAAATACTACAATATATAAAAATTATTGTAACTCATCCTTGGAAGTTTGATATTTTGTAAGGACTAGTAATTTTAGTCGCAAAACATCTTATAATTTGTGACCACTAATTGATCGGTCATATATGAGTATATTAATTGCGATGAAGCTTATGTTAACCTCAAAAAAATTTTAATATATGACAAATATTGTAATGCGTTTCTAAAATTATGATATTTTGTGAGGAGGGGTAAAAGTAGTCACAAAATGCCCTATGATCTATGACCACTCATTGACTAGTCATAGAAACGTTCATTATTTGCGATGCACCTTATGTTGGTCATGAAAACCAATATATTCTACGAGAAATATTATAACTCATCCTTAAAAGTTTGATATATTATGAAGATTGAAAAGATAATCGCAAAAATGTCCTATTATTTGCTATTACTCATTGGTTGGTCTCAAATTGGTTGGCTAGCCCTATTATTTTTGAGGAATGATAATTGTAGTTGCAAATGTCTAATAATTTGGGACCACTACTTTTGTAAAATTTTTAAAATACAATTTCTACATGAGTTTAATGCTAAATTATTTTTGTAAAATCAAGAGTATTATTGATCCCAAAAACAATTGATCAATAATCAAAGGACCTAATAAAAACATTACAAAATAATAACTTTATTGAAACAATGAAGTATATCAATTCGTACATGGTAGATAACAAACCTGACATGGATCCAGAATTGTTGGCTGCTATTAGTTTCCCACATCTACAAGGGACGAAATAAAAGAAAGGTTAGGGTTAAAGATGGATCTTTCCTTCTCCCCAAAGTGTGTTATACTAAATCCTAGTATAATTCTAGGGCTCTATGTACTTATATATATTGAGCACAAGGGAACAGTTGTGTTTTTGTCCAATGAGCTTACCAAAGCAAAAGAGAAGAAAGAACCATGGACCCATAGCTAGTTAATATTAAACCATCTCATAAATGACCCATAATTAACATGTACAATATTACAATTAAAATTGTAATATGATTATGCTTAGTCCATAGATAAATAAATTAATCTAACATTTTCCCACTTGGACGACATAATCATAATTCAAATGTTTTCTCAATAGATTTACATAGCTGATGAGCTTAAAAGTCATCTATTTTTAGTCCATTTTTCTGTTTGATTTTCATCTAGAAATGAACAATTAATATCTGAGAATATGAAGAGGCACAAATTGTTATTAGCGGGAAGAGAAAGAGAGTAGAAAAATCGACAATAAGTGGAGGAAAGATGCAGTCGAATGGCAGAACAGAAATGAAAAGAACTGGCTGAGTCATTGATGCAGTTTTGGGGTTTACACAGTCCAGTCATGAGGTCGTGAAATCAGGATATTGAAGGAAATCTGATTCAGGTCGCGACATGGATAACAAAATATTGAGGTCACGACTTGGGGCGCTCTTGAAGGCGCAAGGAAATGGCGGCGTCGCGAAGTGAGAGTGAAGTCGTGACATCAAGAGCAACCAGTCGAAAGCCCCAGAGAACTAAGTTGATGTCGCGACGTGAGATTGATGTCGCGACATCGTGATAATCGCGACAAGAGAAATTTGAAGTCCGCGACATCAAAAACCATCGAAGAAGGCGCAGCCATAAGGCGATGTCGCGACATGAGATCGAAGTCGCGACACGGACACCTTTCGATTGAAGGGTGAAGTTTCATGAAGTGAGGTCCGCGACAACCTTCGAGTCGCGACATCACGAAGACAAGTTGAAAGCGCAAATGACAAGGCGATGTAGCGACGCGGTCGAGAGTCAGCGACGTGGAACGACCGAGATCAATGATCTGAACACTCAAAGAGATGTTGCGACAAGATATTGATGTGGCGACAACACTCAACAACCGGTTGAAGCCTACGGTTCTTTAAGATGATTTAGCGTGAGATTGATGTCGCGACATCCGAACATCGATTGAAGGCTTTGCGGATGAAATGAGCTGAGGTGGCGACAAGATATCGGCGATCGCAACATCGGGAGAAGAACAATTGAAACACGCTTAGGCATTGAGAGAAAGATCTTCGCGACAAGATAGTGATAATCGCGATATCAAGAATGACTTAAATCAAGGCTACATAGAGTAAGTTGATGTCGCGGCGTGAGATTGATGTTGCGACATCGATGATGTCACGACAAGAGAGCGAAGTCGCGACTTGAGCAGTCGTGGGCTGGATGCCAAAATCCACAGCGAGCTACATTGGATTAGGGTGATTGAGGAACCCTATAAATACGCAGCTATCCAACTCATGAAAGCAGCTTGGCGGCCACAGACGAGAGGTCTGGATAGCTGAAAGCTCATTTTCTTTTTCTTTTCTTTTCTTTTATTTTTCTTAATTTTTTATTTCCGTCGTTTCGACTGATTATGCTCTACATTATTTTTATTTTCGTTGTATTTTACGAATCAGGATGTTATCGTTGGTAGGCGAATCACGATTTCAATTTATTTTCAAATTACTACACGAAATGTTTGAAGTTCGAATGAGTGCGGAATTCGATTGTTTCGATTTCAAGTGCAGTTATTCTTATGATCGGAGAATCTTTGTATCGTGTAATTCGAGTAATTAAGGAATCCGGCTTCCATTAAGTGAATGTTATAGTCGAGAATTTATCTTTCTGTAATAGTCGTTTCGACTTGTTAATTTCAGTTAATGAATTTACTTCTGGTTTTGGGTTTATTGTCTTGGGATCTGAATATCAGTTTCTTATACCCGTTAAGATTTGCGTCGTTGCTCTGATTTCAAGGAGGTCCTCTGAGTGACACAGGGAAGACATTCCTGAGAGTAATGTACATTTCTTTGAAGATATCTTGACCTCTTTATTAGGGATCTTTTGGGCTTGCCAAAGTTCTTAGATAAATCCTCTTCTCACTTGAAATCAAACGAGTTGAATATGAGTTATCTATTTAAACAAGCAAGAAGAGTTCACCTCAATTCGGATAGTGAGGCCAATCAGTGTTAGCGTGATCTAATCAAGGAAAGGTTGATCTATTCTAATTTAGAGAACAATCTGGAAGTTGTATATCCTTGCTTGTGGAGTAACTTGGGAGCTAAGGTTTACGAGTCCATAAAATGGGTATGAAGTATTTCAAAGAAAAATACCCAGTTAAGGAGTCCCTTTTTAAAAGTAGTTATCTAATTCCACGTATTGAGAGAATCGGGTCATAAATTAGATAATGAAATGTGGAGTGTGGAGAGATCGGTTGCCTTTACAACGCCTTGGACAGATTTTGGAAACTTGAGATAATCAAGAAATTTTATCGAATTAACTCTGAGGAATTGATAGTTCACTATAAGCTGTTTCTATTAATGTGTCTTCGAGGGATAAGCGTTCGATATTCGGTTCTTTTATTAGAAATTCATTATTCTTTATTCTTATTCTTTCAGTATGTTGGATAGTTCAGTTATTTTCCTTTTGTTCGTTTAATTTTTCCAGCACCTTAATGCTGGATCCTATTATCATTTTGTGGTCCAAATAGTATGGAAATTGAGTAGTCAGGGTAGTTGATTTAAAATTCTTGAGATCTCACGTGGGATCGTATACGGTTAAATCCATTTTATTACTTGTCGACACTGTGCACTTGCAGAATATCAGACCAAAACCAAACTTTGAAAATGATTTACTCCTAAAGAGATTGGTGGTTTATATAGTATAAGGACAACAAGTTTTATGGCACCGTTGCCGGGGATTAGACAATAGTCCTTTGGTAATAGTGACATAGATTTGTAGGTGTTCTTTGGTCTATCAACAAGTTTTATGGCGCCATTGCCGGGGATTAGACAATAGTCCTTTGGTAATAGTGACATAGATTTGTAGGTGTTATTTGGTCTGTCAACAATAGCCATAACCAATCATATACAATTAACGCACCGAGAGGATGCATAAATTGTACATAATCAAGCGTTACTAATCAAAATCATAACTCAAATGCTTCAACAAGAGACTTACATAACCATAACCAATCATATACAATTAATACACCAAGAGGATGCATAAATCATACATAATTAGGAGCTACCGATCTAGAAGAATTTCAATGACATGAGTATTGATTTAATAGAAAGAGAAAACATAATTCGGTTATTCATTTGGTTAAAATGACACAAAATCATAAGATAGTGACAAACGTCAAAATTTGCATGTAATAACGAAAAAAAAAAAAGTATGAGCTTTCCTTACAAAATACATGAAAATGCAAAACTCCCACCACTACTAGAAATATGAGAACTAGCAACAAAATTTTTTTGTGGCATAAAGTTCTATATTGTTGCAAAAGTTCTTTTACGACAAAAATCATTATGTTTCATCAACGCCACCTTATCCTCGTAGCGAAAAGTTTTTGCGACACATAAAATATTTCCTCTCTAATGATTTCTAGAGACATAATTTTTTTGTTGCTAAAAATAATCAATAATAAACTAAATTATTTCTAAATTAAACCCATATATCAACAAAAAATATTATTTTGTTGCAAAATAGCTTTTAAAACAAAACTTTAATTTGTTGCGAAAATTTAAAATAAAAATAAAAGTAAATAATTATCTTTAAATGTATGAAATTTTGTAACTAAATATTCATGTGTATAATAATCTTATCATCATGTATTAAAATATTTAGTTAATATATTTTAATTTTGATATTTAATTTTAAATTTTAAAATCTAACTAAACCATTAAAAAAAATTTAGGATGCTTTAATTTTATTATATAACTAATAATAACATCTAAATGAATAAACTAATCATTTTCATATAATTGATAACATTTCATCAAACACCAAAGAACTTTATTATATTCATTTCAAAAACTGAAAATCTAAATCAACAAACATCATCAAAATATGCATCTAGAATATTCAAATTAAGTATCATATATACATATCAAAAGGAGAAAATGTTTCAAAAGAAAAAAACCAAAATCAAGTGCTTATTGGAAAAATCCCAACCATCCATAAGTGTGATATAGAATCTAAGATTGTTGGTGTTGGATTTTGTTAACTCTTGATGAGCTCCTATGTTGATCTAAATTCATTCTCCACTTGAATCTTGATAGCCAATAGATTTGTATATATAGATCACACTGATGAAGATGAGGGTAATCGAGGCCATGACTAACCTTGAAATGCTGTCCAAATCCTCGAGCTAATTTGAAAGTGAAATTATATATACATATCAAAAGGAGATAATAATTCAAAAGAAAAAAACCAAAATCAAGTGCTTATTAGGAAAATCCCAACCATCCATGGGTGTAACAGAATCTAAGATTGTGATGCCCCAAATCCGAAGGTCAATTTTTGACTCTTGGACAGAGTCGTCGCGACGGAGGAATCCTGTCGCTGACAGAATGTCTCGTCGGCGTCGCGCCAATCTGTTGAGGGGAAGGCGCATCGTGCGTGGGCCCAAGTCCTTATGTCAAGTGCGTAGCGTCGTGTCGTGCGGCTAGGGCGTTGTCGCCTCACGCCTTGGCCCTATTGTGCCTGACAGTGTGTGCACCTAGCATCGGCACGCTAACCCTACCGTGTGCGCGACACTATCGCAACATGGGAAATCACATGTCCTGAAATTCTCTATCACAACAAAGAAATCTATGTCACAACAGGACAACCAGGTGAAGTCTATCGCGACAAAGAATTCTCTGTCATGACATAACTCCTCTATCACTCGCGCCTTGGTCGAGTGCGCGCTCAGGGTGTGTCACTGCGCTCCCAGCCCTCACAAGCTAGCTCTGTCGTGTGCGGAAAAATTTTCTATTGCAGCCAACTTTATCGCGACACAAATTGTCTCTATTGCGACATAGTTTCCCCTTGCCTTGGCCAGCTTTGTCACGACATCAAAAACCTCTGTTGCGATAGAAATTCTCCCTACACTGGCCAACTCTGTCGCGACATAGAAAAACTCTGTCGTGACCCTAAATTCACTGCCTAAGACCCATTTATGTCGCGACACTACAACCATTGTCGTGACATGGAATCAAAAAATCTCTGTCCAGATAGAGAATTCTTTGTCTTGATAGAAACCCAAAAATGGGCAGTAGCCCACTCTTTTGCATTTCCTGCACTTCCAATTCTCTTCCAATGCATTTCATGCAATACTAATGCCTTTATACAAATTCTACCAGTAGTAAAAACCTAGGAACTCTATTAACAGTACACTGAACAAGTCCAAAAATAAGTTTTTATTACAAAACTTATCATTTACATATACAAAATTAGATATTCTATCTAGAATATTACAGAATACATGAATAGGCCACAATCCGGCCTTTTTCACAAAAATTCTCTTGGACGTGTTTCTTCCCCCTATGTACCTCTAGTACCTGAAAATATTTTCCCACAACGGGGTGAGCAATGCCCAGTAGAGAAATTTTGCTACAAGGGCTACTCCGCTCATCTCCCCTTGTCTGATGACACACATACATCATACCACATTCCATCTTTTGAAAATGCAATCCTACATGAAGTATTTCATGTCATGAATGAATAAGAGACTCCTCATGCCCATAGCGAGTGCAATAGACTCCCTCACACATGCAATGCCAAGTGTGAAAACCTGTCATCATTGGTGCTTCACCCAATGACTCTTTTCTTCAAACAACATCTTTTGTTTTAAAACTCAAGACACATTAGAAAATCATAATGTTCATTTGGATTTCCTCGAATCCGTGTGTATACATTTGAGGGCACGAGATTTTCGGGTTTGGCGGGATCTAGCGCTTTATTTTCAACATTTTTACGGTCTTTCACTGCCAGTGATAATGTCTAGCAACGAATGAATTTGGGTATTTCACCCTTGAGAGGATCTACACTCTTACTCCACCAAACACACGTATATATATACCATATATATATATATATATATATATATATATATATATATATATATATATATATATATATATATATATATATATATATATATATATATATATATATATATTTTCATGTTATGCAATTTGTAGTCTCGATTTTGGACGTTGTCCATTTTGAAGCTCACCACACGTCACAGAATGGTGAATAACCATTATATGCACACACGAGCTTCGATCTGATGTTATCATGCATATGAAATGCAAATATGCCATTTCATGCCATATTATGTCCTGCGTCATGAACTATATTGGCTTGTTTCCAAATCATAGTGTTATATTTTCTACATATAATTTCATTTACTATATATCTCATGTCAATACATCAACAAGCATATATTGACATGATTTTCACACAACGATGGATATTCATTTTTACAATACCACATAAATCTGACTCACAAAATCAAATAACAGTCAGAAAGAATTGAGTCAGGACCCTTGTGGCTTGATATGATATTCATTTTTCCAGCAATAACACACAACAAAGTGTAGTTGATGGTTTGAAAAACTGGAAATGCAGTGAAATAAAGTGTAAAAGAACTCCTTGAAGTCTCGGGCCACTGGGCTTGGGGTTCTAAGGCAACATAAATGTCCTCGGATCCTTTTCCTCCCATTGGGGAGGATGACCTATAGTCATTTCCCGAATTAGATCTTTGTTTAGCTATAAGCGAACCACAAGTTTTCTCCTAAGATCTGACATTTATGGACCATTAATGTTTCAAGGCAGTGAAGACGGGTCCATTGACCTAACCTGCAGAGGAAAATAAATGGCAACTATGTGAGCATCAGGGGATCTAGCAATAAGTATCCACTAAGCCCTTAAAGCTTGCCAAGTGCTGGCCAATCAGGGTACATCACAAGGATATAAACCTAAAGTGAGATGTAGAGACATAAATGGTAATAAATGCCTGCGTTGGCAATAGGAGGACAATGTTTTACCTCAAGAACCTTGACCCAGTGATCCTCCTCTTCAAGGATGAGGGAGGTTTAGCCAAGCATCCCTTGAGTGGTCATCCTTAAGGGGTGTTTGTGTGAAACCCGGGAAAAACGTATTTTTTTTTCTGAAAATGAGCGAATCGGTAATTCTTGCCGGGACGGTACAGACAAAACCCTAGATCTTTCTCTAGACCTCGGATGACGAAACGGATCACGCCGTTAGAATCATCTCGTGAAATCTGGATTAGGCAAAACGAAGCTGCGTAATTAGAAATTGTCGGTTTGCATATATTTGAGACGGAATGAGCGATCATGGGGTGCCATGGCACTTACGCGGAGACACTTGGCATGGGTGGGCCAGTGTCATGCCCTTAGGATTGCATGGAGTTGGGTGGGAGCAAATGTCGAGCCCTTCGTGCATGAGCATGAAAGTGGTTGAGATTGTGGCATGGAGAACACTTGGTCTTGAGTTGACCAAGTGTGTCGAACAAATGGATGTTGGGTGGGGCTCCTAGGTCAAAACCAACTTGGTAGTTTGAGGAGGAGATGGCAAACAATTCGTAGAAGAGGAGAAGAAAAGAAAAGAGAAAGAAAGAAAGAAAGAAAAGAAAGAAAGGAAGAAAGAAAACAAGAAGAAAGAAAGGAGAAAGGGAGGGCTTTTCCTCATTGTTTCAGATTTGGGTGGATCAAGAACTGATCCTACACACTTCAAGAGGTGAGGGATCTTTCCTCCTTGGTTATTTCCTTGTTTGGGGCCATGAAAATGGAATTTGGTTGAGTTTGGTATGTTATTGTTGAATGAAGAACATGCAGAAATTGGTATCTTTCCTCAGTTATTTCTTATTTACAAGCCATGAAATGGCCATGGAAAAGTAGCCCTAGTAGTGGGCTATTCCATAATAGTTTCTACAGAAACTATTAATGGTAGGACCGGTTTTCTAGGTCCTTATAGTGTTCCAGAATAGCAGACCTGGAGCTGATTTGTGGCTGCTAGTTTGGAGCTGATACATCAAATATACATGCTGATACAAGAACAGTTTCTATAGAAACTGTTGATGTTAGGACTGGTTTTTTGGTCCTTGTAAATTGCAGAATTTTCCTGGAACTGATATGCAGAATTTGTGAATATTAACATGCAAAATTTTCTGGAACTAATATGCTTATTGCATGTCATTGCATGCTGTTTTCTGGGTTTTAACACTGAAAATCAAAGTTATTGTTATTACTTGAATGCAGAAATTTCTGGAACTAATATGCTTATTGCATGTCATTGCATGTGCTGTTTTTTTTGGGTTTTAACACTGAAAATCAAAGTTGGCTTGTTATTACTTGAATGCAGAATTTTCTGGAACTAATATGCTTATTGCATGTCATTGCATGTGCTGTTTTTCTGGGTTTTAACGCTGAAAATCAAAGTTGGCTTGTTATTACTTGAATGCAGAATTTTCTGGAACTAATATGCTTATTGCATGTCATTGCATGTGCTGTTTTTTTTGAGTTTTAACACTGAAAATCAAAGTTGGCTTGTTATTACTTGAATGCAGAATTTTCTGGAACTAATATGTATTGCATGTCATTGCATGTGCTGTTTTCGGGGTTTTAAGCACTGAAAATCAAAGTTGGCTTGTTATTACTTGAATGCAGAATTTTCTGGAACTAATATGTGCCATGTCATTGCATGTGCTGTTTTTCTGGGTTTTAACACTGAAAATCAAAGTTGACTTGTTATTACTTGAATGAATGCCATGCAGAATTTTATGGAACCAATATGGTTAGTGCATGCTTATGTGATGTACTGATTTGAATATGTGGAATATTAACGTGACTGCATGTATGTTAAATATATGAAATGTTGTGTGCATTAGACATGAGTGTTCATAGCACACACATAGTGTACGGTGTAGAATGTCCATGTAGAGGTTTTCATACATTGGTCATGGGTTTGAGTGCAGTGGCACAAATTGCATTGCATTGGTGTGCGGTAACACCACATTACATGAGAGTGTGTACATGGTACTGATTTGGCACTGCATTTGGTGTTGAATCGTGTGGGCTTGGGAATGGGACGAAGTCAAATTGAGTTCCATAGTGTTAAACGAAAATGGAAAATGAAATGTGTCGGGCGTAGCAAGTAGGGGATAGATACCCCCTCAGGTGAAAAACTTAGAAAACACAGTTAGACGAGCGTATCCACCGGTGAAAGCCGAAAAATGTCGGAGGTGTAAGTCCGCGGTGAGACCACGAAAAGTTACATTTGTGAAAAGACCTGAAGCGATTAAATAAATATCACATAGACTACGAGTTGTGAGATGGGAGTAGAGATTATTTCGATCTTGATTTTCCATTGGCACTTGTGTTAGGTGGTGGGTCGGAGAGTTGACCGTGCTTGGGCCGTGTACGATGTCGTCTCATACATGCATGTAGATTTTTCCATGATAGGATAACATGTATGCCTGGACCAGTTTGTGGGTTTGTGAAATGATCATTTGCATGCACCTGGTAAGGAAATAACCCTTATAGGATTT
This sequence comes from Tetrastigma voinierianum, assembly GCA_016808115.1. NCBI lineage: Eukaryota > Viridiplantae > Streptophyta > Magnoliopsida > Vitales > Vitaceae > Tetrastigma > Tetrastigma voinierianum. Next base: position 179,379 of record JAEQBH010000002.1, on the reverse strand, counting down.
ATCTCTGCGGCGTTAGCTCACCCGTCGTGGGACCCTTTTCCAGTGCGGGACGGTGCGGGCGGATGGCGCTCCTTAGAGGCCGGGATTATGAAGCGGGTCGGATTGTGGCCTTGATTCTTGTTTTGTGTATATATTAGAACGAACTAGTTTTAATATATGTTTTGTATTAGGAGTGATGTAATAACTCTTAGATCTATAAATGTATGGTCTTGTAAACGTATGGGCGAGTATGATGATGGGCCACTATTGGGCCATTTACTCTGTATGGGTCTCATGACATGAGACACGGGACTCGCGGAGTTGGTAGTCAATGGGACCGGGTTTTTGGGGTGTCGCGGCAGTATCGGAAAGCGTTATCACGAATGCAGGGCGGTGAGGCATGGAGTTTAGGACATCTTTGTTAATGTAGGAGCATCCATGGCACGGTATAGCTTGGCGTTGGGCTTGAGTTAGAGTTACCTGAATTAACCGGAAGTGATATCCGGATCATGGTTTGGTATCGAGGTCTGGGTAGGTGGTTACTGAGGTCTGAGAGACGAGGATTAGATCACAACATACGTTGTGTGTTTTTTACAGTTTTATGCTTTGATTGTATGTGCATGATTATTGTGTGCTGCAAATTCGTGAATTATACGTGGTAGGATGTATATGAAATCACGGTACTAGGGTTGAGAAACGTAACCTTAGAAGTTCAGGAAACAAACGGATGGTTCGGGATATTAAGTCTATTATGGGTCGGCATGTGTGCTAATAGTTGGACACGAAAATGATTCTAAACTTTATGTTTGACTTTTGTAGATGGCAAGTAGAGGACGGGCGTAGAGATCATCCACGGGGTGATGGTAGACCACCGCATTTTTGATCAGTGGAGCACTTCATAGAGGCCATGGGTCTTTGCGATAGCCACGGCTTCCTGTTTGATGCGACTAGAGTTCGAGGAGGTGCCAATAACCTCCAGAGGTTCAGCACACCATCCTCAGGCGTTCACGGGAGGAGGGGATCGATAGTAGTGACCATTGGTTCGGAGTCGGATTGAAGATTGCCGGGCTATGGAGATCACCTCGGTCTACTCGGATCTGTGGCTTCATTCCGGCAGGTGAGTCCCGGTCCCGGTGGGAGTGGGTCCACGACTTCCCGGGGACTTGGAGACTATGACATGGGATGATTTTCGTAGACTATTCATGGGAGAGGTACTTTCGGAAGCCGCTGGAGCATGCGAAGGCAGAGTTCCTTGAGTTGAGGCGAGGGACGATGGCGCCGCCCAGTGCGTAGCGAGATTCACGAGTTGGCGCACCGGGGATGATTATGTGGCCACTAACGGGGCCAAGGTCAAGAAGTTTGAGGATGGGTTGAAGTTGTGCATCGAGCGGGTGTGGACCTGCCTACAAGATATGGATGATGGTTGAATGCAGTATATGATTATTGAGAGAGAGAGGTAGATGGCTATTAGCATCCAAGATGCGGGTGCTAGTAATAAGAGGAGCCAAGCTTCTTCTTCGAGGCCTCGGGAAAGAAAGCGGGAGGGACTTGTTCCCACGGGGGTTTCGGGGCGGGGCGTAGTTGTGAGAGTAGAGGCGAATTCAGGAGGATACCCGATCCAGTGGGAAGATGACATGTTTCCACCCCCCATGGCCGGGACACATGAGCGGGCGTCACCGGTCTGAGGTTTGGATCGAGGGGACGCCCGCAGTCGATCGCTCCAGTGGGACATGAAGCTGGACTTTCAGTATGTTCCTCCTTACTGACACGGGCAGAGCAGTGTCGGTCCGAGGGTGCGACCCTGAGCATCGAGTGTTTCACGGGAGCTGAGGGGGCGGAGTATGGGTGGTCGAGGGCGAGTGTACGAGACGGGACTTCGGGGGCTCGGGGCGTGTCTTCGCCATTACTCGCGAGCCTGAGGCAGCGAGATCGATCAGTGATTCGAGTGCACAGTTTCTACTCTTTCGCTGTGGGCGGGGTATTTATTTGACTTCAGTGCATCGCATTCCTTTATTGCTTTGCATCTTGTGTGAGAGTATTGGGCTTAGAGGTTAAGACCTTAGACGAGCCATTGCATGTGAGTTCTCCCCTAGGGACTAAGGAAGAATTGATCGGATATGTCGGGATGTGAGTTAGAGATCTGGGATTCACTCACGGTGGACCTTAGTCATGGACATGTAAATTCGAGGTCATCCTTGGGATGGGCGGTTGGCTATATCGGGTTGTCATAGATTGTGATCGTATGGGGTGCAGCCTACACACCGAGACCGGTACTTGTGTTATGTTTCGAGGAATAAACACGATACTTCACCGTGCGTAATACAATTCACGATGGCACGGGCGATTGGCGGGGTTGGCTAGCTAGCCTTACTCTGAAGGGCAGTGAGGCAGGGATATGAGTCTACTCGGGTGGTTTGCGATACGAGGATGTTTTTGGGATGAGCTACCGGGATTATCCGGCAGGGAGGTAGACTTTTCGCAGTGGGTTGTGCAGTACGTCACCCATTTCTATGACTCTGCATAGGATGGCGTGGTTGGGTCTGAGCTCGGGGTCGGTCTGGGAGTTCTTGGGCAAGGTTTCATTAGACCAGTACTTCACCATGGTGCTCGGTTCTTGTTGCGAAGAAGAAGGATAAGACCCTTCGACTGTATGGTCTGAGACGGTTGAGCAGGGTTACAATCAAGAATCGGTATCCATTAGAAGTTGATGACATTGTCCCGGTTGAGAGGGCGCGAGTCTGCTCGAGATGAACGCCGCCTTTGATTTACCACATCGGAGTTGAGGATTAGGGAGCGAACATCCACTAAGAGCGGCGTTCGAGGGCGTGGTATCGACTTGCACAGTTCACGGTGATACCCTTTGGATTGGCGAATGCACCGGCGTCATTCCATGGGCCTCATGAATAGGGTGTTCAACCTATTTAGATCAATTGTGGTGGTCTTTGTTGATGGCGTGCGATCTTCCTCCCACGATCGGAGGTGGGCATGAGGGGATCACTTGAGAATTGGCCTACGGCTTTTGAGGATCATCGGTTGTATGCGGATCGATGAGTCGCGGTTACAGCTGGCGGGGTGGGTTTCTTGGGACACGTGGTGTCGGCCGGGCGTGTGGACGAGGAGGTTGAGGCTGTGATGAGTTGGGAGAGACCGAAGTCAATCTTCGAGATACGTAGTTTCTTGGGATTGCGGGGTATTACTGGAGGTTTATAGAGGATTTCTCACATTCTTGGCGCCTATGACAAGGTTGACTTTCGGAAGGAGTGAGTTTGTATGGGATGACTCATGTGACGGCGTTCGAGGTCAGGAAACATGACTCTATTCTAATAGTCGGGGAAAGAGGGACGAGTACCTGGTGTCTTTGTGATGCTTCGAAGGATGGACTGGGGTGTATTATGATGCAATCCGGGAAGGTTGTGGCTTATGGTTCTCGGTAGTTGAAGAATCACGAGCAGAATTACCCAACGCATGACATGGAGTTGGCTGCCGTAGTCTTCGCCCTGAAGATTTGGCGTCACTGCTTGTGGTGAGGCGAGTTAGGTTGTTTCGGACCATAAAAGTCTGAAATGCATCTTCTGTAACAAGACCTCGGCAGAGCGTGGAGTGGATGGAGTTTTTGGAAGATTCTGGCTTCACTGCATTGCACCATCCGTGAGCAAATGTGGTGGCTAAATCTTGGCTTAGGCCAGAAAGTCACTGATCTTGGCTGATATAGCTTCCGGGAGTAGTGGATGCTCGAGATAGTGGGGCGATTCGGTGTGAATGATGAGCGGGCTCAAGGTACCTTGGGAAGTATGATGAAGCTCTGGCAGTCTCTCTGCCCAAGCGAAGTGATGGGGTCAGTGCGGGGCCAGAACTAGTATCCATCGGGACGGTACGGAGTTAGGTGCGTGTGAGATGAAGGAATTTGGGTATCCACACGAGATGGTAGTACGCGGTATAGGGGGCGGGTTTGTGGTCCCCCGGTGATGATTTGAGGAGGAGATCCTCGGGGGTTCCATTGCTCGATTCGTTTGTAAATCAGTGGCACGAATGTCGTGACCTTAGTCGCTTGATGTGGAGCGGGATGAAGAATGGTCGAGTTTTGTCCCGGCGATTGTCTTCGTGCCCGGCGGTCGAGGGTGACACGGAGTAGGGGCTACTCTAGCCATTGGAGATAGCGAGTGGAAGTGGGAGCACATCACGATGGACTTAGTGACTTTGGCACCCGCGGACGTCAGCCGGAAAGCATGATGCGATATGGGTTATAGTGGGCTGAGCTCGCAAGTCGGCACATTTACGGCCGTGCGAAGATGACCTTCCTGCTTTGGAGGAATTATGCAAGGTTGTATATACGGGAGATAGTACGATTGCATGGAGTTCCAGTCTCCATAGTATCGGATCGGGATCCTCGGTTTACGGCTCAGTTCTGGAAGAGTTTCCAGAAGGCCATGGGGACACAGCTTTCGATGAGTATCGCTTTTCATCCTCAGACGGATGGTCAATAAGAGCGGACTATTTAGATTTTGGAGGACATGCTGCGAGCATGCGTCTTGGATCTCGAGGTGGCGGAGGTACTGCCCTTGGTAGGTTCGCCTATAATAACAGGTTATCAAGCGAGTATTAGGATGGCACCTATGAGGCTCACGGGAGGCCATGTTGATCAGATATGTTGGGCGGAAGGTGGAGAAGAGAGCTCCATCAACTGGTGATTTTGATTAGAGACACCTCGAGAGAAGGTGGGTATGATCGGAGCGTCTCCTTCTTTGCTGGAAGCTTGGAGACAAAGAGATTCTGGCGATATCGGCAGCGACCTCTAGAGTTCGAGGTGGGTGATCATGTCTTCTTGAAGGTGATGCCTAAGAGAGGGTGATCGGATTCGGAGAAACGAGGAAGGCGTCGCAGAGTACGTGGACCCTTAAAAATTTTCGAGAGGGTGGAGCTATGATTGCATGTCGGTTGGTACCACAAGGAGTTTGTCAGCGTTAAGTAAATGTTCACGTCTCTATGCTCGGGAAGTACACTCCAGATCCAACTCATATGAGTGGATTGGGAGGCTTGTTGTTGATCTTGATGGGACCTTCGAGGAGGGACCGGTGCTTATCATGGATGGCCAGGAAGCGGGTTTTGTGTGGCAAGACTGTGAGGCTTGTGAAGGTGTTGTAAAGCGACAGAAAGTCGGAGCGACCGGGACGAGGACATGATGCGCACCAGCTATCCTTCTTGTTTGAAGGGGAAGGTGCGTTTTCTAGTCATTAATGTTTTAAATGACTGTTGCATATGCATGTGGTTGATTGTTTGTATGTATGCGGGAATTTCGGGACGAAATTCTTTTAAGGGGGGGAGAATGTGAAACCCGGGAAATTTTTTTTTTTTTCTGAAAATGAGCGAATCGGTAATTCTGCCCCCGCCGAGCAGTGCAGTGAAACCACAGATCTTTCTGCAGACCTCGGATGGCTGAAAGCGGATCACGCCGATAGAATGTCTCGTCTGGATTGAGCCAGCGAGCTGCGTCGGGTCAAGTGTCGGTTTTCTTGCGTATTTCGAGGCGGGCAGGGCCAATCATGGGGTGCCATGTTGGCACTTGCATGGGAACACTTGCTTTATGGGTGAGGCGAGTGTCATGCTAGGATTGCATGAGTTGATTAGAGGCCAAATGTCGAACCACCTCGTACATGAGCATGAAAGTGGTTGAAGTTGTGGCATGGAGAACACTTGGTCTTGAGTTGACCAAGTGTCAAACAAATGGATGTTAGGTGTGCTCCCCTAGGTAAAACCAACTTGGTAGTTTGAGGAGAGATGGCAAACAATTCGTAGAGAAGAGGAGGAAAGAGAAAGAGAAAGAAAGAAAGAAAAAGAAAGAAAGGAAAGAAAGAAAACAAGAAGAAGAAAGGAGAAAGGGAGGAGGAAGCTTTTTCCTCCATTGTTTCAATTTGGGTGGATCAGAACTGATCCTACACACTTGGTGAGGATCTTTCCTCCTTGGTTATTTCCTTGTTTGGGGCCATGAAAATGGCATTTGGTTGAGTTTGGTATGTTATTGTTGAATGAAGAACATGCAGAAATTGGTATCTTTCCTCAGTTACTTCTTATTTACAAGTCATGAAATGTCCTTGAAAAGTAGCCTAGCAGTGGGCTGATTCCATAACATTTTCTGGATACTATTATTAGTGGACCGGTTTCTGGGTCCTTGTAGTGTTCAGAATAGCGGACCTGGAGCTGATTTGTGGCTATGGTTTGGAACTGATACATAGAGAATATACATGCTGATACAAGAACAGTTTCCATAGAAACCGTTTTGATGTTAGGACTGCTTTTTTGGTCCTTGTAAATTACCAGAATTTTCTGGAACTGATATGCAGAATTTGTGAATATTAACATGCAGGTACTGGAACTAATATGCTTATTGCATGTCATTGCATGTGCTGTTTTTCTGGGTTTAACACTGAAAATCAAAGTTAACTGTTATTACTTGAATGCCAGAAATTTCTGGAACTAATATGCTTGTGCATGTCATTGTATGCTGTTTTTTGAGTTTTAACACTGAAAATCAAAGTTGGCTTGTTATTGCCGAATGCAGAATTTTCTGGAACTAATATGCTTATTGCATGTCATTGCATGTGCTGTTTTCTGGGTTTTAGCTGAAAATCAAAGTTAGCTTGTTATTACTTGAATGCAGAATTTTCTGGAACTAATATGCTTATTGCATGTCATTGCATGTGCTGTTTTTCGGGGTTTTAACACTGAAAATCAAAGTTGGCTTGTTATTACTTGAATGCAGAAATTTCTGGAACTAATATGCTTATTGCATGTCATTGAATCAAAGTTGGCTTGTTATTACTTGAATGCAGAAATTTCTGGAACTAATATGCTTATTGCATGTCATTGCATGTGCTGTTTTTTTTTGGGTTTTAACACTGAAAATCAAAGTTGGCTTGTTATTACTTGAATGCAGAATTTTCTGGAACTAATATGCTTGTGCATGTCATTATATGCTGTTTTCTGGGTTTAACACTGAAAATCAAGGTTGGCTTGTTATTACTTGAATGAATGCCATGCAGAATTTTATGGAACCAATATGGATTTAGTGCATGCTTATGTGATATCTTGATTTGAATATGTGGAATATTAACATGATTGCATGTATGTTAAATATATGAAATGTTGTGTGCATTAGACATATGAGTGTTCATAGCACACACATAGTGTCTGATGTAGAATGTCATGTAGAGGTTTTCATCTACATTGGTCATGGGTTTTGAGTCTTGATGGCACAAATTGCATTACATTGGTGTGCGGTAACACCACATTACGTAGTGTGTACATGAGTGCCCCGATTGCATTTGGTGTTGAATCGTGTGGGCTTAGGAATGGAGACGAAGTCAAATTGAGTTCCATAGTGTTAAACGAAAATGGAGAAATGAAATGTCGAGGCGTAGCAAGTAGGATAGATACCCCCTCGGGTGAAAAACACGAAAACTTTGGTTAGACGGCGTATCCACCGGTGAAGAACGCGTGTCGGAGGGTGTAAGAGATCACCGGTGAGACCCGAAAAGATTACATTTACCCCGAAAAGACGAAAGCGATTAAATAAATATCACATAGACTACGAGTTGTGAGATGGGAGTGGGAATTGACTCAGTACTGATTTTCCATTGGCACTTGTGTTAGGTGGTGGGTCGGAGAGTTGACGGTACCCAGGCGTGTCTGATGTCGTCAGCCACATGCATGTAGATTTTCCATGATAGGATAACATGTATACGCAATTGGTTGTGAGTTTAGTATTGAAATGATCATTTGCATGTGCACCTAGGTAGAAATAGCCCTTATAGGATTTATCTCTCTTGGGCGTTAGCTGGCGTCGTGGGGCCGCTTCGGTGCGGGACAGATGCAGACGGATGGCGGCTCATGAAGTAGAGATTATGGGCGGGCGGATGTGTGGCGCAGATTCTTGTTTGTGTATATATTAGGCCAGGCTAGTTTTAATATATGTTTTGTATTAGGAGTGATGTAATAACTCTTAGATCACATAAATGTATGGTCTTGTAAGCGTATGGACGGAGGTATGATGATGGGCCTATTGGGCCATTTACTCATGGGTCTCATGGCCCATGAGACACATAGGTTCCACTGAGTTGACAGTGATCGATGGGACCGGTTTTGGGGTGTCGCGACTTGGTATCGAAGCTTGGGTATGCGAATACCTGGGGCTTGGTGAGGCATGGGTTTAGGACATCTTTGTTAATGTGTGGAGCATCATGGCACGGTATGGCTTGGCGTTGGGCTTGAGTTAGGTGCAGTGCTCGAGAATTGATATCGGATCATGGTTGGTATCGAGGTCTGGGTGGTGGTTACCTAGGAGTCTACGAGGCGAGTTAGATCCTGGCTTATGCATTGTGTGTTTTACGGTTTTATGCTTTGATTGTATGTGCGTTGCGTATTGCAAATTACGTGAATTATATGCGTGGTAGGATGTATATAGGAAATGCGAACTAGGGTTGAAAGCGTAACCTTAGAAGTTCTAGGGGAAACAAACGGATGGTTCGGGATATTAAGTCTATTATGGGTCGGCATGTGTGCTAATAGTTGGACACGAAAATGATTCTAAACTTTATGTTTGACTTTTGTAGATGGCAAGTAGAGGACGGGGGCGTAGAGGTCGTCCACGGGGTGATGGTCGACCACCACGACGTCAGCGAGGCCTTCGCCAGAGGCCATGGGTGCTCGATAGCCCACCGGCTTCACGAGGCTGATCTGGTAGAGTTCGAGTGCCGGTAACCTCAGGAGGTTGAGCACACCATCCTCAGGCGTTCACTTGGAGGGGATCACGATATTGGCCCAGGCCATTGGTTAGATCGGGTCAGAGGTCTCAGGGCCTATGGAATCACCTCGGATACTACTCGGATTCTGTGGCTTCATTCCGACGAGGTGAGTCCGGATCTGGTGGGAGTGGTGCGACTTCCAGGGACTTAGGCTTATGACATGGGATGATTTTCATAGACTATTCATGGGAAGTACTTTGGAAACCTGGCAGACATGCGAGGCAGAGTTCCTTGAGTTGAGACGGGGGGACGATGAACGTGCTTGAGTGCGTAGCTAGATTCCTGAGTTGGCACGTTTCGGGGGATGGTTATGTGGCCGAGCGGGACGAGAGTCGGGAAGTTTGAGGATGGGTTGAAGTTGTCCATCCGAGGCAAGATTGTAGGACATAACCTACAAGATATGGACTCGATGGTTAGTACAGCCTTGATTATTGAGCGAGAGGTAGATGATGCTCGTAGCATCCGAGATGCGGGTGCTAGTAATAAGAAGAGGGGCTTGAGCTAGGGCTCGGGAAAGAAAGAGGACTTACGTTCCACCGGGGTTTGAAGCGGGCGTAGCCCAGCGGGACGAGCCGGGTCAGGAGTTACCGGTCGGGATGGGAGAGATGACATGTTCCACTTGCCATCGGTAGGGACACATGAGCGGAGCGTCCTCGGATCCTGGGGTTTCGGGATCGGGGGACGCCTGATCCGTCATCGGTGAGACATGAAACGAGACTCGATATGTTCCTCTTTACCCAAACGGGCGAGGAGCAGTGCTCCGGTCTCGAAGTGCGACCACGAGCATCGAGTGTTTCACGAGACCGGCGAGGCGGAGTATGGAGTCGGTCGAGAGGCGGAGTGTAAAGGCGGGACGGGAGCTCGGGGTGTGTCTTCGCCATTACTCCCGCGAGTGAGGGCGACGGATCGATCCCGATGATTTAGAATACGTTTCTACTCTTCTTTGAAATGCATGGCTGTGCTTTCAGATAGAGATTGATAGAAGTTATCAATATAATTTGTTTAGTCGGTCTACTTGAGAATCAAGAAAGCGATTAAGTTGTATAAAGATGACTTCATCCATGCTTTATTATGTCGAGACATTGTGTGACAAAGACTAATATCATACTATGAGTAAGGTTTCAAGTCATCAAAATTCACTTGATTTGGTGATTCTGTGTCTTGCTAGAGACCAGGTATAACTTGTGGGCTTAGAATATGATTTGGGCCTTTACCCCTGACGTGAGTGAGCATAGGGTCACACATAAGAATGAGCTATAATGGGATGTTAGAAAGGCTCTCTCTTTAGCCCATGATTAAGCCCAAGCCCAAGCCCAAGCCCATTAATAGTTAATGGAATTTGGTTTAAATTCGTTTTAATAAAAGGGTTTGGGAGGCTTGATATAAATATGGGGTTTATCATCTAAAAGTAGGTGGTTCTTTTGAAGTGGGCGTTTTTGAAAGAGAATTCTTTTAGAGTTTTGAAAGACACTAAGGTGTCTTTGGTTTTGTGGGACAAAGATCTATCATAAGGTGCTAGCACATCCATCCAATCCATTAGCCGTTCGTATGGATACCTTTAGAGGGCATTTACACACTGCATCGTCTTGGCTCGTTGTTGCTAGATCGTTTCCAGAAGGAGTTATGTTTGTGTTTCAATGTGTGTGTGATCAAGAAAATCTGCGTAGTCGAAGGATTAGGGCTACAAATTGAATCTAGATTTCCTTGATTCATTGTTTAGTTTCATCAAATCGCTTGGATCCTGGTGTAGTTCAGCGTTAAATTTTTTTATTTCCGCTGCGTTTTGTTATCGCTGGATTCCAACAGTTCCATCACTGGTCCGGATTTGATTAGAGACACCTCTGAGAAGGTGGGTTTGATATAGAAGCGTTTTCTTACGGCTCAAAGCCGACAAACGGTGTTGAGGTAGGTGATCACGTCTTCTTGAAGGTGATGCTTAAGAGATGAGTGTAAGATCCAACAAACAAGGGAAGCTAGCGTCAAGGTATATTAGGCCCTTTGAGGTACTCGAGAGGGTGGGCATAATTGCTTATCGGTTAGTGCTATCGCCTAGTTTATCAAGTGTTCATGAGGTGTTCCACGTCTCCATGCTCCGGAAGTATACTCTAGATCCAGCTCATGTAGTGGATGGGGAGGGATTGTCGTTGATACAGATGGGACCTTCGAGGAGGGATCGGTGCGTATCATGGATAGTCGGGATTAGGTTTTGCGACGTAAGACCGTGCGGCTAGTAAAGGTGTTATGGAAACACCGAGGAGTGGAGGAGGCAACTTGGGAATGGGAGGACACGATGTGGGCCACCTATCCTTTCCTATTTGAGGATGAAAGTGTGTTTGTCTAATATTGGAAGTCTAATATTAGAACTAGAATAACTATTGCACTTGCATGTGTTTGTGTGTGCTAGTGTGTATGAATTTCGGGGACGAAATTCTATCAAGGGGGGAAGAATGTAAAACCCGAGAAAATTAGAAATTTTCAAAAATGGAAAAATGATAATAATAATAATAATAATAAATTTCCATAATGGTTCAGGGAAGCCTAGAAAATTCTCTAGATCTCGGATGATGAAACGGATTGCGCCATTCAATTCGTCTCGCGAAATCTAGTGACCCAGAAAAATTTCGTTGAATTTTAAGACAATCAGAATTTTTTTATGAGTTTTGGTGATAAGTAGCGTGACTCCAAGGGCTGAATTTTACGAAAATCTTCCGGAAGTTAAAAATGGCGAGCTAAGTTCATTTAAAATAAATTAGGCTGAAAATAAATAAGTGTTTGGGGCGAAGCAGACGGAATGAGATTGACACATGGAAAATTTAAAAAAAAAAGAAAAAAAGAAAAGGATAAAAGTCAAAAGGAAAGGAAAAGGAAGGGACAAATAGGGTGAGAACGAGAAGAGAGAGAGAGAGAGAAAGGAATTTTTTTTTTCGCTTCTCTCTAAGATCTACGGAAATCAGACAATAGGTTTTCGTCAGAGCAAGAGGTAAAGTTGGTTCACACATTTAGAGATACGCGTGGGTACCAAAATCTTGGAGTTTCGTCAAACTCCACGAGGTAGGGAATTTTCCTACTTTGGTTATTTCTAGCCTAAAGGCCATTTAATGGCTTGGGGTTTTCTTAGAGGCCGTGAGATGCCGCAAATTTCAGTTCCAAATTTTTGGGACTGAGTGTAGGAATTTTTAGGAATTTTCGGGACTATTTTTTGACAGTCTGGACTGAATTTTCGGGACTGTTTTCGGATAGTATGGATTGAATTTTTGGGACTGTTTTCGAATAGTCTGGGTTGAATTTCGGAATTTTTTCGAGTAGTCCTGGACTATGTTGAGATTTGGTTTTGATACCAAGATTGATGTCTTTGGATTTTGTGGTTTGTTTGGTATCCATGATGGTCGGTGATGACGAGTGAAGGCAAAGGGTGCCTTGTTTTATGTGGGTCTGAGATTTGGGTCATTTTGTGTGTTATTGTTGGAAAAATAAATAATATGCTGTTGTGTAAAATTCATGTTAATATGTTCTTGCGTGATGTATTAACATGGAGTTGTATGATAAATGATATATGTGGAAATATAATTATTTGGGGGTATAAGTGTTGCATGTAGCTCTTATTATGCATGTAGCTCTTATTATGCATGTAGCATGACATAACATGAAATGGCCTATCTACATTTCAAATGCACAAGGACATCAGCATATTGGTTGTGTGTGCATGGGTATAGTCATCCATCATCAGTGTTGATGAATAGGTAGTGAGCTCGTACTTTGGACGACGTCCAATAAATGACTCATGGTTCAAATCATAAAGTGAAATATAATTAGGGTGTGTTGGGCGGAGCAAGAAGGGGGCCGTTGGCACTTGCATTGGGTACTGGTGAGCCGGTAAGGGCTCGGTATATGTGTGTCATTGGTACTACCAGTGACGGTTGTCACACTTGGCATAGGCATGTGTGAGGGAGTCGGTGAGTGACTGAAGATATGGGCATGAAGACATTCCATGCATGACATCTGACTGATCGTGTAGATATTTTAAGCGGATATGTATGGGTTGGTTTGATCATTGTATGAGCACTTAGGTGGGAGTAATACTTGGCAGGAAGTGCTCCATTTCTTGGAGCTTTGCTCACCGTCGTAGGACCCCTTTGGTGCGGAGTTAGGTCTTGAGGCGGTTGACTCTCTCGTGGGGACCGCACATATGAAAAGATCGGATGTGGCTTTAGACCATATTTTGTATATGTATATTAGAATGATCGTTTTAATATATCATTTTGTAGAAGAGTGTATAATTAAACTCTTGTAAACATATCACTACATAGTTGCATGTATAGTATTCAGGGTATTGTTGAATGGGGTCGGGTGGTCGCTATGACTCATGAATGATCTAGTGTGGTATATTGAGCCTGGATGGGTCATGTGATGTATTGTTATACAAGTTGTATTTTGGATAAAGCTTCCCGTACATAGGAGGCTCTGTATGATTTTTTGTTAAATTATGGATTCCGATAAATGGGACATGATGGTGTGGCGTCGGTTGTCAGGCACCCGCCGTTCCATGAGTTGACGGGTTGTCGAGCGGGACCACAGAGATAGAGGTGTCACATTTGATCTGTTACATTACAGTTTGCATAGGTATGTTAGTTTTCATAGATATATGTTTGTGATATTATATTTTCTTTTTTGGACTCGATTATTGTGATTTGTGAGTATTTTAAGGGATGTGAAACTAATAATTAATAAATTATATTTGATTGAAACTTGTATTTTGTACATTGCATTTGGCTTAATTTTGAAATATTTATGCTTAATCATATTTTAAGTGTTTTAACAATTAAAATTGAAATATTTTTTATGTATATTGGGTTGATAAATGTTGAGTAGAATGTTATGGATCTAATTATATGCTTTAATATATCAAATTAGAAAATTAAATTTTTGTATCCATACAATTTTTTTTTTATTACTTTTGGGATTATTATTTGATACTAAATTTATTTGTTAGTTTAAGTTTAAGTAATGGAGTAAGGTTAAATAATATATTTGCATATTAAATTAAGTTTAAATTATTAGATATTTGAATTGGCCTTGATTCTTGAATGTTTATCTTATTGTATTTTGGGCTGAAATGTTAAATTGAACTTGTTAATTGAAAATTTGTTTGTTAGTAAATTTTTTTTAAAATTGGGCTTGAGTTTATTATATTTCCATAATTTTCAGTACTCAACTGGATATTGAAATAGAAATATAAGTAAAAAAACATAATAAGAGTGATTAAAGAAAAGAGTTAAAAAGAAAAATTGAAAATAAATGTTCTTAAATTTAACAAACATTAGCTATATCTTCCTAAATTCAATTTCACAAGATTTTTTTTTACATTTAATCTCTTTGCATTATATTGCATTACATTGTTGTAGCATTTTGTTTCCATCGAGACTTAAACTTGGTCCCTTCATATGTACTGCCCAATCTTTTAACCATTAAGCTAAGTTTCATTAAGTTAAATACTTAATATAATTAAATTTGAAGATTATAGATCAAATATTTATGATTATTGAGCAATAATGCTTAATAGTCATAAACAAAATGAATGGTGCAAAATAGTTTACACTCAACCATAATTATATTTCTAAGGCATTAATTAATGTCAAAAGAATCCTACATATCAACATATGGCATAAGGTCATTCAACCTCTTTCGTAAAATCCAAGGGGTATGCCTTTAATGGAAAGTATTTCAGTTTTTGAAAATGAGCTTGTTTTCTTTTTTTCTTCTTCTAACCATTGGTGAATTTAAGTATTGTTTCAATTCGACCTTCCTTATGTATAAAAATAATTTTAATAATTAGTTTTTTTATTATTTATTTTTCATAACTAACACTTTGTTAGAATATGGTAAATTGGTCAAATTAGGACTGAATATGGTAAATTGGTCCAACTAGGACTTGAATATGAGACCCCTCCTTAGAAGTTATGTCTTTTTAAACTTTAAAAGCTCTATGAAGTGAGTTAGGCATGTGGACAAAAAAAGTATATTTTAATTATTTATAAAAGTATATTTATTTTAATGTAATTTAAAAAAATAAATTAAAAAAAAAAGTTAAACTAGCCTAGGAGAATTTCTCATACTATTTATACCTTGGAATATGAGTCGACCGATGGACTTGCCCATTTTAGATTGAATTTTTAGTAGGTTGGATTGAAATTTAATGGTTCGACCTGAATTGGCATGTGACCCATTCTATAATGGGCAAGGCTAGCACAATTGGCCAATTTTTTTTATTTTTTATTTTTAATTATTAACTTAATCATAAATTAAAAACATAAAAATATGTCAAAAATTAAACATAATTTTGTTTACATACAATCAATTAATATTTTAAAAATTATTTCAAAAAGTACCTTTTCAATAAAGTTTTATTTTCAATTCTTAAATAAAAAATCATCTTTTTAGATGATATTTATATGTTATAACTATATTTTACTATTGTTTTTAAAATTACTTTCAAACATATTCTTATTGTGAAACCCCGAGAAAATCTAATTTTTTGAAAAAGGGCAAAATGGTAATTTCGATTCGGGAATGCAGAGATTTTTCTAGATCTCGGATGGCCAAGCAGGATACTAGTTGGGTGTCTCTCATGAAATCTAGCTACCACGTTGAGTTTAGTAAATTAGAGATAATTAAAATTTCACGTTTTTCGAGGCCTGGGTGTCGGGTCTTGTTAAAGCCGACCTGAGAGACATGTGATGTGACAGAAAAGTCACCTCTTCACGTATTAATACCCATGTGACACATGTTGCATGATTAGTGAGATGATGGAGAAGAATGACTTAGATTAAGCCATGTGTCAAAAATCAAAACTAAGGGACAAGGATGGAATTTTGGAAAAGTTTAAATGAGTATAAGACAAAAATGAAATAGTTTTCTTCTCCAAAAATTGGAGAAAACGTGCAGTGAGCTGGGTTTTGAGTTTCTAGAGAGAGAAAGAATGACTTCTCTTTAGATTTCCCGACGTTTGGACCGTCGGTTCTTGATGGAGTAAGAAGCAAAGTCGTCCCTGCAGCGTTGAGGATCTGCGTGGACAGGTTGGTGGAGTTAAATGACTCGAGAGTTAAGGGATCTTTTCCTACTTAGTTTATTCTTTGACTCTGAGCCATTTTTTATGGATAAGGGATTTGTAGAGGCACGGATGGCCGTGTTTGATCTCAAATCTTTGAGTAGTGGGAATCTATTATTGTAGCGTAGACGATTACCCAAACCAGGGTTTCACTTTGTTCACATGATTGGTTGTGTGATTTTGTGTTAGTGATTCAAAATGAATTCTTTGGATTTATTATTAGCCCGTATGCAGGCTGTTTTGGTGTTGTTGATTATGTGAATTGAATAATGTGAATTAATTATATTAATATATGCATATAAAATATATTAGCATGAATATTTTGGAATTGACATAATGCGCCATTATGCAGAAGCTTAGAGCGATAGGTGTGAGTGCATGACACGAAAATGAAGAAAAAAAATAGAAAGCGATGTTTTTCATAAGCGTTTGGCTTAGGCATGTGTGAGGGAGTCGGTGAGGACTCGAGACATGGGATTGGACATGTAGACATTCGAGTAGGATCATGTATTTGCTTGAGTGTGATTGTTTGCCATGACATGTGCACTTAGGTGGGGAGTAACCCATGTAAAGGTATCGCTCTTTTGGGCCTTGCTCCTGCAATCGAGGATCTTATTTGGTGCGGGAGTGTTCGGGAAGACGGGCTCTGTGGCGGCAGAAAGAAGCGGGTTGGCTTGGTTCATTTGTAAAACATGTATTAGAATTCTTAATTTTAATATATGTTTGTATTAAGAGTGATGTAACAACTCTTGAACTATTGTGATATAGTTGGTTTAAATGTTTTGTGAGTATTGATGCATGGGCCCAAGTGGCCATTTTTACTCGCACATGAACCCGGTGTGGTCGTTGTAAATTGTTGGGACAGGTTGTACTTTGGGTAGAGCTCCCCGTGCAAAGGAGACTCTGCCCGATTTTAGTGAGTGGTGTCGGGTTACCCGACATCCACGAGTATTCCGCGGGTTGACGGGTTGTCAACGGACCCCTGGGAAATGGGGCGTCACACTTATAAAAACCTATTTTAATAACTATTTTTGAAAATAATTTGCATTAACATTTTTTTAAAACTATTATCTAATTTTGTATATGTTATTTTATGTTTAATAATTGCACATGTTTACATAAATATTTCTTTTGAAAGCAGTTAGTTTCGAAAATATATGTTTCTTTTTTATTATTGAAAATATAAAATATTATTTAACGAAAAGATAATAGTTATTATAGTAATTTCAATTGTTTTAATAAAATAAAATAATACACATATGAAAGATATTTAAAATAATTTTTTATATAATCTTCTTGTTTTACCGCTAAATACTTTAATTACAATGTTGTAAACTGTAACTCAAACCCAAGACCATTCCCCTCCCTATATTTTGCCTTTTTGAAACATTGAGTAGTACCATATGAGCTATGCATGATGAACATTTTTTATATAGTCTTTTAAAAACATAAAAATAAATTATAAGTATTTTAAACAAAATTTATATTATAAAACATTTAAGAATTTATAAAATTCTTTTTTAAATAATTTTACTATCTTGACTTGTTTTGTTTGGCGACATTTGTAGGGTTGGACTAAGTTGGTCAAACATTGACCCAAATACAATCCAAACTAAATGGCGTGACCCATATTGACCTATGGCCTAATCGGACCTGGCTAAAATGGGACAAACCTCTTATACTACTTGACTCGCCTTATCCTTGTCCTATTTAATTTTATAAAAGCGAAAAGTATGAAATTTATTTTAAATAGCCCTCATCATGAACATGTTATGTTGACATACATAGTTGAGGGTTACATGTGATTCAAATCATATATCATAATAAGAAATACAAATTTATATTTCAATACATGTATGGATCTGAAATTGTAAAAATAAATATAGTTGAATATTATACAACATCATCTAATCTAAATCAATTATATAATACACAATAATCAATTATAATTTATAGAGACCATTACATCATGTTTTAGCAAAGTAAAATGAGTGACAAACAAATTTTGTCTTTAAATTCTATAATATTGTTTAGTAATAAAAAATATTGATGAAATATGTCATTGCCAAAATGAATATTTTGAGACAAAAACATTCGTCACTAAATATCGAATGTTGTTACAAATTATTTTATGAATAATATATCAATATAAATTTCTTCTCAACAATATCTTTGGTGACAAAAGTTAAATATTTGTCTCTAAAACTATTGCATGGAACAAATACTGAGACGATTTCTAAATTTTGTTGCTAATAGAAAGATTTAGTGACAAAAATAGGTAAGCCTTTGGTTAGTGGGTCTCGCGTCTTGTAGTAAGTGTGTTGGCCAGAATGAGGGACTGCAAGCACATCTTTCACAAAAGAACTTTACGTCAATGTGCTTGGGCGAGAAATGCTCTAGTATTCTAGAGAAAGATACAAGCTGCGAATTATCGCAAAACAATTTGTGGTCTCCAAAATGGAGTGAACAACCTCTAATTTGAAATGAGTTCCATGACCTTATTGCATGACAAGTAGCCTCATAACACGCCACATACTCTGCCTCCATAGTAGAAGAAGTTGTAAGTGTTTGCTTGACACTTTTCCACGAAACAACTCCTTTAGCCATCATAAAGATATAACAAGAAGTGGACTTTTTATCTGTCGTAGTACGCAATCGAAATCACTAAAACCAACCACCCTAAGAGTGTCGGTACGCCGATATGTCAACATGAGATCCTTGGTACCCTGAAGATACCTCAAAACTTTCTTAGCTGCTTTTCAATGGATTTGACCAAGATCACTCAAGTACCTGCCCAACACGTTGACAACAAAAGTAATATAAGGATGTGTGCATACTTGATCATACACCAGGCTGCCCACAACTGAAGAATAAGGGATTGCTTTCATCTAATCTCTCTCAATATCATTCTGAGGACATTGGCCTTTGGTAAATCTGTCACCCTTTACAATTGGTGCCTTACCAGAAGAATAAGATTGCATTTTGAACATTTTTAGAATGCGTTCGGTATACGTCCGTTGAGACAATCTCATAATGCCACTAAGTCAATCGTGAAGTATCTGTATGCCCAAGACATAATATGCTTCCCCAAGATCCTTCATATCAAAATGGCTAAACAATAATTGCTTTGTCTCAATTAACAAGTCAGTATCATTAGCTGAGAGCAAAATATCATCAACATATAAAACCAAATGTATTTGCTCCCACTGACCTTCATATATATGCATTGATTTACGATGTTCCCCTTAAAACCATTGGCGATGACAACTTCATCAAACTTGAGATACCATTGCCTAGAAGCTTTCTTTAAACTATAAATGGATTTCTAGAGCTTCTAGGTTTACTTCCTCAATTGGTTCATTATCAGAAATGGCTATTGGATGTTGGTAAACAACAGAGCTATAGATCAGAGCAGAAGCAATAGACACAAGAATAAAAACTAAATGTTCCTTGAACACAATTTCTCTTGGCCCTTGGCTTGTACCAATATCATTCTCAAAATAGATAGCTCAATCTAACTCAATCACTCTGGTGGTGTGCGGCGGGCAATAAAACCTGGATCCTTTTGATCTCACACAATAACCAATAAAGTACCCACTAATGGTTTTTGGATCAAGTTTCTTAGATTGCGGGTTATATGGTCTCACTTCCACCTTGTAGCCCCAAACATGGAAATTATGAAGACTAGCCTTCTTCTGTTGACCATAGCTCATATGGAGTCTAAGGAACATACTTACTAGGCATAGGTGTCAAAAACTGAGAAATCAAGATCCGGAAGAATCTTATCCTTAATTAATCTCTCAATTCTTTTGGAAATATAAAACCAAGAATATGTATTTGCTCCCATTGACCTTCATATACATGCATTGATCGACGATGTTCTCCTTGAGATACCACTTCCTAGAAGCTTGCTTTAAACTATAAATGGATTTCTAGAGCTTCTAGATTTACTTCCTTAATTGGTTCATTATCATAAGTGGCTATTGGATGCTGGTAAACAACTGGGCTAGAGATCGGAAAGGAAGCAATAGGCACAAGAATAAAAACTAGATGTTCCTTGAACATAATTTCTCTTGGCCCTTGACTTGTACTAATATCATCCTCAAAATAGATAGCTCAATCACTCTGGTGGTGTGCGATGGGCAATAAAACTTGGAACCTCTTAATCCCACACAATAACTAATAAAGTACCCACTAATGGTTTTTGGATCAAGTTTCTTGTATTGCGGGTTGTACGATCTCACTTCCACCTTGTAGCCTCAAAACATGGAAGAGACGAAGACGAGGCTTCTTTTGTTGGCCATAGCTCATCTTAGGAACATACTTACTAGGCACAAGTGTCAAAAACTGAGAAATCAAGATCCAGAAGAATCTCATTCTTAATTAATCTATCAATTCTTTTGGAAATATGACTCATTGCTTGTGCCAAAGAATAGAATAATTTTCATTCAATCTCAAACGCTTAGTGCTACTAACAGTACTAACAGTAAGAGAAAAAGAAAGCAAACTATGCAACTCTAATCTATAAAGATTCCCACAAAGTGTTCCATTTTTTTTATCAATAAAGAGTCTCAATATAAATTAACTTTTCTAGTTAAAAAAAAGAAAAGAAAACTATATCCAAGTCTATCCAAAATAGGTAATTATATCAAATTTCTCCTAATTGAGGATATGTACGCCACATCCTGCAATTCCAAAAAATTTCTTGTACTAAGCTGCAATCTAACAATTCCTAGAAAATCAACTTGGACTTTTGTACTGTCTCCCATGTACACATACTACTCCAAACTAGTTGGACTTCTTCTGCTTATCACCACTTGTATAGAATTGCAAGCGTGAATGATAGCACCACTATCTAACCGCAAAGTATCAGATGACACATCAATGATATTGGATTCAAAACAAACATTCACCCAATGATTATCAAATAACTCATTTTTCTCATTTTTGTAATTAGTCCCATTGAGTTTCGTGTGATGACAGAGAACTGAGGAAATTAAAGCTCAAAGCTAAACAAGAGAGCAATGTCAAAAATACATGTAAAACAAAGACATGCAAATTGCTCCATTTTTTGGCTTACCAAATGACCCAAAAAAGTGATCACCAAATGCTAGAGTCTATAAAATACAAAAGAGACTCACAAACAGGTAAGAGCAATTCACTAGCTGTCACAACCAAATGCGTCAATTTCCCACTAATAGGGTAGTAAAATTACGCGGTTCATGACAATTAATTAAATCTCTTAACCAAACTAAGCATCCTATCAAATAATAAAGTCATCCATAGGATAACTTCACTATCCGTATGGATTCTAGCAAAATTGATGCACAAAACGGGGAGAAATAACAGTTGTAACATCAATTCAAAGAATATCCGACATGCTCATACTCATGAGAGGCAAGTTCATCATCATTCAATATTTCTCAATTTTTACCCAAGTGCAATAATAATAATAATGATCATATTCACAATATGATGCTATAAATAATTACAAATAACACAAACATAAATTACTAAAGCAATATGTGAAAAAGGAATATTAAAAATATTGTCAAATTAAGTAAATTTCAATTTTGTCACAAGATTAAATTTAATGTTTAATGGGGTAAAATTTTCCGAAAGGTTTGATTTTCGAAAAATTTCGAAACTTGAAATGTAACACACTAATATTGATTTAATATTTCATTTATTCAAAACGAATGTCCTTTAACTTTCTATTAATGGAAAATAAGTGGTTCAAAGAAAACAAGTGGTCCCAACCAAATTATCAAAAGCAACCCATTGTGATGAAAGACTTGTTTGGCATGAGTTAACGTTTTCTATAGCAAATGGGATCCAAATATGAGTGGTCCCAACTCTTTAGGCTTTTCAAAATTTGAAGTGCGTTGAGTTGTTTGGGCTTTGAACTGTACGACGATTCCCTAAAATGGATGTGTTTATGGGATAACATACATTTTGATTATCGAGATTATATTATTAGAACCGTTCACGCATATCAATGATAATAGAATCGGGATTCTATTAATAGAATAGTTTGATTGTCTTTTTTTTATTGGTTATTAAGATACTGACACCATTAGTGTCACCATAATTTTATGCTAAGAAGTGATTTGTGCGGGTTGCAGCGATAAAAGAAAGCTAAGAATGAAGATTTACGCCATTTAACTTTTATGATTCACAAATTTACTCCTAAAAACCGACGTAGGGATCGGCTACAAAAAATAATAAAATTAAAAGAAAGCTTAACAAATAGATGTAACTAAGCTTCTCAAGTTTTCAATAATATACAAGATGCTAAAATAATAAATATGCGCTATTTATGCACATCAACGTAAAATCCTACTGGATAAACTAAAACTTAATAGATAATAAAAAGTACTAACGGATAAATCCAAAAATACAATTAAATAAATAACCAATAGTAATAAAATTCATCATTAGACTTGGGCTTCCTATCTCGTTTAGGCCTAGATATGGGCCTACTCCATGCCCCATCATTCCTCCAGTTGAGTTAACTCGACCGAAGACGAAAGGAAAGGCAGCAATCCAACAACTAAGGATCCAAACGGCTACATCATCCTCCTATATCCAAGTAAAGATCGAATCAGGACGATCATGCTGATTTGACAAGCGAAACGACGAAACCCACCATCTCTGTGGTTACAAACTCGCCATCAAGGATAATATCCACCGTATCCTTGTAACATCAGAATAAAGGCATAGTGGGCGACCTTGGCTACCTTCACCGCAAAACACACTAAGTGCAAAGTAAGGCTCGTGCGCCTCCGTAAGGTAAAGAAAGTCTTCTACATCAAAACATAATAATATCCAAGTCATTAGGCAAACTAAGAAGACATGACATCCCATTTTACGAACGATAGAATAAGGGCCCATGGCTCTTGCATAAAGTTGAAAACGCTTTTTTGAATTCTTTTCAAGACGGCCGCGAACCATAACATAGTCACTAAAATATTAAATTCCTTAGATCTAATAACATCAAAGAGCCAAATTTTTATACCCTCATTACTTAGAGAAATCTTTCGCCTAATCTGTTACTGTCATGGATGTGTTTTGAAAAGTTTTCGCAGCCCGCACACACCCATGTGAGGTGGTAAAGAAACAAATGGAACTTCTTTGCCACTAATGCTATGCACATAACAAATCCTAATTTTCTTCTCAAACTTTACATTTTAAAATATGAAAATTCATTCCAAGAAGTTTAGAGATGTCACGACAATTATCAGAACCTTTAGGGCTTAGTAGTCTCAATATAATATTTTTACCCTTATACTTAAATGAATAAATGTTATCTTTTACCAAATTATAACATTAAGATCGGGAAAGCCAAGGGCGACCTAAAAGAACATGTGGCAACATCCATGGGTAGCACATTACAATAGATTTATCTTAACCCCATTCATCAGAGACTGCATTAATCTCGAGTGATGTGCAAGTATGGTCATTCACCCACGCTTACTCTAAAAGGATTCGATGCGGCCCTACTCTCTCGTGTTTAACAATTCTAACAAACATCCCAGGTTCGCCATTCATCGAACCACCCCATCAATCACTAACTTGCATATCTTATCTCCACTCAGATGATCGTGGTGAAAAATACTAGTACTCTTATAATTATCATCTGGCAACAGGGATAGCACAACACCCAACCACACCAACACACGCCATCACAATCTTCATGAAGATCATCTTCATCACCAAAATAATCTAAAGGGATCAATAATTTGGTTTTTCTCATCCTCCAAACTAAATTGCTCAACATCATCGTCAATGCACATCGGGGACAACGACGCAATATGGCTCATGCATGACACTATGATGTATAACCAAGGAATCACAGCCATAGACTCGATAGGAGAAGCAACAGAAGGAGAGTTACTAAACTAGACTCTTGGATCCTAATGTTATTGCACCTAGTATTACTGGGTTGATTACAGCTTGGATCGTGACTCGACTCGACCTGGTAAAGCAAAAAGCAGGAGGGTCTATTGAATTCTAATTTCGCGCCTGGGTATGCATCCTTTACAGTGTGTGGAGCATGCAATTTAACCATCCTTTGAATGTCGAACCTAAGACCATTAACAAAGCGAGTGCAGACAGCAAATTAGTCCTCAACATGGAACTCACTACACCTGAGCCTAACTTCCTCAAATTTAGTAGAATATTAAGCTACACTAAGATTCATTTGTTTTAAATTAATCATGTTGGAGAATAATTGACTCTTATATGATGGAGGAATGTACTTTTCTTGCAACTTTGCTTTCATAATAGCCCATTGGGTGATGGGTGGTTCACCTAGACGAAGCATGTCTTGTAACACATTTTGCTAGTACATCTTAGCTGAATTGGTTAATTTCATTTTAGCAAACTGAACTCGTTCACAATCAATCATTTCATACCAATCAAAATATTCCTCAATAGTTGTTAATCAATCAGAGAAGGCATTAGGATCCATTATACCATCAAATTAAGGAGCACTAACCTTACTTTTTTTGTGATATCCCTTGGTGTCAAGGTTTTAACCCGTTATCCCGATCTCTACCCCACCACCAAGAACCCTGTGCTGGCATCACTCGAGAGCGACATCTTCTCTCACTTGATTTGGTGGGTAATATTGCCTTGGTTGTTGGTAATCTAATGGGAAGTTGACATTAGCAGGTTGAAATCGATCACCTAGGTTGAAGTGAAGGTCTCATGTTGTAGGTAACCTTGTGTGAGGATGAGCAATTGAATTACTACCCAAGTTCATTTTACCCAGATTGTCATGCAAACCATTTGCGAATTCATCATATTGATGTGAATCTCCAGAAGGACTTAAATCCCCAATGTGTGGTGACCCGACGTGTTTCCTAACATTTGCATCAACATATTCACCTATCTCATGTTTACCCAGATGTTTTAAAAGCAAGTCCATTTTTTGATTTATTGCATGAGTTTGTTGTTCGAGGGCAGATTAACGTTGAGTTAATTAACCACACATTGGATTTAAATTACTTACCGATGCAGTGACTGAATCAAATTGTGCTTTATTGGTATCATGATGATGGGTAATACAAACTAGACTATCATTTAAATCTTGAGATAATACTTGTAGTCTTCAGTTAAAATTATTGAGTCTCTCAAATGGGATCATTCGTTAGGTGAAGAAGAAGATGCAAATAAATATCACTTTTAGTGGTCGATGGCCGAGATAGAATCTAAAATTCCACTAAGTAAAGAAATTTATAAACTATATGCTAATGCAACAAACACAAATCCAAAAATGTAATGCGATTATATACCACATATTGCATGAGTCACGAAAGAATAACTCAAAAAACAAAAGTGTTTTTTTTTTTAATACTCTTTATGCTCTATCAAATAAACTGGAACCTAAAACAATCAAACAAAATATGCTTAAATATCATGAATATTAACTGAGTTTTCAAAGTAAAAGAAAATGTACCCCCGTTGAAGAACCTTTAGGATGCTTACGATTCCTTAGCTTGATGGGAAGGGAATCAAATAAAGTGTGCAATTCTTTGATGAGGGCAAATTGATTGTATTCCCAATGATCAAATGAGAAGTCCTCACAACTTTAAAGGACCAAAACAACAATTTTGTAAAACCGGATACAATTTTGAAAACCAACAGATCAGGATGAGAAAAGGCGAAACAACAACGATAACAGAAGATAACAACCAGGGTATCATTTGCATTATGGATATGGGTCAGGAGCAAACAGTTGGCTCATTCAATTGAAGGGGGAAAGTGGTGTAATAGCATTAGAACTTGAACTTGTGTTTACCGCAAGAAAACCGAGAGAAGATCATCAATATATATATATATATATATATATATATATATATATATATATATATATATATATATATATAGATCCTGCTCACTGAATTCCCGAGCAATAAAAAAATTTCCTTATTTTTTTATTGTGTGATGATGTGAATTCAGGATTTTAACTGCTTTCAGAAAATCCGAATCAAAGGATCGATTTAGAGTTTCGAGAGGGACTTTGTAACTTTCCTTCGTTTTCTTTTAGCAATCAACCTTCTTCCAGCACAGGCTCTCATGATATCTGATTACCGACTTTACTTTCGAATCTAGGGTTTTAAATATTGCAGTTTGGGTAGTCGTTGTTGATAAGTAGAAAAACCAGCAGCTGTAGTATCTATGAGAAATCAAATCTTGCTTCTATTTGTGTAAGACCCGAGAAATTCCAATTTCTGGAAAAAGGGTAAAATCGTAATTTCGGTTACAAAATTATAATTTCGGTTAAAAATCCGGAATTTATTCTCTAGATCTCGGATGACAAAACGGATTTCACCGCTGGAATCGCTCAGAACGAGCTAGCACGTAAATTTCGTCAATTCCAGACAAATAATTTAAGGCCATTTTTCGGTGCATCGCGGCTTCAAAAATAAACGACCATGCGACAAAGTCACATATAACAAGTACTCATGTGCCATAAGTGGTATGAGTAGAGAAATGATGAAAACGAACGGCCGAGATAGTGCCGAATGTCAAAACTGGGAAAGGAAGGGATGTATTGGGAATTAATTAAATTATTAAGTTGAATAGGACAAAAAAAATGCTATAGTGTCCTCTCTTCAAATGTTAATAGAAGCAAAAAACGTGAATGGCAGGGGAGAAAGAACCAGTAGCCAATTTCTTTTATTTTAGAGAGAGAAGGACCTCCTTCTCTCTAGAATATCGCTGATCCGACCGCCTAGCTGACAAGAAGGAAAGCCGTTTACGCGGAGAGGGCTTCGCGTGGTACCTGGATGGGAGTTCCTCAAACCCGCGGAGGTAGGGTTTCCCTACTTGGGTTTTACACTTTATTTAAGAGCCAATGTTTCGCTACTTATACTCGAACGGGTCGCTTGATCTGGCCCTAAAACACGGGACCGAATTGATACAATTTTTGAGGCCGCCAAAGTACCAGAATCGCTTTTAGGGGTCATGGTCAGGTAAATCATGAAATTTGTGAAACAAATCATGCTTTGATGTGAAAGAGGCCGGGAATGGCCATGAAACCCGGGTTCACTAAGTGAACCGATGATTTGTGATTTTCCGGGAATAGTAACCGAGGGTTTCACTATTCTCGAAACAGTGTTCTCAAAATAATTTTTGTGAATTAATATGTTGGTCGAGTAATTCAAGTAGAATTTATCGTGTTTGATCATTAGCCCATGTGAGCTAATTTTGATGTGATGAAATGAGAAATTACATAACATGATTGTGTGATTTAATTTATGTGAATATATGCATGTTTATATATTTGCATATGTTATGCATCGTAATGGAATTGGCATCATGCATTCTATATGCACTCAGGACACCTTTAGACTAAGAGGAGGAGCGCATGAGGTAATTTTTGAGATAATGATTTCTGGGGTAGTCTAAAAATAATAATTATCTGAGTGGTAGTCCATTCACCAAAAATATCAATCGTCTATATGGCCCAATTGGATATTAATTTGAGAGAGTCCATAACAATATCAATCGCTCTGGCACTCACCCCAATCGATATATACACATCGAGGTTGTCCACAAACAAACAAAATAATAATTCTCATACGAGGCTTAGGCGAGTGTGAGGGAGTCAATAGGACTCGGCATAGATGACGAAGTTAGACATTCAAGTAGGACCGCGCATTTGCTTGAATGTGTGTTTATTTTGGAACATCAGACCGCACTTAGGTGGAGAGAGCCCACTTGTACATTCCACTATCGAGTATTAGCTCACCCCGCCGAGGGATATTATTTTACAGTACTGTGGAGTGTATGAGGACTCGCATTCTAGAGGTCAGGGTTTAGAAGAAAGCCGACTGTGGCTTGGGTTATGATGTTCTTGCTACGTATTGAATTTCTAATTGTAATATATGTGTTGTATAAGAGTAAAAACATTTAATTTTAAACTATTGGATATAGTTGGATTCATAGTTGGTATGTTTTATGGGTATTGTTTATGGGCCCAAGGGGCCGTTTTACTCATGTTGAGATTATATTGGACTGTTTGGGACAGGTATATGCAGGTATTGTATAAGGGTAGAGCTCCCTGTACAAAGGAGACTCTGCCCGATTTTCTGAAGTGGTGTCGGGTAACCCGAAATCCACTTGTATTCCGCGGGTTGACGGGTAGTCAACGGACCCCCGGGTTTTGGGGCGTCACAATTTGCGTGGATGTTGCTTGAAGAAAACCTTGCGTCTGGATGAGATTTACTAATGCTTTCTATTTGCGGTTGAGGGGAAGTGTGAATCGGGTTTCGGGAATGCGAAAGGTCGGTTCTCGGGGTTCCGACTCGCTCGGGAAGAAGATGAGGCTTTGGAAGTTGGGACGGAGTCAAGACGACATAGAAGGGTCAGTTTGGGTATGTTAAGCTCCATCAAGGGATCCGTCTGATGTCGATCGAGGAATTTTTTTTTTTTTTTTATTCAACAACTTGATCAAAAATTTGGAAGGCACTATTTGAAAGAAACTGAACGAGAACTTGAAACAAAGAGAAATAACTTAATCTCGGATCGAAGTTAGGTTTTGATACCAAATTGACGTAGCTCGGATACGAAAAATAATAAAATTAAAAATAAAGCAAACAAATAAATAGAACTAAGTTTTCAAGTTTTCAATAATATATGAAGTCTGTTAAAAACAATAACATAAAATGTTATTTATAAACACCAACATAAAATCCTACAGGATGAATCCAAAAATCATAACGGATAAATCCAAAAATCATAATAGATAAATCCAAAAATTACTAAATCATAAATCCAAAAATACAATTAAATAAATAACTAATAGTAATAAAATTCATCGTTGAACTTGGACTTCTTATTTCGTTTAGGCTTAGATATGAGCCTATTTTATACACCATCAAAAACTTTATAACTTTGAAAATGGTGTTTGATACCATGGTATGACCAACCATTTTCCTTTGTTATTTAATCAAACACACCGCCACCATGCCACTTTAACAAATAGTATACTTGAATGATAGTAGCATCTCGTTTATCGAGATTCTATTGATAGACATCTCGATGTCGAGATTCTATTTAGAACAGTTTGATTTCCTTTTTATTTTATTTATTATTATTATTATTTAATCATGGAGCCATCATGTCACTTTAACAATTTAGATTCACGGTTCTCATAGCCCTTTTCAAACTAGCAGGTGATTTCCAATCATGAAAGGACTTAAAGTGAGAGCATTTTGGTAAACAAATCAATATAATAATAATAAAAGGAGGATTTCACAGATCATGAAAATCGAAAGATGTTTTTCATATTGATATTGGATTTTACTAATAAAGAAATTAATTGATTGTTGTATTTATAAGTTTTAAGATTCATTGTATCACTGACAGTAGATAAGTTCATACACGTAAATTATATTATAATTGACTAATACTTTTTAATTATGATGAGAATATGCTTTAAATATAATAAAATATTGTTTCATGAGAGTTTGTCAAATACGTGATCATCGTTTTAATCAATCCTTTAGACAATATAATAATAATAAAAGGAGGATTTCACAGATCATGAAAATCGAAAGATGTTTTTCATATTGATATTGGATTTTACCAATAAAGAAATTAATTGATTGTTGTATTTATAAGTTTTAAGATTCATTGTATCACTGACAGTGGATAAGTTCATGCACGTAAATTATATTATAATTGACTAATACTTTTTAATTATGATGAGAATATACTTTAAATATAATAAAATATTGTTTCATGAGAGTTTGTCAAATACGTGGTCATCGTTTTAATCATTCCTTTAGACCTTGTTCAGTTTTATGTACGTTTATTTCAAAGCCATGAGAGTTTTTGAGGTTCATCGAAGTAGACAATACATGTAACACTTGGAATTAAACCCTAGTATTTATTTCAGTTTTGTAGTATAAAAAAAGTAAAATTTGTATTTTTTAAAATATAAATGCTAAGTAAGAAAAATGATAAAAACACAAGATTTTTCCAAGAGTTAAGGATAAATTAGTAATTTATTAATTTAAAGACCCAAGTGGCATAAGACGAAAGATTATATGCTAAATTGGAAATAAGATAAGTTAAAATTTGCAAATAGAAGAGAATAAAAGGACATAAATGTAAAAAGGAGAAATTAAACCCAAAAATAGGGTTAGCCAAACATGGCCTTAACATTAAAAATGTGAATAAGATCAAAATACCTCATTTTGGTTAGGGCTTACGGTTTAAAAAGAGAAGAGGAGAGAAGAAGAAGAAGAAGAGAAGGGAAAAATCTAAGTATGGAACCTATATGTTTGAAACTTTGGTATTGGAAATACTTGTTTAAGTTGGGATAGGAAAACTTTAACTTTTCAATACATGTGTTTTTGGTTGGTTTAAGTTAGTTTTATGGTTTTGTTTTGAAATGGTGTGTTATGGTTGAAAGAGTTCCAATGAAAATGGCCAAAACTGGTCATTTTTGTTTCTGTTCAACACCTCTACGCCTAGGCGTAGAGCTCAGCCTAAACGGAGACACCTCAGCCTAGACAAACCCGAGGTCAAGTTTTTTGAACTTCTGGTCCGCCTAGGCGTAGCATGCTCCACCTAGGCGTACTTGTAAATTTTGTTTTGGTTCCTCTCTTCCGTTAATTCTAACAATTATCCATTGGATTAATAAGGACCCTAATAAGTGAATGAAAGGGTTCGTATAAGTATAAAAGTTATATGAAAAATATTCTGTACCTCTTGGGCAAACATTATTTCTTGCCCTCTTTTGCTAATGGGTTTAAGAATGATAAAACGAGTTTTGAAATATATATAATTGTATGCCTGCTTAAAACCGAATAGTGAATGAATAGGCATCTCTGATCAGTGCTTCGGCACTCATGCTAGTGCTACGACACTTTTGTTACGTGGGCACATGTCTCTAATTAGTGTTTCGACACTATTGCTAGTGCTACGACACTTCTGTTACGTGGGCAAACACGTCTTTGATCGTTTCAAGACTCGCTAGTGCTACGATTAATTTATGTTACATGGGTAGCATCGCTCTGCTCAATAATCGGTAATCAGACCTTCTACCTATCAGACTATGTACTCTCATTCAAGATTAGGAGGTCTATGCAGTAAATACTTATATGTTGTATACCAACACAAGACATGAAATTAAATGATGTTAATCTAAACGACGTAATAAGAAGAAGCATAAGAAATCACCTGTTTCATATGTATCAGACCCTGGGCAATTCAGATATGATATCTATTCTAAACTCATACGGGAGATATGTTTCTTTTCGATTCATTGAAACAAGATCTATAGGTTTTTTTATAAGATTATTTAAAAAAAATAGAAAAATTATTGAAATTTTATTTTGAAGTTTGTTGGTATAATTATAGTTTTAATGTTATCTAAATAAATTTAAATTATTAGGATAAAAAAAGTAAAACTTTTAAATAATTAAATCATTCTTTATATTTATAAATTTAATATCGTATAATATCTGCTATTATATATATATATATATATATATATATATATATATATATGAATATTACATAAAATATAAGTATTTATTTATTAAATTATTAATTATTATGACATATATTTTATATTAAAAATTAATTTATTTTAATGTATTAGTTGCATATGATATCAAAATAAAAATTTAATAAATTATACTTTCAAGAAATAAATTTTATTTTTTAAGCAAACATATTTTCCAAAATAATAAAAAATAAATGAGAATTAACTTCAAAAAAAAAAAGATTTATTTTAATATAAAAAATGTTTTCTAATGTAAGATTGTCTTTTATATTAAAATTTTAATTAAAATATTTTTAAGAATGTTTAAAAAATCGTAAACAAAATTATGATTTTAAATCTTGAGGAATTATTGTTAAAAAAAATGAAGAATACTAACAGATTTTTCTATGAATATATCAAATTGTAGAAAATTTCTTTTAGTTTAAGATTTTGTTATTATTTTTATGTCTAAATCCATATAAAAAATATATTTCTCTCTCAAGATATCTCTCCCAAATATAAAAGAGATGGGTTGTGAGATTTATAGGGAAATATTGTGTTTAACCATCTTAAAAATGAGAGTTTATCCTTATTTCTTTTCATTTTGATGTATGGTTAACTAAAGGAGAAACACAAAGATCAACCCAATGAGATTGAACTCTTTTATATAACACATTACAACATCAAACTCAAGTTATCTAAGTATTGTAGGCTACTTTATTTAATTAATAAATATACTAGTCATATGATGTTTTCTTTTGATTTGTTTAATTACATGTATTCATAGTGCAAAAGTTTATAAACCTATACTATATATGTTTATTAATTTTATTTTTTATCCTTCTCCTTTTGTCTTATCTAAAGTATCACTTGTAGAAACTAAACAACGTGAGATATTTGATAGTTAAGCAAAAGAGTTAGAGAATACGTGCAAAGAATGAGACAATACTTAGTTGAGTAACACAAGTGATGAGTTGAAAATGTGTCAAACTGAATTGAATAATACACGTTTGGGAAGCAACAAGAGCATATGAATCATGAGAAGAAGTAGTTGGATCTTCAGAAAATTTTGTTCCCTATTATTGTTCACTTGAATTATTTGTATACTTTATTTTCTTTTATTAAATAGTTTTCATTTTAATTATTTTCTATTTATTTTTATTACTTCAGTTATGTAATAATAATTTCTTTATTAGAATTCCTTTATTAAATATATTTAATTTTATTTGATTAATTTTATAAATTTGTATTTTTGTGAATTTTAAATTAGACAAAAAAAAAAAAAAAACAACATTTGATGACCACTATTGTCGTCGCCTATGTATTTAATTTGTGATTAGTTGGTTTCATTGACAACATAAATATACTTGAGATTACTTAATCCTCATCGAAGAAAATTGAAACTTACGACCAATTACATTTTGTTGTTGAAACTTATAAATAACAACCACTTGGTCTTCATCACATAAACATTTAACTTGTGATCGCAACATTTTCATCATTAAAATATTTAAAATGCGTCCATTGATTTTTTGTCATGAAGATAATTAACTTAAGACCATTTATTTTCCATTGTAGAAATGACCACTTGCGGTCACTTAATTTCATCGTAGAAATATTTAAACTGTGTCCAAATTTTTTAATCATGAAATATTGTAAGCCATGATCATTTTTTATTCGTCATAAAAATATGAAATTTGCGACATTGTAAAAACATTTCAAATGTGATCAAATATTTTCGCTATAGAAATTATAATTGGAGACCGGTTACTAACGGTCATAGAACATAAAATTAGTGACTAAGAGATTGAAGATAAGAAGTATGCATTAATGGCCTATATCATTCATCGCGCAAACAAATTGTTTGCGATAAAGTCAAAAAATAGTCATAAAAAACATTCCCCGATGGACATATTGCGACGACTTTGCGACCAACATTTTTTAGTTGTAAATTATTATTTGCAACTAAAATTAATGTTTTTGAGACGAATAATGTAGTCACAAAATAGTGAATTTCTAGTAGGGAGCTTGCACACATGAAAAATATTTTTAAGTCATACTACACACATACTAATTCCTATACGAGCCAAGATGGTCGCAAGGGCGGTAAAGCTCTACCACAAGGCACAATTGTATTCCTAAGGCTCCAACTCGAAACCTTTGGTTAAGCTAGGAGAGGCCCGAACCATCTCACCAACATTTATCCACCTCTTTATTGTCCCATGGCTCCTTTATTTCTTTAAGAGTGAAAGTCAATTTTGTTGGCTACCAAGGGCTAATTTTTGCCAGCCTTTTCTTTGTTGTCGAATTATGCTGTTCATTTTCAGCCGCCTTTAATTATAAAAAATTTGGCTGCACGATTTGATAAGCCAAATCAACTGGCTTGATTAGTGGGTTGTTTTTTGACAAGATATGAAGCAAGACGGGCACGATCAACCTAAAATAGAGGCAAATTTTGAGAGCTCTTCTTTAGAGAGAGAGAGTGAGGAGGGTGAGAGTGTTAAAATCATAGAACTAGATGATGATATGCTATTTGTCTATATATATATATAGGGGGTTCTCCAATGTTTGCCTCCATCGTTTTCTTATATTTTAGCAAAGTACCTATAGAAACTCCATGATCTCCTCAATCACCTCCTTCAACTACAAAACTACAACACCAACCCCATCAAATTCTCCCACTTTCTCTTTCCATGGCAATATCGTGCAGTACTGCTATATGCCAAAGAAGAAAATGCCATTATCACTCTTTGCATCACCGAAAGCTCCATCTTTTTTCACCATTACTAGAGCTGGTAATACTAAGAGTTCAGGAAAAGGAGCTCTAGAATTGTTAGAGCCATTTCTCTCTTTTTTCTCCACCTCCATGTTTAACTTCATCAACCCTCCTCTACACCCTTCTGTTGATCCGAATCATGTCCTCACCGGAAACTTCGCTCCTGTCGATTCCGAGCTTCCTCCGACTGGCTGTCCAGTCGTTCAGGGCGAGCTTCCACAGTCCCTTAACGGCACCTATATAAGAAACGGTCCGAACCCCCCTCGCCATCCCCATGGCCCTCATCACTTGTTTGAAGGTGATGGAATGTTACATGCGATTAAACTTTCAGATGGTCAAGCCACCTTCTGTAGTCGCTATGTGAAGACTTATAAGTATGATCTTGAGAACAATCATGGATTCCCAATATTCCCCAATATCTTATCAGGCTTCTATAGTGTTATGGACTTATCTCGTTGTGCTATTGCTATGTGTAGAGTTCTGAAGGGCCAAATCGATCCTAAGAAAGGTTTTGGTCTAGCCAACAGTAGTGTTTCTCTTTTTGCAAACAATCTTTTCGCCTTAGGAGAATCTGATCTCCCTTACGCTATCCGTTTAACTGAGGATGGTGATATTGAGACGATTGGGAGACATGATTTTGATGGGAAGGTGTTCATAAACATGACTGCTCACCCCAAGGTCGATCCCGAAACCGGCGAGGCTTTTGCCTTCCGGTGCAGCCCTATTCCACCCTATATAACCTTCTTTTGCATTGATAAGAAAGGCTCCAAGCAGGAGGACGTTCCTATTTTCTCCATGGTGAATCCCACTTTTGTCCATGATTTTGGTTACCAACAGTGCATGGTATCTTCCAGTCAACCCATAGAGATCAACCTTGTTCATTGACGGTGAAGGAATGCCGGTGATGGCTGGAGCCTGGCAAGGTCTGAGAATTGAGTTCCTTCCGTAATACCGATGGCCACAGGAATCAGGTGTCGAGCGCCGGCTGAATGCAATGCATGGATAAACGCATGGGGGGAAGAAGGAGAATTGAGAGATCATCCATGTCTTAATGCCATTTGGAAACCCCTTCAGAACATAGAAAAAGTCCATTTCTCATTAGAAAAGGTGAGGATCAACTTGAGGAATGGATCAGTCACAAGAACTACCCTCTCAGAGAAGAATTTGGAGTTGGGGTCAATAAACCCTAGCTACATGGGGAAGAAAAACAGGTATGGTTACATGGGTGTAGGGGAAATGATACCAAAAATGAGTGGGGTTGTGAAAATTGACTTGGAATTAGAATGTGAGGTGTCAAGAAGGGTGTAAGGGATAAAAGCCTGAGGAGGAGCCCATGTTTGTGGCTAAGGATGCTGCAGTTGAGGAAGATGATGGTTACATAGTGACATACATGCATGATGAGAATAATGGAGTCTCAAGTTTTGTGGTGATGGATGCTAAATCTCAAACACTTGATGTTGTGGCAGAAGTGAAGCTTCCTAGAAGAGTACCTTATGGCTTCCATGGCCTTTTTGTGAAAGATGGGGATATTAGAAAGATTAAGTAAGAAAAGTTTATTTTCCTACTAAGTAGCGTGATCTAAGTCACGGTGATGGATCTTTTTTATTTTTACAACTATTCACTTTACATTATGTCATAGTATAATTAGTTCGTGACAAATTTGTTATTGAACTTTAGACTCTTCCTCTTTTTATGCCAATCTAAGTTCTTAACCACTTGAACTATGTTTTATTGGCTAATGTGTGCTTTTATATAATCTAATTATGTACTTGTAATAAAAAAAGGAGCTTGTAATTTCTAAATCTAAAAAGGAAGTATGATTCATAAATTAGCTATGTACTTTGACATACTTTTATAAGAGTGATGTACAAATAATCAGACAGGCCATGTGCATGCATTATTGTTAATGTACTTTTGTATGCATCCCATTGTTTGTCTGGCGTTACTTAGTACTACTTTGTTTTATTTGAAGCTTTTAGTCTACTTTATCATTGAGTAGTTGTGTATAAGTGCTATTTGTAGATCAAACTCATAAAATCATATGTAGGACTTATATTAATTAAGAAGCTATTAAGGGAGGAAATTAACTTAGAAAAATATGATTTACAATCATTGTGTTTAATTGCACAATTTGGGGCTATTGACTTGGGAGATGTGATGGAACTCCTATCAAAGACTAATTTATTCTTTGTATGAAATTGGATTCAACACTTGATCATTCATGGAATCAAGCCTGAGAGGTTCTTGAATGAGGAGAGTGACTGAATTGAGCAATGAGGAGAGTATTTTGTGGCAAATATGGTGAAGAGCTTTGAATAGAAGGCAGGGGAGGGAGGTGAAGTTGATCTATCTGAGAGGCAGTAGTTCATAGTGTTGGAAGAACACAAGAAAGAGAGGAAAAATGCAAATGAGAAGAACACAAGAAAGAGGAGAAGAATGCAAGCCATTTTCTATTCAATACCCATCAACAAACTCTGTTACAAAAGTGATGATGAAAAGAAAGAAGGAAATCCTAAAGCACAAAAAGAGAAAAGAAAATAACTAAAAAGACTATTCTACCCTTAAATTAATGATAAAATAACAAAATGACTCTTTTTTTATTTAACATCCCCCTTCAAACTCACGATGTGACTGCTACAAGCATCAAGAGTTTGCTAACTAAAAAACGAAAACGGAAAAAGAATGCGACTTAGTAAAGAAATATACAAACTGCAACAAAGAAGAAACGAAAGGCAAAATGATGGTGCCATGCTTGAGATGATGACATGTAAGATGCCAATCAATCTTAATATGCTTGGTTCGTTCATGAAAAAATGAGTTGTGAGTAATCTGAATAGCACTTTTGTTGTCACAATACATTGGAGTGGGATGAGAAAGAAATACCCTCATATCTACAAGTAACCAACGTAATCAAACAATCTCTTTGGTAGTAGATGTCATAACACGATAATTCGCTTCAATTGAAGATAGAGAAACAATTGATTGTTTCTTACTCTTTCAAGAAATAAGATAATCACCCAAAAAGATACAAAAACCAATAACAGACTTGCGATTAGTGGGGTCACTGCCATAATCAGCATCAGAGTATGCACACAGCTCCAAAGAAAAGGTGGATGAAAGTAGAAGACTTTGAAAGACTGCACCTCAAAGATATTACAAAATACGAAGAACAACTGCCCACTAAATTGCCAATATAGAAGAGGAAAATGTGACTAAATTATCATAATCACATAACTGACCAACAGAAGCAAGATTCAATGTGAGTTTTGAAATATGATAAACATTAGAGAGAGATTATGAGTAACAACAGAACCAACACCTACTAAAGGCATAAGAGTGTCATCAGCAGTCATCATAGGAATACAAGACGAAGAAGACATAGAAGCAAAATAAAAAGAATTTGGAGACATATGATGAGAGCACTAGAAAAATCCAAGATACAAACAGAAGACAACATGCCTAAAGAATTGTGAGTCAACTGACCTACAAAAGAAGAGACAGACATAGCTCGTGGTTGTAGGGAGAGAAACTTCTGAAATTGCTCAACTAGGATACTAGGATCGGTGAAAGAACCAATATTATATTGTGTTGGTTTCTAGCCTTGAGGTGATCTAGTAGTATAAGATTGTGTCTGGTTGCATATCTTCTAAGCTTGAGATTGTTGCTGCCACTGATTTTGGTTTCTTAGCTTAGGACACTAAGCCTTCCAATGAACTTTCTGCTTACAAAAACTGCACTCATTAAAGGCAACCCTTGTGTAAGTCTTGTTTTGATTATTAGACAATGACTTAGAAGAAATGCCAATATAGAAGGACTTAGAGCAGAAAGAATTCACATTTCAGAATGTGATTTAAGATGTATTTCTTCAGTCAATAATTCGTTGATAACTGAGTCTACAAACGAAAGCGGAGAACGATGCAAAATTGAACCTCTAAGTCCTTCAAAATCACTATGAAGAGCCATCAAGAATTGCATTAATCGTTGCTCCTCTCTTTGAGCAATACAAGCACCACATTCCTTTAATCCATTTGATTCTATAAGAGCCAATTGATCCCAAAGATATGTCATAGTATAATAAAACTCATGAACACTCATATTCCTTTACCGAAGAGCACATATGTCGATCTCCAACTAATACTGCTTTGCAAAATTTGATTGAGTGTATAGCCTCTGCAGATGATCCCAAACCTCCTTTGCTATCTCATACTTAGCCAACTATGTGCCTATTGAATGCTCGAAATAATTGTTAATCCAAGTAATAATTTTTGCATTGTTTGCTTCCCACGTATCTATATCAACAACATATTCTGATTGGTACTTTTAGGTTTCACACAAGTTCCAATAACATATCACCACAACTTTTTACCCTTAAAAAAATTTCTTATAACATAACTCTAATACGAATAATTCTTTCCATCCAACCTTACATTCACATATTGAAGCGGCTTATCTTTTTTAGTAGCCATAATCAAGAAACAAAATCAATTAGGGCAAACGAAATACCAGATTGCATAGAGAGAAACAATCACAAAATAAACAAATCCAAATATAGTAACGCAGCAGAACTGGCAAGTCAAAATCTGTTGAAACCTCTAATCACGATTGCCAAAGTTTGATCCATAAAGTCAGGTTTGAAATTAAATTTTCCCATGAATCTGCTGATACTATGTTGAAGAGCAAAGAAGAGAGGAAGAATGCAAATGAGCAAAACTCTAAGAAAGATGGGCGAATGTCATTGGCTCCAATAATCTATCAACAAACTCAATTACAAAAGTGATGATGAAAAGAAAGAAGGAAATCCCAAAGCACAAAAAGAGAAGAGAAAATAACTTAAAAGACTATTCTACCCTTAAATAACAAAATAACAAAATAACCCCCTTTTTATTTAAACACAATAGTGATGAAGAATCCATTACAAGTTCACAGTAGTGATGGATGTAAGATTAAAGTAGGTTTATTATTATCAGCATGCATGTGTGACAAGAACTTTGAATATGAAAATGACCAAATCACTATACATTAAGGAATATTTGGTTAAAAAACATCAAATAACTCTAAATTTGTGAATCTAATCTTTATATTATTTTTTCTTGAAAAATAATCAATTCGGACAAAAATGTCATTCTTCATTCTATGTATTTACATTGTCTCTCTTATATAAAGGAATTATTTTTGCAAGAAAACAAAGACATTTTTATCAAAATCATGCCAAATTTGTATGGGGAGTCAAATTTTCAAAATTGGGTTTTCAAACATGTCTTTTAATCAAATCACCCATACATTAATATATGGCTTTTCAATATCTTGATCTAGGTACACATATTCTTAGTAAATGAAGAACTTAACCTTGAAGTAGTTATCATCTCCATGCCTCTCTCTTTCATCCTCGCCCCATTATGATTGATTTTTTGTGTCATTTTCAGGCTTTATCTTCTGTTTTTTACTTCTTGGGTTGGTGTTCCTTAATGGGAATTTTATAGCTAAATAATTGCAAAAACAAACAAGAAGCAAAGTAACCTTCCTATATAAGACACATAACAAGTGGGAAAATGGATATTTAAACAATCTCATTCTATAAATCTACATAAAGAAAATGTTATGATGTCAACATCAACTTGCAGGATAAGAAAGATGTGACAACAAAAATCCTCTAGGGGTGAAGACAATTGCAGTTAAAACTAATGGGAGTTTATGGGCAAGACAAACATTCACTTCCAGTAGAAGTGAAAATAAAGTTAAAACAATGAGACTCCAAGGGTAAGGCAGGCAACTTATAAGGGTGAATTTGATATGTTCACAATAAAGGGTTCTGAAAATGTGCTTAAAGAATATTCCAATTTGGTTAATTTTGATTTCAATCAAATGGATAGAGAAAATTGATTGTCAAAAAATTATTGAAAATGATTTTGAGAAGCATGACTAGAAAATATATTGCACATATATTGTTGATATTTTTATCATATATATTTTGTTGTAAATCAAACGCGGTCAATTGGACGAGCAAATTAGTCATCAAACTAGCTAGTATTGAAATGATTTCAAGAAGTATTGACCAGAAACTTGAACATATTGTTGTACCCAGTGAAGAATCCTTAATACAAACAATTTTCGTATCATAGAAATGAAAAAATACAGACAATCTCAACTTCTGCAAACAGAGATGAAAGAAAGTGGGAAAGTAAAAATTAGTATGTGCAAGGATGAAATCCCTTAGCAGATTGGCAGAGGAGCACCATTCCAAGCACTGAGACAATCCAAAAGAGGGTCGATGATCTTCCCCTCACACATTGCAGTAAACACCACAAACCCTCCTCGGTGATCTCAACTTTCTCACCAGCTGGTAAGCCCAGTTCCCAGCTCCTCCTCACAAATTTGTACAATGGATATGACCGCACTCTGATTTCTGTTCGAATCGATGGGATTTCACTCTCCACCTCAACTCTTGCGTTTCAACCCCTGGGCAAAAGGGTCTTTCTAAACCCTCCTCGAAGCCGCCATCTTTTGGAAGATTGAGGTGTTGTCTTCATTTGGCCATTCTTGAAGGTGCGCTGTTCACCAGAACTTCAAGCCTTACCTTCTGCATCAGTGGATAAGTGGCGCTGTTGGGCCACTAATAAACACATATTCCTATCCACCACTTTTAGCAAGTCCTTCTCGCAGAATCTTGATGGGTGGAGTTCTGGTCATTCCAGTGGTTAGAGTTTTCTAGCTACGTAGCTTACAGTCTTCTTCACTGAGCTTCTTCAGCCCCTCCTCC
The DNA here is from genome assembly GCA_016808115.1 of Tetrastigma voinierianum. Taxonomy (NCBI): domain Eukaryota; kingdom Viridiplantae; phylum Streptophyta; class Magnoliopsida; order Vitales; family Vitaceae; genus Tetrastigma; species Tetrastigma voinierianum. Next base: position 138,456 of record JAEQBH010000002.1, on the reverse strand, counting down.
AAATGCCTCAAACCAATGTGGCCTGGCATAGCGCCACAAGGTATGTGGAAGACATGAGCTTCAAAATATCCACAGCTTCAAATGCTTCTAGAGGAGATCAAGCCTAAAGGAGTCTACATCTTGGTTGTGTTGCTCAGCACTTTTGGACATGGTTGTGACAGGATTGTTTTGGGGGAACTGAGCCCGAGCAGTACGTAAGCCATGGCGAGCTTCCTCGGGCTCTCGAAACCATAATCCAGACTTGGGTTTCGGCTCCAGAGAGATTTGATGGCAACCCATTGCTGTAGTTATTGACAAGCTCAGAGAACTGACAAACATGCTTTCCAATAGCTGTACGGCTGCTGGTGTTGAGTTCATGGATACACCACCAAACTTGAAAGTTTCACCATGTATAGCCTTGTTCCTGAAACATCGATCAAGGGTTATCATTCACAGAGTTTATCTCCTCTCGATTAATGATGATCGGATCACTTCAATCTGCGGGCCAAGCCATTGAGGCGAAGTCCTGAGGAGCATATCGGCCTGCTTCGCTTCGTAACGGTCCATTCATGTACCTTCTAGCTTCTTTCACAAGCGCTTCCATCAAGAATATACCCATAATGGCTGCAGCCTCTGATCCACCAGGGTGGTGCTTCAATTTATGAGTCAAATAGTCAGTGAATTCAGGCTTCCATCACTTCCAGCAAAAAAATAGCAGATAGAACTTCAGACAAAACCGCCAGAAACGTTAGCCTGGCAGCTACCATATAGAAGCCATGGCAGATCCAACCGCAGTGCCATTAATGAAGAGCAAATTTCCTTAGTCGCAACTGAAAACCAGATCTCAATCCCAGCCATTTTGAAGGCCTCTTCAGCATTGACAACTTCACCAGAAGGTCCTACAGTTTTTGAATCTCGGCCTCCCAGTGAGAGAAGACCAGCAATGCGAGGAGAGAGGAACAAGATCTCAGAGGCAGTGATGGTTCCACGCAGAGTAAGCATGGAGGACGTTGTGATTATAAAGTCAGTTATGGCTTCCAGAATCTCAATCATGCCAGATATCCGGAGGAGGGGTGTTGATCCCCTCACAAGCACTTTATGGCTCTTGATGCAGAATGAGGAAGTGTGGCATGATTTTGAAACCACCTCAAGATCCAGCATTCAAGAATCTGTATCAAGCATATCAACAACCCAATTCATCAGCTTAACCATTTCAGAATTTCCAAATCAAAACAGTTGAAAACAATCCCCAAAAACGTTTTTCAAAAACACTGATTGGATGTAGTTTTTACCTAATGAGCTCCTTCTGAAGGGCACCACCTTGTTTGGTTCTTCTATGTGAAGTGGCGCCAAAACCAGTAGTAACACCATACGCCTGAAACATTGTTCCATGCTGTCCATAACCCAGCGTCACTGCTGGCCTTCTACGCCTGCTCGCCGCCTGACAAACTCGACACTCACCTCCTCCGGTTCGGGGCGATAGCCGCCACTTGGGACACACTGCATGTCTCACCGCCAAGGCGAACCACCGGTTTCCGGTGCTCCACCACCATGCGCTTCACTTCATCCAAATGGCTCCCCTTCAGCGCATCCACCGCCACTCCCCAATTCAGGGGATCACTAACGCAGAAACTCTCCAACTTGTTGCTTCCATTGCAATTCTTTGCTTCCATCTCTCCTTATCCGCACAAAGAAAAAGCTGGTTTTCCAAGATACCCAAGAAGAAAAGAGAGAGAGAGAGAGAGAGAGGAAGTAGAGAGAGAGGGAGAAGAGAGTAGGGCTGTGGGACTCAGTGAGGTGAATGGTGAGACTTGAGAGTGAAGCTTTTACTTATATATAGAATCTTTGAGGCCTGGTGCATGTCTTTGAAGCTTCACGGTCAATGATAGGTGGAGAGGATGGCAAAGTGACCACGTGGGATTTGTTGAAGACCAATCCAGACCGTTAATCTGACAACACGAAAGGCTCAGATGCTGCAACATTTGATGTGATGTGAAATCCATGTTGATAAAGTGGATGTTACATTGACAAACTCCAAGACAAACAGGTGCAGAAGGTTGGTGGAACGTAAAAAACAATAGTAGGTACAAATGCGCCAATTATTTAATTCAGAGTTGGTGGGTTGTGTTCAACATGTCCACAAGACTGACCGCCAATCTATCAATGTTTGAAAATTATTTTATTTGTGAGGATAGTCCTTATGGAATGCTATAGTTATATCTCATATAAAAGGATAATATCTATTTAAGAATAGGGTGGGAATTTTATTTTATTTTAACATATGGGAGGCTTTCAATCTTGTATTCATGAAAGTCTACAACAGAAAAGAGATAACTTGTTTAGTTTGGGCTATAAAATAGTGTTGTTCCCGACTTTACATTTGTGATCTAAAATTAAGCCTCCTTACGTTGTTTGATCAGTTTGACCCTGGGCATCGTAACACGATAAACTCAGTGGGGTTCACATGCAGTTTGCCTCTTCAGCGATTAAGTTAATGTGCAAGCAAGAAGAGAAAGAAGAGAGTTAGTGCACTGAGTTGTGTAATACTTTTCCCAAGGAGGTATGTGTGGGGAGGAGTTTTTGCTTTATACTAATTTCTTCCTTGATTTTATGAAAGATGATCGTGATTTTGGTGATAAGATCTCTTCCTTATCAATGACTAGTTCTTCCATTGAGATTGAACGTTTTGCGCGCATGAGATTTCGGATGACGGGGAGATCCATGGAGGCAAACATATTGCGAGCGTATTTTCCTAACATAGCCATCCATAACACTTTCCAGCACGCAAGAGGATTGCCTACCGGGGATTCGGTGATCCCGCATATTATTCTAGGACCAGACCGCCTCGGGTTTTAATATAGCGGGCCGCCTCGTCAGCTTCATGAAAGGCCCGACGCGCCTGACTTATCGAAGAGCTGTCCTGCCAGCGCCATTACCACAATGCCCCCATTTTCGTCGACCGGGAGGATTATGCTCTTCACTAGAAAAATAGTTTCGACCCCGCAAGGCAGTAGAATTGTAGATTATTAATCCAATGCGTCAGTGACATGTGATGTCCTGATGGTGCATTCAATGTGCCTTATCGTGCTCCACCCTATATAAAGGAACTCCTGAGTCATGGAAGGTTAATGGGATTTCTTCATAAAGCTTTTCCCTATTAGATTTTTCCTCACCCAAGGTTTATAGGCCAAGTGGTGAGAAGTGGAGGGAGGCTTTCAAAAGTCTCTACATCTATTGATTGCTAATGGATATTGTGTGTTTGAAGACGGCATTTGTGTTGACCTATCGGGTGTCCTAGATGGGAAGCCTAACTATGCCAACATCCCCTTTCGTAGCCTCGGTCGGGCCCCTACATAGATCGTGCCGAGGTCATGGACGAAAATTACGTTACTCCTCTTCTTTTAGCTTTGCCAGGGCTAGTGCCTCGCCGTGCGCTCTGGAGTTGGGGGCCGCTAAGGTGTGAAGGCTTCGAGAGAAGAGAGTTTCAACAAAGCTGCCACTTTCGTCAATTAGTCTAGTACTGCCGTTTTGTACGTATTTGTAATGGGTCTATCATGGTTGTTCGGCGTTTTTGTTTTGTGTAGCCACTGATGCCTATTAGCGAATTTTAATAAGATTTGGTTTATGGTATACTTGCGTACCTAACTTTCTATCTTTCATTCTTTCGTATGTCTCGTCAGAGTAGCCGCCCTCAAAGATGGCGCTTTATGAGAAGCCTCATCGGGTCAGGAATGTGTTTTCGGATTTTTAGTCCGACCGCTTTCTTGCTCGCACTCCGCCAACGCCCAGCTCATTTTGAATTGCCACTGAGGGGCCCAATTGCCTGCCACCAGCCCAAGAATTGCGAGCTCGGTGATTGATAGTCCCAAAGGGCTGGGTGCTTATAATCAGCGAGCCCATGCTTGGTTTAAATGCCTAGTAATATAAAACGCCTTGTGAATACTTAAGTGTGTAGATGCATGCTTTAGATACTAAGTTGGCCTGTGGCGAGATTTAATACGCCTATTCATGCCTTAACCTATATAAGGATTGTGGGATCCGTAAGTTACTTATCGTTACTTGTAGTGATTTTCGCCAAGTAGCCGCTGAAGGTTTCACAATTTTCAACCTCGTGGGTTTTTCCTTTGCTTTGCCGATTTTGCTTTAAAAGGGATTGTTTAGTTCGTGTTGTTTCGTTTCCCCGGGTTCCCCGCCTTGAATGAGCAACTTTAGCCGCAGTAGCTGTTGTTTAACCGTATGTAACGCTTTTGAGATGTACCATCTCTGGCGAACTCAATAGTTTTCGAGAGTGCCTTCGCCTTGGGGTTTTCGTCCTCGCCACGCCGCACTAAGAGATCTTCGAACATCCACTTTCTTTTGTTTGCTTGTAGAATGATGAGGTCAAGAAGAGACTTCACTATCGTGCTGGGGCACAGAGAAGGGGTTCACCGTGAGTCGCCATCGCAGCGTACCTTACGTCTTGGCGTCCAGTGGAGGAACTAAGGTCCTTCTGTCGAAGTTCCCGACGAGAAGATTAGCGAGTTGCTTCCGACGAGTCGACTTCCCATTGCAGATTGCAGGATAACGCCGTCACTTCACCCCAGAGCAGTCGCAATTTGACTCGGCTTCTCCTCCCCTGCTTCGGTCGTCAGCCAAATTCCTCGCACGTGCAACCCCTGCTCCTACGCTTATTCATCCCAATGTTTTTCAAATGTGATGGTTGTAAGGTGCTTAACTCCTTTCTACCAAATGGATATTTCACGGTAGAGATATGTTTCATTCCATACAATCGACTGGGACCGGGGTCTACTGCTTATGTCAGCTTCTACAACCCTTAAGCAATTTCAGACCGGCTCATTCCCCAAGAAGGAGGCAAAGGGGGGTTGTCTCCGTTGAAATCTGGGGTGGGTACGAGACTTGCCTCTAGGGCTTTCTTTACGTAATCAATCTCTATTGTTCCTAGGTTGGTCTACTGGGTGCAACCATGTTTATAGATGATCCAGTTTTATTTTACACCTTTTCCTCTATGTACTGTGGCAGAGGCCGCTAGCCAACTGACTGGAGAAGGGCCTGGCTTGAGAACATTAGACGACTACTGGAGATAATAGAGGCAGAGCGCAATCATGAACTTTTGTTGACGGCGAGGAACTTGCGAGAGTTGGCCGCCTACGCCTTTCCTTACATCATCCTAGTTAAGTTCCCACCTGGGCCCCAGCTCATTATGGAGAGAGCACTGCCATCCCTCCGACTCCTCCAGAAGTCGAGCTCAGCTCTCATGGGCTGTCGTCAGAAAGACTGCGGAGGCCGCCAGGACCTTAGTGAGAACTGCCTGAGCCATCTAGCCCTAAAGTCCGCCGTCAGCCCCGGCCCTCGAAAGAAGGAAGAAGGAGATGTGACAAGGGCTCCTAGAACGAAGGTAGCCAACGCCGGTCGAAGACTTTGTGGACTGGACGGGCGTAATTGCCAGCGAGCCTACCGAGGAGGAGGAAATGTCTAGGCTTGTTACGTTTACTCGCACTGGATGCGTAAGCTGCCAGGGCTCGATGGGTGAGTCCACCCCATATCTCGATGTGAAGTTGCCTGTGTTTTGCCTTCTCACCAGATAAGAGGCCTGTATGATTGAGCACACTTTATGGACTCCCCGATCTACAAATTCTTCAAGGATCAGCCGGTCTTTGGAAGGCTTCAGTGAGGCCCTGCACCTCTAGAGGAAGGGATCCCAATCGGGGGCCTTCCAACAATGACGAATTGGGAGAGGGGGCCTTATCGTGGTAGTCAGTTGCCTCGACACTCCCGCCTGCCTCGTGACACCGAGTCTAGCAGAAAGTCGCTCGAATGTAAGTTGCTAAGCACGTACGTTTATCCGCAAGAGAGGATCCATCCCCCAGTGGGCATGGTTGCCCATGATTTAGAGGTTGCTTGGGAGATCATCCATCGGTGGAGCACCTTTAACCATGCGGAGCCTGCAGTTGCGCATATGCACGACCTCTATCCTAATAACTTCTGAGTACTAGTGGTGGCTCACGTAGAGCAGTATTCCATCCCATTCCCTATCTACATGGATAAGGAGGCTTTCTAACCGATGCTCGAGGACGAGATACGTATCCTCAACCACGATTTTCATCGATCGACTGAGCTGATACGTGCTAGTTTTTAGTACTTGATTACTAGTTATGTGAGGCGACCGAGCCCGACTCGAATCTTGGCCATGATCCGAACCGAAACTCCTGGACGCCTGCTTAATTCTTTTATTTTACATTTTATTGCTTTCTTTCAAAAGTGTCGCACCAATCCTAGCTATAGGACCTGGGGTTATGGTCCGAACCGGAGCCCGGTTTACTCAAACGTTTTCATTTATCTTATCAAAACATTTATTTATGTCATTTCGTTTTAAGGTTTTCAATTACGCGAAAGCATTTTCAAATGGTAGGCCCATAAACATTCATATTTAACAAAATGCATTTACAATGAAGGCATTCTATGCCTTTTTAAAATGATATACAAAACATTAATTCAGAGTTCAACTATTTTGTTCACAAAATATCCCATGTTAAAAAAGAAATGATATGCATATGGCGGGGTATATACTTATACGCCGCAACTTGCTCTATGACTCAAGGCCTACTCTATCTTGTCTTCCTTCCCGTACACGCTAAGCATTTTCATGCTTAGTGGTTCTATACAGTTATATTCCAATATTCAATTTAAATTGACATGCATTTAACATTAAACCATGCCTATTATATCAGCAAATACTCATGCTATTCATTTTCTCTTGCTTTCATTTTTACAATCATTTATTATATCACAACATGCAATTTCTACAATGCAACAATTCAATCTACAATTCAATTTATAAGATTTAAGTGTATACATAAAATTTCATTTACACTGGGCTGTCGTTGATTACTTCACTTTGACTATTCCACCACATTTCGACGGATTCCGTTTGATGAATCCTGTCCTTATTATCATTCGTAATGTGCTTTACGACATTTAACAATTCGGTTCCCCATCATGACGGATGCCGCTTTGGTGCACCCCCGACATGTGGTACTTTAAATGCTATACGCCTATCATGACAGATGCCGATTGCAGATCCCGCCAAGTGGGACATTGACAATTTCGTGCCTTCGTGACGATGCCGACAATAAGATCCTCGCCGTGCGACCATCCTAAGATATCGACTGTAATTTAAGATGTAAAGAATTGACCGATTCGCTCATTAATTCGATTATCCTTCATTCATTCGGGTTTTCAAACATTTCAAATATCACATTTCAATTCCATATGCACTTTCTTAATATCATTTCAAAGATATGTTCATTTCATATAATCATTTCAGATTTATTTGGTAAACTACCAAAACATTGGAAACAAGAATAGAGTTAGAGAACAAACATGCAAAAACTTGAAACGAGGAATAGAAGTAGGTAGAACAAACCCAAGAAGCTTTATACTTTGACTCCAATCCTCGGAATCTCAATCTCAGTTTAGTTTTTCCTCCTCGTCAGCCACTATTCCAAAACCATTAAAGAACAATATTATTCGTAAGGCATAGTGGGTTTTGATTAGGATTGGATTTTTGGAGTTTAATTTGAGTTCCAATTTAAATAAGATATATAGTAGAATATATATATATATATATATATATATATATATATATATATATATATATATATGGATTATATATATATATATATATGGATTCTTGACTCAATGGGATTTCCATAGAGTCCAAGAATACCCGAAACGGAGTTTGGACGAAGGAGTTATGACCTTCCGAAGTTGGAGGTCATAATGAGCCCAAATCTCGCACGTAGCTGACCAACTGGTCGAGGTGCTCCACCCGGTGTGCCGACCATAACTTGGTCTACGAGGTCCGAATTGAGAATTAAATCCTAATACCAAGTTCATTGATGTGGCTACAATTTACTAGGAAGGACTCACTACCAAATCTCTTTATTTCTTACCCAAAATCAGATCCAAGGTCCAGCCAGCCGACCGAACCCGCCGAAACTGACCGACCCTACCGAGCCGATCCGACCTCGACAAAGGACATAACTTGCCCAGAGGTCCAAATCAGAAATTCAGTTCTAACATCAATTTCATTGATGTGAATACAATTTACTAGAAGGACTCACTACCAAATTACATTTATTTGTTACCCAAAAATCAGCTCCAAGGTCCAACTAGCTGACCTGAACTGGCCGAGCTGACTTGACCTGGCCGAGCTGATCTGACATCGGAAAAAGGACCATAACTTGGTCTAAAGAGGTCCAAATTGAGAAATTCAAAATCCTAACATCAAGTTCATTGATGTGGCTACAATTTAACAGAGGGACTTGCTACCAAATTCCCTTTATTTGTTACCCAAAAATCAGCTCTAAGGTCTGGATAATGTGCACTACCACAATGTGGCAGCTTCCCATGGTTTAAAATACAACCAAACATTCCCCTAAGGGCAAGATAAACACCACACAGCCCTTAGGGTAGAAAATAACCAAAGTAGGAGAAGACTCCACCTCTGAGTCATCAAACTCCCGATTCCGGTCCCTACTTGCAGCCTTGTCACGAGGAAGGACTTTCCCTCCGCTTTCTCGCTGCAAACCTATGGTGCGGAAAAATCTAGAGAGAACAGAGCCTCTCTCTAACCTCTCAAATATGGTTTGCCTTACTCTCCCTCATCTTTTTCTTTTTTCCTTTTCTTATGGATCACTCTTAATCGTATTTTAAAAAGGAGGAAACTTCCTCCCTCTTTCCTACATGCCACATGTCCTTTCCTTGATTTTTTTTCTTCTTTTTCTTTATTTCTTTTTATATTTAGGTCCCTCCATTTCTATGTTATTCCTCATTTAAGTCTCCTATTATTTTTTTCCTTGATCATTTATTTCTCCAAATTTTCACTTAGACATATAAACTTATTTACAATTGACCCTTAGGTCCCCATTTTACAATTTCCATATTTTCTCTTTTTCACTTGGGTTTATTTCCGGATTCAATAAATTTCTCATTTTAGCATATAATCATTTAATCAATCTTCATCTAACAATTCCCAGAAAAATACCTAAGTTGGCTCAATTATACCCGGAATATATAATAATTTTTATTATAAAAATTCTAGGGTATTTTTGGGGCGCTACATTATGCGTATTGATTTTGTTCTAACTTTTTCTTTCACAGGCCGAGATGGCCATTTGGAATATGGCTCGCCAGCATAGGGAGTTTCAATCATGGCTGGATAACGCCGAGAAGTTGCGGCTTTACGTCCAGTCAGCCGTTTCCAAGCATTAGGCCTTGGATGTTGCTTTGGCCAAGGTAGAATCCAAGTCAAAACATTGGAAGCGAGACCAAAGTCGGTGGAAAAGAAAGGGAACAGGCTGCCAGAGGCTAAGATGGTTTGTCTAATAGCCGTGATCGCAAAGTGATGCCAAGGCAAGGCGCAGGATGACGGATTCGGCCCGAGATGCCTTGGTAGTCATGAGAAGACCTGGAGTAGGGCTAGAGGCTTAGGTTACCCGTCCGCGGCCGGGAAAGCAAACATCGCTTTTGCTAGAGCTTAAGGCATCCAAAGATGAGGTGTTTTCTCTTCATTCCCAAGTGGGCAAGGACAAGGAAGCCATGGAGGAAGACTACCAGAAAGCCCTGAAGCAGATTTTTGCTTATGTCTACGAATGCTGCTCGTTTAAACACAGCATCTGTGGTGACTAACTAGGGATTCTGGATGGCATGCCTGACTCTACCGACCCACTTCCTCAAGAGTTTTTTATAACTGCCCTCGGCCCAATAGCTGGTGGTGCCAAGGCCAGCTGTGAGGTACATCTGGGCGAAGCGGCGAAGAATCCGGTAGAGGACGCTGTCACAGAGGAATAAGGCTGACTTCTTCCCCTATGTTAGTTTTTTCCATTTTGGGAGACTTTGGCGCATTAATTCTTGTAAATTTTGGCGCTTTTTGGCGCATTTTAATGCAACAACAAGATACTTGCCAGAACACGAGTTATGTTTGATAAAATATCCCAGCAGGACAACAACCATGTCTGGACTTCTCGTCTTTTTATTTATTTTTATTTTTTATTTATTTTTATTTAGATGCCAGTAGGACATCAATCATATCTGGACTTTTCAAGGTGCTACTAGGCAATGCAACCATACTGTATTTTTACTAACAGACACTTCAACCATATTCTGTATCTTTAAGAAACTAAACAGAGATAAAGAACCATATTCAGACTTTCCTTTTTAAGATGCCAGCAGGACAACAACCATATCTGGACTTTTCAAGACGCCAGTAGGGCAACAACCATACCTGGGGTTTTTATTTATTTTTAGATGCCAAGCAAGGCATCAACCATATCTGGACTTTATAAGAAGCTAGTAGGACAACAACTATATCTAGATTTTTTAAGTTGCCAGTAGGACAACAACCATATTTGGACTTTTTGAGAGAAGCAATTATAGGTCTTCAGAAGAAACGTCTAAAAGATAATCTTTATTGATGATAGTATCCTCAAAGAAAACATTACTGATAATACTTTTTAAGGTCCATAATGTTCCACATCCTGGGCATTGCAGTTCCGTCTGGCCTGCTTAACACATAAGACCCGGTTATCCCTACTTGAACTACCATGTATGGTCCTTCCCAATTGGGCTGAAACTTCCCGTTTGCTGGGTTGGCCGTGTTTTCAAAGACCCTTTTTAAGACTAATTCTCCGAGTAGGAATGTACATGACTTTACACGTCGGTTGTGTAAGTTTGCCAGTCTTTGCTGGTATGACGCTACGCGCATAGCCGGCCGCTCCCGCCCATTCGCTGCGTTCCAGTTCCTTGACTATGGCTTTTAATCTGTTTTTAGGATTTATGCTCGCAAAGGGCATCCCGATTTATGTGGATGATATCCCCATCCCATACAAAGAATAATGATACCCCAATCGGTCCGACTGGTTGTTCTGTAGGCCCATAAAACCCCTGGTAGTTCATCTATGTTAGTAATAGTGCTCTAGGCCTATTGTATGAACATGGTATTTTGACTATTTATGAGAATTTATTATTATGATTTACATGTTTATTATATATAATGTCCTTGAATAATATTATTAATTATTCTAAATGTCCCTTAATCGCTTATTGTTATGGGAATAATAATGAATTAAGATTAGTATAAAGTTTGGATTGATATTCATGGATGATGATGCGTGGTTAGATACAAATCAAATTTATATCTATTTGTTGGAGAACAACACGGATAAGAATTGCCTGGCATTAATACACGACAAAGTCATAAGTTAATCTCTAATAGTTGTGTCATTAACCCTTGACCTGAGGTTTAAGTAGTTCTCAACATAAGGATTATTGTGTTTTGATATAATCAAACGTTGTCTTTAATCGGATGACTATGAAGGTTATACTTGGTTATAATAAGAATTATGTAGTATATGAGCGATTAAGATGGAATTTGTCCCTTTCATTATAAGAGAGATATCTGTCCCCCGACAATTGAGAGACTGAGAATGCATGGTGCCGGCGGCTCAAAATGAATTATGATCACGTCATTTATTGACATTTAATCTGCTTCGAGTAATCAAAAGATAGAACGATATAAGGCTGACTTTGTCCATGCCTTATATTCTATCAAGATATCATGAGACAAAAGGATTATGTCATTAGCTATATTAAGGTTGTCTCGATCGTGAGCTTTTCATTTAATCCTGGGTAGTCATAATGTCTTGCTGAGGCCACTTATGACTTGTAGGATCAAATGTGATTTAGGCTTACTACTAATGTTAATTGAACCTATAGGTCGTACACATTAAGAATGAATAATAATCTGTTATGGTTTTTCACTCGTTGTAATTTAAAATGATGAGATTATTTTAAATTACAAATAACAATTAGTTGTTATTTAAATTCGAATTTAATTTTCAGTTTAAATTGCGGATTTAAATTATAACAAATAATTAATTTGTTATATTTTCTCTTATCGATAAGTAAATAATCAGAAAGGGTTTTTTTTAAAAGAGTTTTAAATATATAATAATATAAATTCGCTTCCTTATCCATAAGGATTTGAATTTAAATTGTTATTATTTAAAAGAGTTTTAAATATAATAATATAAAATTCGTTACTTAAACCCTAGCAGACTTTATATAGATATATATAGTAGTAGAAGATATATATATATATATATATATATATATATATATATATATATATATATATATATATATATATATATATGTGGAGATATATATATTTTGTAGTAGTCAGTTTTTACTCTAAGAACAACCAAAAACAGAGAAAGAAAAGAAAACCCTAATTTTCGTTTTTTGAGAAGACTTAACTCGAACTAGCATTCAACAAGATCGCTTCATTATTTGTTCGTGTGTGGATACTTGTAGAGGGTGTGGTTGCTTTTCTGCAGTTGGCAAAGACTTTGATGATCCCACAAACTAAGACGCAGACTTTGAAGGCTCGACTAATCGATCTACAAAGAGGTGTTCTGCTTACCTTCCTTCCGCTTTTATGAAACGAGATGTGATCCTTGTGGGTTAAGGATAAAATTTTAAATTCACGCATTTATAAACTAACCAGGACTGGATATTCTGCCCGTAACCCAACAATCTACTCACTTTCCTTTGGCTAAATGCATACGTTTTTTCAGAGCTGATAGGAGAGTCTTATTAGATGCTTATGTCTAGTCATCACCAGGTACCGCGGGGTCGAGCATGTGCTTTGATCTTCAACTCGCTGCAAAATTCCTCGATACCCTAGCCATCGAATTATGGCCCATTAAGGGCCATACAGATTGGGGTGATCACCGCACATAATGTTCTTCCATATGAAATGAACAACCTCTTTATCTTTGATGGATGTGACTTCTATCCATTTATCGGGAATAGCCTGGTGACAAACTAAAAGACAGCCTTCGAGCCGGGGCAGTAGGTAAGTGGCCTCACGATGTCCATACCCCACCGAGCCGAAGGGCGAAATTAAGTATGGCTGGTAGGTCTTGTGCTCCGCACCCTTCGACACGGGGGCCTGTAGCTGGCAGTGGTCACACTTCCTGACATAGGCGATTGCATATAAAGCATATTAGCCAATAAAGAGCTCTAAAGCGGGCTTGATAGCAACGCCCCGCCGCCCTCGGATGATTTATGCATACCCCATCATACTCAAAATGACACACCGGCCAGGAGTGAGTACCAAAGGTATGGCCCGTTTAGGAACCGAAGTATAGATGTCCACCACAAGTGAGAATTGAATGCTGCATCTAGGTCTTATGGACTCGAATTTCATTATCCGACGCTCCCTAGCTCAAATAGCGGACTATTGGAGTCATCCAAGAGAGACACGTTTCGTCTATTTCGTTTACCCGATTGGTAGTAATTGACGACTCTGGCTGGTAGTAGATGGGCAAGAGCACTGTTTCTTTTATTGGTAGGGACGCGACTACGGCTGGCAAAGCGTTTATCTTTTCATTTGAATCTTTAGAGACATGCTCTAGTTGCCAAGCCGTGAAGTTTCCCAGTCATAGGGTGACCAGACTTACATACTTGGTCATGCGCTTGTCTCTTATTTCATATTCTCCATTTACCTGTCCTACCACCAATTGAGAGTCACTTCTTATGATTACTTTTTCTGAGGATATGGGGATTGCGAGGTCAATCCTGGCTATGATGGCTTCGTATTCGGCCTTGTTGTTAGAAGTGGGGAAACCTAAACGTATGGCCTGCTCTATCATTTCTTCAATTGGGGCTTTAAGTTGTAGTCCCAAGCCGGCTCCCGTCTGTTGTGAAGCGCCATCCACATTCAAAGTCCACCAGCCGGAGCCATCTGATTTCATTTCTTGTTGAGGAATTTATGCTAAAAAATCAGCCAGTACCTGCTCCTTCAACGCTAAGTGAGGTTTATATTGATTACCGAACTCACTTAGTTCAATTGCCCACCGAGCCATTTGTCCTGACAGGTCGGGCTTATGTATAGTGCTTCTTAGAGGGAGGTTGGTGAGTACAATGATAGGATGCGCTTGGAAGTAAGGACGTAGTTTTTTAGAAGCTACCTTGAGAGCCAGTGCCGCTTGCTCGAGGTGGGTATATCGAGTTTCTACGTTGGATAGGGATTTACTTACAAAGAATATAGGCCTCTCGTCCGTATTCATCTACTTGAATAAAGTCGCACTTTACCGAAACATTAGAATTGTTATGTAAAGATAAAGCGCTTCACCGCCTCAGCTTGCTAGATTTGAAGGGTTCGGAAGAGATATCGTCGACCTGGCAGAAGGCCTGATCACACTTATATATCGGGCCGACGAGCCTGCCCCCTTTTAGAGTGACAAAAAATGGCTTCAATCGGTCTGCAAAAGGAGAGATGAATCGCCACAAGGCCGCCAACCGGCTAGTCAATTGTTGCACTCCTTTTCTGGAGGTAGGAGTCTAAGATTCCATAATGGGCCTGAGTTGAACAGGATTGGCCTCAATCCCCCTCTGTGTCACCATAAAGCCCAAGAACTTACCTTAACTGACTCCGAACACATACTTCAAGGGATTGAGTTTCATACCGTTCGTGCGCAGTAGCTCAAAAGTTGCTTGTAGGTGCTTTGCATGATCGGGGCACTCTTTGGATTTTACGAGCATATTGTCGATATAGACTTCCATGGTCTTTCCCATTAGTGGTCGAAATATCTTTGTTACCAGTCTTTAGTAGGTTGCTTCGACGTTCTTCAAACTAAAAGACATCACATTATAACAGTATAGCCCGTGCGGTGTAATGAAGGCCTTTTTCTACGCATCAGGAGGATGCACAGGGATCTGGTGGTAATCTGAGAAGGCGTCCAAAAATGACAGCATCCCATGCTCGACTGAGGCATCAACGATATGATCTATTCGCGGCAGGGGGAAGCTATCCTTTAGGCATGCTTCATTGAGGTCCATGTAGTCTACACATACTCTCCATTTACCACCCTTCTTTAAGACGAGCACCATGTTGACAAGCCATTCAGGATATTTTAAGTCTATGATAAAGCTTGCTCTTAGAAGATTTTCCACCTTCGTTTGAATAATCTGATGACAATTCGGGTGGAAACGCCTTATCTTCTATCTAATGGGTTTCATTGAGGCGATAATGTTCAATTTGTGAGAGGCTAGAGTTGGGTCGATTTCGGCCATGTCTGAGTGACTCCAGGCGAATACGTCTACATTTCTTAACAATACGTGTTGGAGCTGCTCTTTTTCTTTGCTGGATAATAGAGTGCTGACATATGTGAACTTCTCTTGTCCATCCAACGCTATTATCTCTAGAGGATCCACAACCAACAGATCCTTTTCTTCCGCCTTGACCTGGGCGGCGAACTGTGGTTGCTATGTGGGAATGTGAGCCTTGAGGGGGAGGCTCTCTAAGCTATTTTCCCCTTTATATTCTCGTATGGATAATCGTACGACTGCCGCGCCGCCGTGGTCGCTAATGGTCAACTCCGCCTGCATTGTCAAATAACCGACCATTCGTGATATGTTGAAGGGACAACCTTCATTGTGTAGCTAGGTCCGACCTACTAAGCAATAATTGTAAGGCCTTAGGTCTTGGACAATTGAGAATAAAACCTACTAGGTGACTGGTCCTGCTTGTAAAACCGAAAAATTCAATTTTTCTGAAAATGGGTAAAACGGTAATTTTGATTGAAAAAATAAAATTTTCTAGATCTCGGATGACGAAACGGATTTCACCGTTGAATTCATCTCGCAAAATCTAGTTACTCCATCGAATTTCGTCAGATTCCGAGACAATTTCACATTTTCGAGGTGCACGGTGCTTCCGTGACACATGGCATGACATGTGGTACTTGTGTGAATGTGGCTCACATTGAGCCAAGTTTCAAGTGGAGGAAATACTGGGAAAGATAAAACAAGAATAAATAAATAAATAAATAAAATAAAAATAAGGGATAAAAAAGAAAAAAAAAAAGGAAAGTAAAAAATGGGAGGAATGAGGAGATGGGCAGAGGAGCGTAAAGGAGAGAAAAAAAGAAGAAGATTTTTTCGCTTCTCTCTAAGATCTACGGAAATCGGATCGTAGGTTTTCGTCGGAGCAAAAGGCAAAAGTCGGCCCACGATCGAGCTACGCTGCGGCACCAAATCTTAGAGTTTACAAACTCCACAGGTAGGAATTTTCCTACTTGGAATATTTCTAGCTAAAGGTAATTTAATGTTGTTTTCTTTGAGGCGAGAGGCTATGAATTTAAGTCCCAAAATTTGCGACTGGAGTGTAGAAATTTTAGGAATCTTTGGATTGTTTTCCTCGACAGCTCGTTGAATTCAAGATCAAGCCGAATAGTCCAAGCGAATTTTCGATCATGGACAAATTCGGGATGTGGATTTTCAAACCGTTCGGGTAGCGTCTCGAACTGTGCTGAAGTTTGGTTTTGATCTGGGACTGATGTCTTCGGGTTTTGTGGTGTGTTTTGGTATCACAGTAATTCGGTGACGAACCGTGAAGGGACCAAGAGGTGCCCTGTTTTATATGAGTCCAAGATTTGGGTCATGTTATGTGTATTGTTAGAAAAATAAATAATATGCGATTGTGTGTCAAAATCATGTTAATATGTTTTTGCGTGATATATTAACATGGAAATTGTGATGAATGGAAATAATATGTAGGAAATATAATTATCTGGAATTTATAAATGTTGCATGTAAGAGACATGGGCCAAATGATATGATCAGATTTCATACAGACGGTCACATCGCATTACCGGGTGTGTGCATGGTCATAATCATTCACCATTCTTGGTGAGGTGAGCCGGTACTTTGAACTATGTCCAACGGAGTCTCACGTTGGTGCATTTCATAGCTTTGAATAAAGCGCTATCTGAGACTGGCCCAATGCTTTGAATAAAGTTGTTTATCTGAGACGGTTTAACGTTTTGAATAAAAGCTGGCTTATCTGAGATTATCCAATGCTTTGGAATAAAGCGTTATCGGAGATCGCCCATAGCTTTAAAATAAAGTCATATCTGAGACCGTCCAAGGTCTAAGATTGTCCGGATCGCGATCGTCCAGATTCTGAGATTGTCCAAGATTAGATTGTCCAGTGGTCTGAGATCGGCCCATCGGTCGAGACTGTCCATGGTCGAAGATTGTCCAAGAGCTTTGAATGAAGCAATTATCGAAGGTTATCCAAAGGATTTGATTTATAAAAACAAAAAGCCTTTTGTTTTGAAAAAAAGGGTCATTGGGTGAAACACCAACGACTAGTTTTCACATTTGACATATGCATGTGTGAGGGAGTCGATGAGGACTAGGGATATGGGATAGGGTGAGTCACGTTCTCATCCATGACATGTAGGCATTTGAGTAGGAATGTGCATGTTTTTATTTGAATGTGTGGTGTGCCATTGCATGTGCACTTAAGTGGGGAGTAGCCCTTGTAGGAATATTTCTTTGCTGGGCATTGCTTACCTCGTCGAGGGACCCCCTTTTCAGGTACAATGAGTTTATAGGGAGACGACGCTCCGACGAGGCCGTGATTGTAAAGAAGGCCAACATGTGGCCTTGACAATACTTTTGTAAAAATTATTTTATGTAAAAAGAATTGTAATTAAATTCTTTTGGACTATTGTATAAATAGTCAAAAGTGTAATTTAAGTGATAAGAGGGTCGGATTCGACCGTTATGGATTGTCATTAATCGTTTACTTTTCATATTTTCGATTAAATTTGAATGAATGGGTCCAAAGAAAGGGACGTATTGAGGTTATGCCGTAACTATATTGTAACAAGCTAGTTTTAACAGTATGTTATGTATAAGAGTGTTGTAATAAACTCTTATGGATTATTGTGATACAAAGTCATGTTGGTAGAGCTTCCAACAGCGAGACTTTGCCTGATTTTGTGAAAATATGGATCCCAATAATGGGACACAACAAGCAGGGTATCGAGTCACCCGAATCCATAGGAATTTCGCGGAATGCGCACGTTGTCAACGAGACCCCGGATTGGGGTGTCACACCGTCAGATGTGGAAGTGTGAGTCTCCCTAAAGGTCGTGTTGAGTACATCGTTGAAACCAGAGGACTCCGTCGACCGAAGCTTTAACATTCAGGAGAGCTTCATCCGTCAAGGCGGGTAGCCGCACAATAAGTCCGGCTGCGCCGCCAAGATCTTACTTCAGTACCATGTGTAAGTACATCAAAACCACTAATACAAAGGGTGAGTACAATTGCATCATAACGTAAGCATAATGACCTCGCTTGGGCTTATTGGGTATGATATAGGCCATCTACTGCACACCCTGTAGACAAGTATTACTCCAGCCTTAACTATGGTCGCTTCTCGTGCTTCTTCTGTTGGTGCTTTGATTGGTACTAGTTGTCAAATGGTCCCCCCAGTATATACTTTATGGCCAACTTAGATTCGGACGGTGCGGCCATGCCGACTGTAATTATGTCTCCGCTTACAAAAAGTACTTCCCGGTCAACTTCCCCGAAGTGATATATCTTCCGAGGTGCCCACTTAATTAGTCTTTTCCACTATGAATCTTTGTGCTTTAACACCATAAGTAAACTTGGCGCCCATGATCTCTATGATATAATCGCACTGCATGCACAGCTTCTCCGAGAGGTCCGTCTGATCGCGGCCATTTAGAAACCGCAAGTCGCGAATGAGGGTAGCAACCTTCAAGAGTAGCTGTTCAGGAGTGAATTCGCGGGGCTCTCTTTCGCGACCGACCTGGATCGCTTCGCTGGGCCTTAACCTCCCAGGCTCGCGTGCCTTCTTCCCTCTCCGGGCTTACCTCTTCGAATCAACTTGCTTGTGATCATGACAGTTTGAGTTGTTGCACTGATGTTATCTTCCAACGTTGAATATATGTTTGCCTGCCTATACAATTCTTCCATTGTAGCTGGCGGGTTTAGAGACAATGAGTGGAAGAAAGGGGTTGATGGCGCGAAGCTTCTCTTGAAGTTTTGAAGAACGGCATGCATGCTGTAAACCTATACCTACTAGATGGCTTGCCCGAACCTCCTGGTAAAGTCCCTCGTGATGAAGCCATCTCCCGCTTACAATAGTTTTGTAGCTGAGCTAATATTCCTCTTCGCCAGACCGAACAAAGATACTAAGAGATGAATATGGTCTAAAGCTCATTGAACAAATTTATTGAATTACGCAAGAGCTTATGAAACCAGGCTAGCATAGGCCCTTGGAGGCTGGCCGGGAATACTTTGCATAACAGATGGTCATTGCCGGCATTCAGAGTCATTGCCTGGTTGTAGTGGAGCATGTGATCATAAGGGTCGCTAGAACCATCGAACATAACAAAGGCTAGCATGATGAACCCTCGAGGTGGCTTGTAATCGAGGATATGTTGCCACAGGGAGAAGAGGCAATAGTGTCCCGGTGTTATCGAGGCGATATGTAAAGCGCAGACCACATCAGCCAGAGGGTACCTTAGGGGCATGGGCGACGTACGCCGTGGGTAATGGGGCGCGTTCTGGGCGCTCCGTTTATTAGTTGTCTCGATGCATTTCTCTTCTCACTCGTGGCTTGTGCCATTATTGGCGTTGTGAATCTTTGGGTGATGAGTGTCTCGGGCTCGACTGGCCACTACTACTTTTCTTTGGGAGAGGGTGCGCGAGTTGCCTAAGGATAGCTCGTCGTCCGTTGGGGTATCTACGTTGTCAAGGACAATGGGCTCCTTTCCTTTATTATGGGTGGTATGGTGCCTTGCTTGGCTGCTGTCTTGCACGTCTTTTTTTTCAAGATCGTGCCTTTTTTCTACCTGGGCCCACAGATGATCATTTTCATGCTGCAAATGTTCAGTGCGATCCTACAATTCCCTCATCTGTCTTGCTTGCTCCTCTTGTTTCTTCTCCATGTCTTATTGTGAAGGAAATTGATCTTGATATTGGATCATAAGGTGTTAGTCATTGCACTGTGTCGGGACCAGATCGGATGTGTGGGGAGGAACCACATCAGGCTCTTGCGGTGGCGGAGGGACTCTTGGATAGTGGGTTGGAGCCCGAGCCCCTTGCCATGTCTTCGATGGGGACTTTTTGTTCGATTCTCGGGCAGCGCCCGATTGTAGTTACTTGGATCGATCTAACCTGCAGGGCATCGGTAGCACGATATAAACTTAAAAAGGGTGCGGTACATTGTGTATTTAGGCACCTCTTTGATGATTAATTCGATGGAGTGAAGAAAGAAGGAGTTAGCGCGGGTTGGAGTTGCATACCTTTTTCCTCTCGGGAAGGGGGGGGGAGGAGTTTTTGTTTTATACTCGAATTTCTCCTTTGATTTTAGGAAAGATAATCTCGTGATTTTGGTGATAAGATCTATCTTTCCTTATCAAGGACTAGTTCTTCTTTATCAAGGATTAATGTTTTTGAGGCGTTTGAGATTTGGACATTGGGAGATCCGTGGATAAATATCCTGTGAGTGATTTCTTCCTTAATATAGTCATCCATAACACCCTTCCCATATGCGGTAGGATGGCCTGCTGGGGGACTTGGGATCCTAGATAATTTCTAGGACTGTACCGTTTGGTTGGTTCCCGTATGGTTTTAATATAGTGGGCCGCCTTCGGTCGCTTCATGAAGCGGGCCAGGCAGTGGGCCTGCGCGAGCCCTGGAGCTATTGAGTAGTGGGTATGGGCCTAAAGGCCATGGTACTCACACCTTATATGGGAACTTTTTTTGGTTACTGTTTAAGTCATGTTCTTCCATTATAGTTCATGTTCCTTCATTTGTCTACATTCTCGATTGTCTCTAGCTCTCTATGTTGGATGTTTGTGTTTTCTTATGTATGTTATCTCTTGCTTCATCTTAAAGATTGTTGGAGTGTCAAAATTTGCACAATCTAAGCCAAAAAAAAAAAAAAAAAATGCTTGTGTGTGCAACTAGTCGGGTGTCTCAGTTGTTGTTGTAGGAGATGATTGAGCAAACCGTGTAACACAGCTTACCCTAACTGATGTGTCTCGCCTAATGATAGAACAAAAGGTAATGCGTGTCTTACCTTATTTGGTTCTCAAGTATTTTTAGGAAATATTCAGCAAATCATGAGTCAATATTCAATGTATTGAACAAGGAAGGATAAAAGGAAAATTTTGTGCAACATGAGTAAATAAAATGAGAGGAGCTGGATATCAATTTGAGGGATATCTTTGGAAGCAAAATATTCTCCTAAAATAATAAGGAATGATATCAAATATTCACAGTTGGCTTACTAAGATAGTTTTGGCAAATTGAAGATTCTTTCATAGTGAAGAGTGCCTAAGACGTGTTTAAGAGGAGAGTAGAGGACCCTCAAAGGATTCATCGATTCACAAACGAATGAAACTTTCTAGAGGAGTTGCTTACAGTAGAAGCAGCTTGATAGGCAAAAATGTGTGTATAAAGTAGTACACCTGTTGTTACCTTGATCATCTTACCTCCGAGGCATTAATGGCGTAATGTAAACCTTCAAAAAAGGGTGATCAGGCGACGGTGGGCCGACTGCCTCTTGATTAGTGTCCAAAAAGTGCTATTTTAAGCCCTATTTATTATAAGTTTTGAGCACTTTTTGTGTACTAATCAACCAAATTAACCCGACGGCATTAAGGTCCCGCTATTCTAACGACGATTTTCAGGGCTAATTTTCAGAAGCTCGCAAGATAATCGCCAAAATTATCAAGCTTAATTCAAACACGAAGAATCGAACTCATCAAGCAGGCATCGATCCTGTAATAAAGAAGAGCAAAAGTGCCAAAAATGAGCACTCAGAGAATGCTTTTCCTACTACAGACCTGCTCACCTCCCAGCCACTATTCACTCATACAGCCACTGTTCACCTGCTTGTTGACGCTTAGATTTTTGTTACTTTTTTTTGGTTTCTTCCAAATTTGTCCCTGGTAATGGCTTTTCATTTTGGTTTTTTTGTAATTTACGATACACTGAGCACCTATTTAAGCCTCAGTGAAGCTTTGTACAGAAAATCACTTAATCAATAAATTTTGGGCGTAGAAGCTTTTGGCCCGCTTTTTTCCAGTTTTCTCATTTTTCTTCTTTCTCTCCCTTCTCTCTCATTTTCTCGGCACTTTCTGGGTAGCCAAACACCCTCCGAGGATGACAACTCGAGGATGAGCGGCTAAAACCTCTTTTTCCTCGGGAGCCGAAGGCCACCGGCGTGGGATCAAGGCAATCGAGGGTTTTTCCATGTTTTAATGGAGGTATTTTCAATACTTATGTTTTTACCAAACGTAGGCTTTAACCTTCGGGGTTGCTTTGAATGATTAGTATTTGATAAGCTAGTTTACTGGATGCTTATCAGATCCATCGACATCCGTTATTATCATCACGGGTTATTGAAAGGCGATTCAAGGATATTTTTATTTTCCCCAAATTTTAGGTTTGATCCCTTCGCTCATCAGAATAGCCAATACTTGGTAAGATTTTAGGGTTCATTGTATGCTTATTGTTTGATACAGTGACATTCATTAGTTATCATTTATTAGCTTTTGGAAAGTGAATCAAGGTGATGTTATTCACTGTCCGAGACCATAAGTGGGAGGCAAATGCCAATTTTTCAAAGATAATTATTTGTGGTCGCCTTACAAGCAAATGAAGAACCGGTTTGGGAGATGACTATAGGTCATCCTCCCCAACGCGAGGAAAGGACCCTGGAGAACCTCAGTTGCCCCAGGACCCCAGCCCCAATGACCTAACACTACAAGGAATTCTATTTTACAATTTTCTTTACTTATTTTATTTTTAATATGCAACCATCCAACTACCCTGTTTTTAACAACAACCTTAAAATCCAAATTGAATTCACCATTTTGGCATTCACTGTAAATCATTTGTGCGAAGAAAAGCCATCCCTGTGTTCGACCCTAGAGCCACTATACTGTAGTAGCTTTGCTACGACAGTAGGAGGAATTTAGGTTTATAAATATTGTTGATTTCGGTACGCCTACTTTGCATGCAAATCAAATGGCGCCTTTGCCGGGGATGGTGCCTAAGTGCAAATGATGACCTGATGAACACTTGTGATCCTCATCACAAGTCTTGGGGAATTTCAGATATTTTAATCGTTAATCTTAGTTTTAGTTCACGCTTATTTTTATTTATTTTTGCAACCCTAACCGTTTAGGTAGGATTGCTTCGGGTCGCTGGTGTTTGCCCTCGCTTTTACTATAGAATTTCCATGATTAGAAATCCATGTAAGGCCGATCAAAGTCAATTTTCCATGTGAACTCCGGATCGGGAATTTTGAATACCGATCAAATTCAAGAGGGGGAGCAAAGATAATGAGTACTCAATGGAAAGAAACCCTAGAGCATACATGTCAATGAGGGATTACAGAAACCTTCCATGGCAAAATCAGCAACTCTTGGGGAGAAATCCAAACCCATGTAGGTCCATGAAGGACTATAGAAATCAGTGGATGAGTGCACCCCTCTGCAGTGTCCCCCCACCTAATGCACCTCCTGCTTCTCCATATTATGCCTCAACTCCTCAGCCACCACAACCACCACAGTTGACATTAGAGATGGCAAATGTGTCCGTATCTGTGGATTTCCGACCCGATCCAATCCGGTCAAACAGTAGAAAAATCTGTTGACTGGATAATGGATATGGATATGGATTTAGGCGTATCCGATCCGACCCAAACGTGCGGATATCCGATCAGATTCTACCCGATACAAACACACATATATATAATATACTCCATATACAATTATGTAATGACAATACAAGTCATTAATATATTTATATACATTATAAATTTATAATCATAATATAGAAATGGGTTTTTTTATATAATATGAATTAATTGTGAATTTGTAATAACACTATATAATATGATACATCTCACATTACTAATTCAAATATTTAATTGACTAATTTTTTTAAAAAATCCTAATTAGTAAAGTAAGAAATGAATACTAAAAATATATAATAATGTAAACCCCAAACCTATAACAATAACATTATAAATTATAAATCTAGTCCTAATTGTAATTTGTAAACCCTAACGTAACATGCTAACATCAGAACCTTAACTTCTTAACACAAGAAACTCTAAACCTATAACACCACAAACCCTAATTTGTTGATAAGCCTCATACGCCATATCGATCCATCGCCTTTCATTATCCTTCCCAAATGGACTGACATATCTCTTCCAAGATGTTCGAGTCAGCCATTCTCGAATCACCCATTAGACTCGATACGCTTACAATGTAAGGCCCTCCCTGTATAAGAATTCAAAACTTATGTGACTCTTTAAAATTTTTTAAATCCAAGTTGACGACGTTCTTTGAATGACCGGCTCTATCTCGCCCTCGCTGTAGCATTTAGCCAATTAATTCCTCTGAAAGATAAAGCCCGACAAATAAGGATCTTCTGGCTCCGCTGATTTTTAGTCCCTAAATCCCTAACCTTAACGTAACACCACAAATTCTAATTCCTAATATTGTAAATTTTAATTTTAACACTTAAAATCCTAATCAAACATCACTAAGCCTAACTCTAATACTGCCAAGTATAAATCTTATTCTAATATCACAAATTTTAATCCCTAATATTGTAAATTTTAAGTTTTTAACTATAAATAATCGGGCACCCTAATCAATCATCATAAACCATAATCCCAAGATAACTACATATTTATAAGCCCTAACCTACTATGATTCCATTTAAAAGCCCAAAAGCCCAAAAGCCCAAAATTCCATTTAAAAGCCCAAAAGCCCATAACACTATCATGGGCTATTTTCACACAAGTCATGAGAACCCAATTATTGAATTAAGGAATTAGGGCTCCTCTTCATCTTCCCTCCTTCATGCCTTTCTCCTCTTCATCTTCTCTTCTTCGCGGCCACCTTCTTCGGACATTCCTGGCTCCTTACGAGTCAAAGGCCTTCACTCTTCTGCTCCGTCTCATCGTTGTTAACTCCTCTATAACTTCGTGCTCTCCTCTCTGGTAATGTGTTTTCGAATTTTTTTTTGTTCATGAAGACTGATCGCGGAATTAGACTGCCTCGTTTCCTTAATTTTTTCTCGCTCGTGAAAATCATATCATAAATTCTGTTTTATGCTTTGCATTTATTAGGTAATTTAATTTTGTTATTTTCCTTGAATTTTATTTGTCCCGCTGTGGGTTTACCTAGGTATATTTGACAAATTTGATATGTTTACTTGTATTTTGCATGAACCACTATACTAGTTCTAGAAAATTCCCATTTGCTGGAATACGACAGAAGTAGTTGAACTATTATTGAAGCCTAAAGGTGCATAGGATTAAAGATAAATATATTACTTTAATGATCAGTTATATGGCTCTATAATTTTTTTATTTTGAACAATACAACTTATTTAGAATAGCATACACTAAGGCATCTAAGCTATGTTTGATTGTGGTCTTTTTTTTTTTTGTATAGAATATGGCACATTCACAATCTAGCACTTGCAAAGCAGAAAGAGTTGCTATCACACCGTAATCAACTCCAATCGAGGAAACTCGTGGATCTCTCCACTCAATCAGCACGCTTGATTTGTGAATCCAAACAAGGAAAAGATGGTGTTTCCTTCAAGTCCTATGTGGAAACACTTTACTCATCTGGTTGTTAATAATGAAGAGAAGGCCCAATGCAATTATTGTAAGAAGCTTTTTGTGGGTAAATCATCCTATGGTACGTCGCATTTGAAGCAACATTTTGATAGGTGTCCTAGAAGAAAAGCAACTGGGGGTGACATAAGGCAAATGATTTTGAAAACTGATTTGAAAGGAAATGTTAATTTCGGCATTTAATGAAAAAACAGAATGTAGAAATTAGCAAAGATGATTATTCTCCATGACTATCCTCCTCTTCAATGCAGGAGCATAGAGGGGATTTAGATTTCACAACTACCATTCAACCTCTTTTCAAGTGTCTCATTAATACTATGAAGAAGCATATCTTGAACATTTAAGGGAAGAGGGATAAAGTCATGAAGTTGATCGAGATCAATGATAGTAGAGTTGCTATTACAACTTATTATGTGGACTTCTAGTAACCAAAAGTTGGGTTTCATGTCTGTTACGACACATTTCATTGATAAATCTTGACATTACATAGTCTAATCCTGAGGTATAACAAATTAACATGTTCTTTCTTAAATTAAGTATAATTTTTTTATTCATTGTTTACTTAATTGATAATTTTGTTATTTTTTTCAGGTTTATTTATGTCCCTTGCCCTCATACAAGTGATGTGCTAACAGAGGTGTTGATAGATGCTAGGGTGGAATGTGGATCTGTTATCCGCTATTACAAAGGGATAATTGCTCTACTAATGACAGTATGATTGGTAAGATAAAGCAAAATTGAGTTGATCGCTTATCAATAACTGGTCTTACTTCATATGCGTTGTGTCAGCATATCTTGAACCTTATTGTTAGGATTGGTTTAGATGTGATCAAGCATGCCATTATAATGTCAGGGACAGTGTAGTTTTTTGGACATCATCTCCGAAAAGAATAGAAAGGTTTGAGGATGTTTGTCGACAAATGAAAGTTCCTTGTATTAGAAGATTGGGTTTGGATTGTCCAACAAGGTGGAACTCCACTTATCTAATGCTTAAAACTCCGCTTGGCTTATAAAATGTGTTTCCTAGACTTAAGTTGTTCGAGTCACACTATGTGCTCGTGTGTCAGTGAAGCATGGGAGATCGCAAAGGATGCTCAAGGATAGGCTGGAGTTGTTCTATATCACTAAGTTATTTTCCGACAAGATATCCCACCGCCAATATGCTTTTTCCCGTGATTTGGCAGATTTAAAATGACATTGAATGAATGTCTCATGTCTCCAATGTAAGAATTAGTACAACGGCAAAGAGTATGGTTCCAAAATTTGATGCATATTGGAATGTGATCCATAAATTGACGGGTGTTAAGGCAAACATTGGACCCTAGGTATAAGCATTTATTTTGCTTCACTTTTACTTTCCTTCGTTTATCCAAATGACTTTAGTGAACAAATTAGCAACATTAAACTACTTTGTTATGAGTTGGTTGAAGGGAATATTATAATTAGAATGTATAAAGAGACCGATACTGCACTGCAGCACATGGAACTGGCCACTTCAATCTCAAAAGGGAGTTCAATAACTATCGACAAGTGATTATCATTGTTTGTGAAAAGGATGAAGACTAATAAAACTTAATAGTTTAATCGAATCGACCACTACTGAGGGAAGATGTTTTGCCCGATAATTCGCTTGATATTTTATTATGGTGGAAGTTGAATGGGGTAAATTATCCCGTCTCAGAACTATTGCAAGAGACATATTAGCGATTCCAAAGATCTAATGTTGCTTCCAGTCTCGTATTCGGGCTCTAGTTGGAGATTATTTAGCCTCTATCGTAATCGACTTCATCCGAAGATGATAGAAGCATTGATGTGTGCTCAAAGTTGGTTGTGGAGGAAGTGAAAAACATGATAGTAAATTTATTTCATTGATTATTTATTTTATTTACCTAGAATTTCAAAATATTTGTAAAATCTTAATATTAGCTTCGTTTTTTATATATTTTTCTAAGTGGGAGATGACTTGTTTACTCGTATGGTTATGCATCAATTTATGAAGAAGATATCTACTGCATGAAGGTATTAACTTTTATAACTAATAAATTTTAATTCATATTGCAATTTAAGTATTCAAATATTAAGTTATTTTTTTTATAATTGTAGGATTTGAGATTACACGTGATCGATGATAGCATTTTCATCAACTTTTATGAAGATGAAGTCTACCAAGCTTTGTTGAAACTTTGTTTAAGATGTTAAAAATTTTGAATTCCAGCTACTTGATACAAATATTTTGATTTGTGATGTTTTATTAACTTTAGACTTTGGTTTATATTCCTAAATTTATGAATCATGAAGTTATAACTGGTGTCATAGGTTAGCAAAATATGTCTCAATGTCGCATGGATAAATCCGATATCCGTGGAGAATATCCGAAATCCGATGGATAGGATATGGATTTAGATTTTTTTTTTTTATCCGTAGTATATGGATATCGATATGGATATGGATATATCATTTTTATTTAGGATCGGATATGGATTTTGAAAAATCCAATCCAAATCCGATCTGATGTCATCCCTAGTTGACATCTTCGGCTTGAGCAGCACACCGAACTGGAGCAAACTAGTGGAGCATCACAGGAACATGTGGGGCAAATGGATGATGTCCAGGCCAATCAAGAAACTGACATAGTGGAGAGCTCCCTGAACAAGGAATTGGATGAGTTCCAGAGTGAAACTGATGAAAAACTTGACATCCTGCAGCAATCCATCTCAAAACTCACCAATCAACTTGTTCATCAAGAGGAGGAGAATCTGGAGGAAGAGTGCCCGTCGACACTATTTCAAAGTAATTGTGCTCAATCGCAGCCTGTGAGGGGATTGAAGAAAGAACCAACAGAAGATCCTGAGGAACTGCAGGATGCCCCAGAATCATATGTTGTCTATGGGCCATGGAGGAGAGAAGAAGAAATCCTTCCCTTGTTGATTGAGGAATGCAGTGGAAAGGAGGTAGTTGAAGAACACCAAGATTACAATTTACCCCTGCCCCCTATTGACTCAGTGTATACCTTGCCCACACCTGCAGCACACTCAAACCCTGAAACACCTACCACAAAGGCCACCCCATCACTGCCTATGCTGCAAAACTTTAAGACATTAGTGGCCAATTTACAAACTTTTGCCACTACATAAAAAACATTAGCAGCCACTCATACTGCATGGCATACGTGTGAGTTTCAGGCCGGTCTCAGATGTAGAGCACCAACCCCAAGATTTCTACAAGCTCCACTAGCTCCAACAAATTTCCAAAGGCTTAAAATCGGGTTTGGGGGAGCATAGCCTCCCCCACTTTTGTTTTGATTTTTGTCAGTGCTTATCTTATTTTATTTTATTTTTTGATTTTATTAATTTTGTTCTTGATTTTCTCTAATTTTTAGTTAGTCTTTTGTTTTTAGATACTTTATTTTCATTTTTAAAAATTTTTCTTGTGTTTATTTACAGTCCGTAACTCCATCAAGGCGTAAAACTAGCGCAGAGCAATTCGTGCATCAGGCGTATCTGCGGCAAATAATAAAATTTTCACAGAATAAGAAATTCACAAGTAGTTGCGCCGAAATTTTGTGCATTCCCTATAGCACTATCGACCATATGAGACAAAAAGGGAATGGGCCAGTAAAAAAAAAAAAAAAAAGTCTTTTGAAAATGTTTTTATTTTTATTCTTATTTTATCTTATTTATTTTTAATTAAATTTTTTTATATATATATTTTTTATATTATTTATTTTTATCAAAAATGCAACACGAAAATTCGCGCATGCGCGAATTTTTGATGTTGTCTTGCTTCACATTTTGTTTCGCCCATAACTTTTTCATCCGAACTCCGCTTTTTTAGGCGCTCTGGTACCGCTGAAATATTGTAGAGCTGCATCTAAATCTAACTAGAAAGAACACTTTTGAAATTTTCAAAATGCTCTAACTGGTCATTTTTTTCCTCTATTTTCTTCTTCTAACTTGTTCATTTGAAGCCCAAACGGAGTGACTAAGGTGTCGATGGAGTTCTCACCATCCAACAATGAGAACATCACATCATGAGGGTAGCACTTCCTTCTCTAACTTTCCAATCTGAGCCCCATTGCGGACAATATGACATTTGGTCAGGGGAGAGTTACAATGGTTTTGCATTTATGTTTTTATTACTATTTTGTGCAAGCCCATTTTGTAATATTCAGTGGCTTGTTGGTTTTCCTTTTTGTGAAGCTGTTATACTATACAACTTTTTTTTTTTTCAAAAATTGCACCCACTTTTTTTTTTTTGTGTTTTGCCTAGTCTGTAGTTTGAAAAATTGAAACTTTGTCCAATTCTATTGATGGTTAAATTGTTCCATGCCCAATTGAGTGGATGATTAGTTAAATTCTTGCCGATTTCGACCTTTTTCTTCCACCTTAGCTAACCACACAATGCACATCGGGGTTTCTTCTAATAACCCGAAAACTCGTCTAGCCTCCTAAGCCTTGCAATAACCTACCCTAGTTTCACACCACCTTTAATAAAGTTAAGGACCCTATGAATAGAAGGCCAATGTGTCTTCCAAAATAAAAACAAGTGAAAGAAAAGAAAAAGAAAAGAAAAAGAAAAAGAAAAAGGAATAGTATGGTCAACGTCCCCACCTCAAACCATACCATCCGAGGGGTATTATGGCGAAGCCTTCAAAGCCCAGCGCGGCCCTAAGCCACCGGGCTGGGAGCCACCAACTGGGTGTCGCATGTGACAGAGTTTTAGCAAACAGGTGCTTGGAGTCTCAAATCATTCGAGTCCCGGTGAAACCTCGAAGAGTTAGTGGTCAAAAGACCCTTGCGACTTGATGCCCTAAGCCTTAATTCTGGCTTGGAGTCATCGTACCCCATATGGACTTTGGTGAGGTCGATTCTCAGCATTAAATTTTTACAACACAAAAAGAGTTGTGGAATAAGAGTGGGTCCCGACTATTTAGGTTGGAGTCCTAAGTATAGGCAAAGAGTTTGGTCAGGAGAGGCAGCCGCGCTTATTGCTGAGAACCGATCAAAACAAACACTTAGGTTTCTCGTGGGAAGTCTCTAGTTGATTCACCAAGAAGGAGGCCTTTTTGATACTCACAATTTTGTATGACATCTATTCTTCGAGATAGTTATTGGCAAGGGTTTCAGTGATTCTATCAGGGTTAGGCATTACTCATTCATTGTCTTTGAAATATAATACTTTGTGAAATACTATTTTGTTATCGGTTATGCTCTCTTTCTTTCTTTCTTTCTTTCATTGATAAGGGAATAGCAATGTGTAGGTTGGGGGGTGTGATTAGTGTCCAAAAAGTGCTATTTTGAGCCCTATTTATTATAAGTTTTGAGCACTTTTTGTGTACTAATCAACTCGAATTAAACCGGGATTCCAGACATTAAGGTCCCTGGGCCATTCTAATTGATCGTATTTTGTGACTAATTTTGTAGTTTTTGCAAGATAATCAGGCCAAAAATTATCAAGTCAATCTCAAACACTAAGAACCCGAGTTGAACCTACTGTTGCGCATCGATCCCGTAAGGAGAGAAGAGCAAAAGGAAGAAAATGAGCACCGTAGGAATGCTTTTCCCGCGCGCACTGCTCACCTCTTACACCCACTATTCACTCATGCCGTACCCAATCGCTCACCCGCTTACTGACGCTGATTTTTGTTACTTTTTTTTTGTTTCTTCCAAATTTGTCCTGGTAATGGCTTTTCATTTTGCCTTTTGAATTTAATACACCGGAAGCACCTATTTAAGCCTCAGTGAAGCTTTGTACAGAAAATCACTTAATCAATAAATTTTGGGCGTAGAAGCTTTCGACCCATTTTTTTTCCAGTTTTCTCATTTTTCTTCTTTCTCTCCCTTCTCTCTCATTTTCTCGGCACTTTCTGGGTAGCTAAACACCCTCCGAGGATGACAACTCAGAGGATGAGCGGCTAAAACCCTTTTTCCTCGAGCTGAAGGCCACTCCAAGGCAGGGATCAAGGCAACCGAGGGTTTTTCCATGTTTTAATGGGAGGTATTTTCAACCATTTATGGTTTCACCAAACGTAGGGCTTTAATCCCTTCGGGTTGCTTTGAATGATTAGTATTTGATAAGCTTTTGGGTCTACTGGATGCTTATCGGGTGTATCCATCGACATCCGTTGGCTATCATCTACGGGTTATCAGTGCGATTCAAGGATATTTTTATTTTCCCAAATTTTAGGTTTAATCCCTTTGTCTATCAGAATAGCCAATACTTGGTAAGATTTTAGGGTTCATTGTATGCTTATTGTTAGATACAATGACATTCATTAGTTATCATTTATTAGCTTTTGGAAAGTGAATCAAGGTGATGTTATTCACTCCGTCCGAGACCATCGTTGGGAGGCAAAATGCCAATGCCAAAGATAATTATTTAGTGGCCACTTACGCTTAAATGAAGAACTGGTTTGATGACTATAGGTCATCTCTCCCTTAATGCGAGGAAAGGACCTCGAGAACTCAAATTTCGCCTCAGACCTCAAATTTAAATGACTAACACTACAAGGAATTCTATTTTACAATTTTCTTTACTTATTTTATTTTTAATCTGCAACCATCCAACTCCCCTGTTTTTAACAACAGCCTTAAAATCCAAATTGAATTCACCATTTTGGCATTCACTGTAAATCATTTGTGCGAAGAAAGCCCATCCCTGTGTTCGACTCTAGAGTCACTATATACTGTAGTAGAAGCTTTGAGCACACAAGAGGAGGAATTTAGGTTTATAAATATTGTTGATTTCGGTACGCCTACTTTGCATGCGAATCACCTCTTCGATGATTAAGCCAACAAAAATATGGAGAGAAAGAAGAAGGAAGTTCGCACAGTAGGGATTGCATACCTTTTCATCATGGGAATCCTCTCCCCTCTCTTTCTTTGGAAATAATCTCCTTTTTTTAGGAACAAAATCTTTTTTTCCTTATCAAAGACTAATTCTTCCTTATCAAGTATTAACATTCCAAGAAGTAAGAGATTTGGAAACTAGGAAATTCGTGGATAAATACCTTTTGTGTATTTCTCGCTTTTATCCTTTAATCCATTGCGATCTTGCCCTAAGCAGGAGGAAGGTCAGCTGGAGGACTTGGAACTCTAGATGGGCTGCCCTATGGCTAGCCTCTGGAAGGACACCCTAACTTTCATAGATGGGCTCAGATTTCCCCGTGAGCAGGTAGCTCATTAGTTTTAATATGGAAGGTGGGTCAGCCGCTTCACATCAGAAGCCGCGGCCCAAGGACTGTTGAACAGCCTTGGGCCCATTGAGTAGTGGGTTTAAAACCCATGGTACTTACAATGCCCCTCTTTTTACCGGTTGGAATTTTGTGCTTTTCCAGTCGGGGAAATTACTGTGGTATTAAATGTTGAATGTGGAGATTTGAATGTAAGGAGGCGATGCTCTCGTGGGTTTAAGGCGAGTGGAAATGCACACTTTCTAGAATACATACGGTGCATTTTATTATGACGATGCATTTAATGCGCCTGTCGACACCTTACCCCTATAAATAGAGGTATGGGTGGCGATAGCAGTTTTGTTTTCTCTTTTTTTGAGTTTTCTGATTTATGCAATTTTTCCTTTTCTGCACTTCCGCGAACTTCCCTTTCAAAGGAGCTACTGGAGACTCTTGACTCTTTGACGACCGTCGATTTTCTAGTGAGTGTTCTCATCTGAAACCTTCTTTTTATCGTTGGTTTCACTACAAAAAAAAAAAGCCAAATAGCTAGGGAAATTTCCCTAGCTATTTGAAAAAATTCCGTCCCTAAAATATAATAGCGACGGATTTACGACGGAAATAATCCCTAGCTAAAGTGCTTGTCGCAAAAAATTAATGAGAAAATTTTTTCCCTAGCTATTTTTTAACGACGAAAATTCCCTAGCTAATTATATATCTTCACTTACTAATTTTGGTCGTAATTCAGAGGACCAATTAATATTTTTCGACTGAATAGCGACGGAAAATGCCCTAGCTAAATTAGCTATGGAAAATTCCGTCACTATTTTCAGCTCTAATTTAGAGAATATTACGGAATTGTCCCTTTAGCTAATTTAGCTTAGGACAATCTGCCACTATTCTTGTCGACTTGAAAGAAGTTACGCCGGAATTGTCCCTAACTAAATTAGTTAGGACACCTGCCACTATTCTTGTCAAATTTTCAAGAATAGCCACGGAATCGTCTCTTAGCTAATTTAGCCGTGGACAATTCGTCACCATTCTTGTCAAATTTTGAAGAATAGTTATTTTAATTGTCCTCTTGCCAATTTAGCTAGGGACAATTCCGTCACTATTTTTGTCGAATTTTAAAGAAATAGCTACGGAATTGTCTCTAGCTATGGAATGAATTCCGTCACTATTTTCATTCAATTGTAAGAAAATAACTACAACAATAGCTAGGGATAATTCCATAGCTATTTTCACTATTTTATTTAAAAAAAAATTAGAATATACTTAAAATTCTTATATTAATAATGAATAAAACATATACTAAAAAAGCAATTTTATACTAACCATAAGTCAAAGCAAGCATGTAAATTAATCTCGATACAATAGTGTCAATAGTAAAATAAAAATAATAACATAGGTCTCTAATCATCTAAACCTAAATCGCCATCCTCATCATTACCGTGGATCCGTAGGTCATCTCGCGAGTGGGCTTCATTGAACTCGTCCCATCCGTCGCGATCAAGGCCGCGAACCGGATCGCATATCGTCATCCGGCCGTTGCATTGCATTCTTTCATTTCTTTCATCTTATTATTCACTTTTCATTTGCCGCATTTCATCCTTCAAAAGAGTAATCACGATCCTTTCATTTCGCCTATTAATCGCAATACGTTCATTTGTTTCCATTACTCGCTGCTCGACCGCCTCATCCACTGCTGCTGTGACAGAGGAACTAGAAGCACGACTGCTAGAACAAAAAGCCACTCCCTTCGAGCCGATGCCGTACACTCGCTGCTTCTTCTTGACCTCCTATGGTCTCCAAATAGATAGGATCATAGTCAATTGGTTGAAGATCCATAGAACCTCAACCGGTCGAGAAGTACTGGCTACACGTTCCTCCACGAGGTCCCTCGTGATAAAATAGAAAATAAATTACGTTGCTAGAGATATACCAAATTAAATATTCTAATATTTCTCATGCCACACTTAACTTTCAACATTTATTGCAAAAAGAGTCAAATAGTTTATTAATTTAAGAGATACTTACAGCAATCATCTGAGACTTGTTGTCAACAAACTGGCTATCTGCTTTCTTCACATGCATCTTCCTGAAGATCTCATAAAAATTGGGATCTCGACCCAATTCTCTAGCCTAAATTAGTATGAATTTATTAAGTCAAAAAATAACATATGTTACAAATTAGAGGAATACATTATTTAAAATTTGTAAGGCTTAATAACTAATAAAAATGTGTTATTTAAAATTTTAAGTCATATTAAAAAAAAATGACAAGGAAATAAAATTTTAGCCAAAATTGTAAAACCATGCAAAGGTTTGAATTTTTTGGACTATTAGGCCAACTACTAAATATTTAAATGTTTTAAAGTTAAAAATGTTACCAAATCTCGAGCGTGTCACTGGTCGACTTTGACCCTCCCGTGTATGCAGATGTCTGCATTCTAGTCCAAATCATTTCATCCGGGCTGGCTTCATTGGCTATCTCCTCGATTTTTTTCTTTCACTTCGCTCCCGCATCGGGGCTTCACTCTAGCCACTCATCCTCGCGTATAAAATCAGGCCTATCTCTTACAATCTTCAATTTATGGACAAAGTCTGAGTACCGTTGCACAGCTTTGCTCTCCCACAATGACTTTATCTGTCCATTAAATCGGGGTGCCCATGAACACTGATTCTATATATAAAAAAAACACAAAAAAGTGTATTAATAACAAGGACATCATACTTTTATGCTTGAATAGTAAACTAACTTAATAGTTGAACAAATTAGAGAATTAATTTGCAATGCTTTTGTTTCTTGTTTATACCTCGAAAAGTCGCCAAAGTAAGTCTTTTAGTCGATTAGAAACTTTCTTCCACGAATGCTTGAATCAACCATTTTCTTGAAAGACTTTGTAATAATAGTCAACACTTGTGAGATGGAAAGAACCGTAAAATAAACATACAACATTGAAAACAAGCAATTCATAACTATATATAAAAAAAAAACCACTAACAGGGACATCATATTTTTTTATTAAAGTAATATGTACGTATATGTTATACCTCCCATCCACAATCTCTATTACTGAATATCACTACAAGAAAATAACGATATAGAAATGGAAAATAGAAACGGCCATTTCCGTTTCTAAAGTTAGAAACGGAATAGAAACGGAAAGCAAATATTGCTACAAAAATTTGAAACGGAAGAAAACTCCGTCGCTAATTGTTGGCGGGAGTAAATGGCGGGAGGATAAACGGAATTAGAGACGGAAATTGTAAAACCCCCAACCTGATTGAATGTTATAATAGTAGTTTTTGAACTGATTAGAGGTCCAATGATAGACATGATGGTAGAGATTAGAATTTAGAACGCCCGACGCCACTGGGGCATAAAGTGAAAATTTTCAAAATTGTAACTCGGGTGCCCTAAGGAATAGTGATTTTTCTAGTATATCCTGGATGGAGGTTTGTAAAGGAATTTTAAGAAATTTCGCTTCGTGGACTTTGAAACCGATATTTAGAAGAGGATTGGAGATTTAAGTGAATAGTGATTTCCGGACTAAAAATTGGAGCCCGCGCTGAAATTTTTCGGAAATTGGGCCGAAAATACGAAATGTCCTAATAAATCATAGAGTCTAACAAGGCGACTGAAACGAGGAAACGAGTCCGCTTGATAGTTTCTAGGCACCGAACG
The DNA here is from genome assembly GCA_016808115.1 of Tetrastigma voinierianum. Lineage (NCBI taxonomy): Eukaryota > Viridiplantae > Streptophyta > Magnoliopsida > Vitales > Vitaceae > Tetrastigma > Tetrastigma voinierianum. Next base: position 102,051 of record JAEQBH010000002.1, on the reverse strand, counting down.
TAATTCTATAATACACGCTATTGTCCCGATTGTCGATTAATGATTTTAAACCGATTTCTGATTTCGTAGTCCTGAATCCAATGTGAAGATTTAATTAGAATATTTCAGGTCAATTTGAAGTTTAGACGACCATAGAATATTTTGATGACCGTATAAAAGCAGATAAGGTGAAATCAGATAAAAGTCGCTATAAGTGAGATATTTTTCTGTGAGAGCCAATCAAACATTTAATGGCTAAGTTAGGTTTCATGGATCTATTAAAATGGACCAATGAGATTCAGGGCTCAAATGCAATAAAATAAGTTGATTGGCAATTAATAGAAGGATGGAGGACAAAAAGGTAAATAAACAGTTAAATTATTAAAGGGAGGGAGAGACAAATTAACTCATTTGTCTCCCAAACAAGAGAGCCATACGGGTTTGAAGCAAAGAGAAGAGAAAAGAGAAGAAGAGGAAGAGGAAGAGGAAGAGGAAGCAGGAAGAAGAGAAGCCAAGCTCCAAACAAGGTATGGAACTAAGGACCTTTAGTATGATCTATGGAATTTTAAGTCTTTGTATGGTTAATAGCTTATCTCCAAAAGCTAGGGTTTTGATAGAATTGCATCCTACCCTTGATTTCTTGAAGATAGGTGGTAAACCCATATGGTACATGATAGTTATGGAATCCTCTCTTTTAAATGGATTCATGGGTAAATTGAGAGTAATTGAGTTAGGGTTTAGAACAAACCCTAACTAATTATCATATTTGGGTTGTGTATGGGTTATAACCCATATTTGAGTTGTTTGGAAATAATTCAGGAAAAGTTTTTGAAGATACACATGTAATGAAAGATGAATTGAGTAGAAAAGAGATGTCAAGATGAAAATGAAATGGTTTGGAAGTGTATATGGACTATAGAGTTGAATTGATGGAAAATATGGTAAAAAATGCGTAAAAGCCCACATTCCTCGGTCATTTTCACAAAGAGTCTCGGTACAGAAATGCTCTCACTTTTCTGTTTGACCACTTTCGATTTGGCCATAACTTGCTCATTTCAGATCTGATCTGAGTGATTCAAAATTCTGGGTAAAATAGACTTAGGGAAAGTTATCTGAAGGAAGTGCAGCAAAATTGTAACCTTTAAAGTGCCCAAAATTTACTCAAAGTAGGGCCATGTAAGCCATCGTTTAGTTCCACAGAAATGCTCGTTTTCCTGTTTGACCATTTGTCGTATTTTGACCATAACTTGCTCATTTCTGATCCGATTTGAGTGATTCGCTGCTGGTTAAAATAGAATTCTAAGGGAAAAATTTATCTGAAGAAAGTTCAAGCAAATTATAATCTCAAAGTGCCCATAAAATTTGTCAAAGGGAAGCTATGCGTATTCTGTTCGCTAAATTGAGTCATTTAGATGTAATAACTTGTGTTAAGTGTGGATGAGGGTCTAGAGAAGGAATTTTAAATTGAAAATTCTAAAGAGATGTCATTGGATATATAAAGGACTGATCTGGAGAGTTTCATAATTTTTGAAGACCTTTGAATAATTCGTCAAAAAGTTTCATGCAAAGATTTGTTGAAAAGGTCACAAAATGAATGGGTTTTTAGTGCTTAAGGGTAATTTGTCTATTCGGGCTTTAAAATGAAATGTGTATGGTGGATTCAATGAAGTTAATGTATGGTTGTGGTTTTCTGAAAAGGTGAAAAGCGATTTAATGACTGGTTTAAAAGTGCCGGATCGAGCTTGAACTGGAGTGTAAAATGATGTTTTGCAAATCGAAGTTTTTAAAAGTGAACGATTTTGATGTTAAAAATGAAAAGTTTAATGTAAATGTTTATATTGCCTAAATGAAAAGTTTTGATGTAAATGAAAAAATTTAATGTACATGTTTATCTTCAGATCAATATATATATATATTTATACTAAATTATATATGTATGCATATGTTAAGGTATTATGAAAGTTTAAAAATGTGTAAAGAATGCATATGTATATTTGCATATATATATATATATATATATATATGAGTTTTCATGATAAAGTAAAGGATTTAAATGGATTTATAAATGTATTTTGATAAATGTTTTATTGATGGTTACCCTAACCCCATATGACTGGCAGGATCGATATCTACGAGGTACTTTAAGCGTGTAAGGATTTAGGAGGGTAAAGCAGTAGGTTACTAACTCGAGGAGGGAAATAGGTGTCTGGGGAAAGAATATCCTTACACGTGATAAAGTGTTATGACTCGGGAACCCTATGCAAAGCGCGGAGTTTCTCCAAGCAGCGTAGTGGTTAAGGATCGAATGTGGACTGCCCTCACCGTCGCAAGATTCCTAAACTGCTTCAAGGTGGTTTATTCCCCCGGTTCCATCGTAGAAAGAAAGAAAGAAAGAAAGAAAGTTTAAGGCATAAATGGATTTTAATTGTATAAGTATTTATTATAAAGAAAGAAAGAAAGTTTAAAGCATAAATGTTTAAGGCATAAATTGATTTTAATTGTATAAGTATGTATTATTTGATATATAATCAAAATGTTATTTTAATGAAAAATGTACACTCACCGTGGGTCTTTTAGCTCATTCTTTCCCATATGTTTTAAGAACTCAGAACCGAGACAAAGTAACCTAAGAGAGTATTCCCCGCACAAAGGAGTCGAGCCACGAGGAGACGACGATGTGAATTGCATTGTATAAATAGCTGCATACTATATGTCGAATAATTTGTCATGTATATATGCATATATGGATATATTTTGAAATGAACTACTTAGGCGGCTCAAGCATATCTCGCCAAGCCCAAATTTTTTTTTTGATAAAATGTGCATGGAATCAAGAAGTTTAAATGTTTTCTGATGATTGAAATGAATAAATGTATATGGTATGTATTGTGTTGATTGAGTTGTGGACGAGGAGTCCTAAAAAAGGAGGTTGGAAATTGGAAGATTAGAAGTGTTTTTTAAATGCTTTATCACGTTTGTAAATTTGGGAAAGTCCGAAAAACAGAGGAAACTCTGGCCAATTTTTCTGAAAAATCTAAGTGTTTGAAAAAGAAAAGAAAAGAAAAAAAAAATTTACCACTTCGCTTCCGCATTATTTCTAAAGATATGTTAAGGATTGAAAAAGGGGTTCGCTCCATGGATTTTATTTGACTGTTTTAAGGAAAAGTTTTTATATCCATTGGAGTGCGGAGGTCCCCTGGCTTTAAGGAGGTTAACTGGCTCAGATCCTTCAACGTGGTATCGCAGCCACGGTTTTGAAAAATGTGTTATAAAGATTTGAAATTTTGTTTTCATATGATTGTTTTAATGTTTTATTTAAAATTTCATAAATTATTTATGTGATTTAAAATCATATATGCATTACATGACATATGAAATTTTGAAACATTAAAATGCGTCGTTTGAGGCCGACCCGCCACCAGAGAGCTCCCGAGGCATTAGTACCACCACCCGAAATACCGGTGTTTCATTTGATAGGAAATAATACTGCATCTTTTGAGTCGAAGGTCTAGGCAAAAAGGAGTCTTGGACTTTACCTCAAAGATTACATTTGGAGGATGTGAGAATAGTGTGAGCGAAAAGATCATAAATGTTGGAAAAGCAAATTGTAGGCATGTAGAAGAGTCCCACTCATCATCAACACCTTAGAGGAATATTAATGTAATTTAACCGACTTGTCCAAACGGGAGTCTGGTCTGCTGGAATGAAAATTTGTTACTACTCAACATGGAAATGATAATGTTCTACCGTGCTCAAATTAAGTTATGATAAATTGCCAACACAATTGAAACAATGTATTACTTAGTCAGGCTTTATTTCCACAAGACTATGAAATTGAGAAATAGTTAAGGTACAATTATGGATGCTAATGTGGATAATATCCAATCTTCAAATTGTGGATGAGCAATTAGAGGACACTGAGATCGATATTTCGAGAATCACACAAGATTATTGTTGAAAAAAAAGTTGAAGAAGACGATCTAATGATAGATTAACATATAAAATGTGCATGATCTTATACATAATCTTGCACAAATCAATTGTGGTAGGATATGAGGTCCTTATTCCAAGAAATGCCACAAGTCATGTATGAAGAGAAGTTAGTCATGTATCATTGCTTGAAAAGTTGAATCCAATGATAAAAGATAAAATGGAAAACCCAAAAAGGTCTCGGATCATTGCTTGAAAAGCTTAATATTCCTGCAATAAAGACTACAATGGAAAAACTCAAAAGGTCCATATTCGCTCAAGAGGTTTAGTTGCAGGGTTCAAGTCCAGAGATTTGGACCACAAGAAGGCCGACAGCCCACACGCGCACTACTTCGTGCAGTAGAGGCCGCAGTTAGGGATGAGAGGAGCATGGATGTGAAATCCTGCCACGCACATCAAGGATTTAAACGGAGCGGGTCAACGTGGGTTCGTGGATGTTCCGCAGCAATTGGTGGTTTTATGGATTATTTATCTAAACCTTCAATTGAGTTATATTAAGGTTTTAGCTATTAAATTGACATGATTATAGGTTGATTTTGCTAAGAAATTGAAAAGAAAGAATGATATTATAAGTGATTGTCAATTTAAATAACCTTGATGTTAATGGAAGTGATGTTGTTCGATCGTTTTAATTGATTTAATGACATTACTTGAAATGTTTGAAGGAATTAATGGAATTAATGGAATTAAAAGTTGAATAGAAAATGAGATGAGAGGGTTAGGCCAAGAAAGGGTTTAATTAGAAATGCATTGGTTTGATTAGTTTAAGTAAATCAATGACATTGGATGAATTATCAAATATAATTTGTTGAAAGAAACTGGAAGAAATTGAAGAAATAATTATGAATGTGTGACATGTAGGATTTGAACACCTTAGGAGAAGTATGGAAAAGTTGAGTTTCCATTAATTTTAATCAATTGGAAGTGATTAAAGGCCTACCGAATGTGTCGAATTAATGTGTTAAGAAGAAGAATCGATTAAGATATAAAATGTAATTTTGCTAAGGTGAAGGGCATTATGGGTTTTTCACTTTAAGGATGGCTTTGCATTGTATTGTGATGCCCCTAGGCAGGGTCTAGGTTGTATATTAATGCAGAATGACAAGGTGATTGCATATGCTTCTAGGAAATTGAAGAAGCATGAACGCACTATCCTACACACTCCACCTCGAGCTAGCAAAATTAGTATTTGGTTCTCAGGATATGGAGGCATTACTTATATGGAGGCCCTCAGAGATTTTTACTGATCATAAGAGCTTGCAAGATTCTGCTATGCATGAACCAACATGAGACAGAGGAGATGGATTGAACTGATCAAGGATTATGAATGGCCTATCAATATCATCCCGAAAGGCGAACGTAGTAAAGCGCATGCTCTAAAGAGAGACCGCGAGCTCCATATCGCACTTCGAGAGGGCCGCGGCATCTTCCTCGACCATAGAATCGAGGTCTTCGCGTGAGACTGAACTGATGATTCAGAGCACTGCAGCCACATTTCACGTATCGTCCCGTATTGATGTATTATGATTAGGAGAGCTCGTGATTCGTGATCCACGATAGTGAAATTCTGAGTATAAGGCATTAAAGGAGTGATTAGATTGAAGAAAATGGAAGAATAAAATGGAATATGGTTTGTGCATAATTCTATCAAATGAAATGAGAGGGGTCAAGGGTAGATTAGTAATTTCCATTGTTTCGCATATAGATCCTGTGTTTCACTCACTCGCTTTGGTCCAAAGCCATGTATCGCCCTTGACACTAAACCCGCACTTCAAGACGGCTTTTCATTCAGAGATCTGATGACAATCTAAGAGGGTTTCATACGTACTTTTTAGGAGGATATGCTTAGAGCACGTGTTATGGAGTTTCAGAGGAGCCGGGACACCCATCTACCCCCGATGGAGTTTGCATACACAACGCTTATTAGGCCAGTATTAGTATGGCCCCCAGGAGGCTCTTTATGGGACTGGAATGTCGAACTCCAAATTGGCTGGGATGAGGTAGGCGCAAAGGAAATTAGTAGGTCCGAAATTGTCCAAGTGACTTGTGATAACCATCAAAGCTATAAGGGATAGACAGTAAAATTGCACAAGACCGATGTAGTGTTATGCGAATAATCACGTAGGGACCTAGTGTTCGAGGTGGGGATATGGTATTTTTGAGGATTTCCCATGGAAGGCGCATTTAAGATTTGGGAACGGAAATGAGTCCACTAGATACTGGACCACAATGTAGATCATTGTTGAGAGGATCGGGGGAGGACATATCAATTGAGCTACATCTAACTGACTGATTCAATTTGGCTTATGTTTGCCCATGATATATCAATCTTCTACGGCGGGCATGATAACTGGCCGCACTGAGATTACATGTAGAGTAGGCTACATGGAGTTAAGAGAGTTACTAAGAAAACATTATCCCCATCTTGATTAGGATAATGTGTTAATTTTATGACTAGTCAGAGCCAAAGATCAGAAATCCCAAACCATTTGAAATGTTATAATAGTGAATGAACCCATTAGAAATCCAAAGATAAGATATGGATTATAATTTTAGAACTTCCATTATCAAAGAATAAAGTAAAATTTTCTTAAAATTGTGGATCTAATTTAAGGAATATGATTTTTCAATATATACATCCATTAGTGGTCTTCAAAGACTTTTAAGAATGCTTTCACAGTCGAACCTATGATTAAAATATATAAATTGATATTTGCTAACAGTATTCAACTAAAATCAAGATCTGCGCCATGCTCTTTCTAACAAACAAAATACGAAAAACCCATTAATCATAGAGTCTAACAAGACTGAAACGGAGTGAAACGGAGTCCGTTTGGATAGTTTCTAGGCAATCCGAACGTAATTCGGATAATAATACGCTATTGTCCGGATTGCCGATTTTAATGATTTTAACCGATTTCTGATTTCGTGAGTCCGAATCCACGTGAAGGATTTAATTAGGAATATTTCATGGTCAATGGAAGTTTAGACGACCATAGAATATTTTGACATTTAGACCTGCGTATAAAAGATAAGGTGAAACCAGATAAAAGCCGCTATAAGGGAGATATTTTCTTGTGAGAGCCAATCAAACATTTCTTAATGGCTAAGAGGGTTTGTGGACTCATTAAAATGCACTAAATGATTCATGGGCCTAAAATGCAATAAAATGTTGATTGGCAATTAGAAGGATGGAGGACAAAAGGTAACAAAATAAAGTTAAATTATTAAAGGGGAGGGAGACAAAATTAACTCATTTTGTTCCCAAACAAGAGAGCCATACAGTTTGAAGAAGAGAAGAGGGAAAAGAGAGGCAAGAGAAAGAGGAAGAGGAAGAGGAAGAGGAAGAAGAGAAGCCAAGCTCCAAACAAGGTATGGAACTATGACCTTTAGTATGGATCTATGGAATTTTAAGTCTTTGTATGGTTAATAGCTTATCTCCAAAGCTAGGGTTTTGATAGAATTGCATCCTACCCTTGGATTTCTTGAAGATAGGGGTGGTAAACCTATATGGTACATGATAAAGGTGGAATCCTCTCTCAAATGGATTCATGGGTAATTGGAGAGAATTGAGTTAGGGTTTAGAACAACCCCAACTAACATCAGATGGGGTTGTATGGTTATAAACCTATATTCGTAGTTGTTGAAATAATTCAGAAAAGTTTTTGAAGATACACATAATGAAAGATGAATTGAGAAAGAGATGTCAGATGAAAATGAAATGGTTTTGAAGTGTATATGGACTATAGAGTTGAATTGATGGAAAATATGGAAAAATGCGTAAAAGCCCACATTCTCATTTTCATTTTCATAGTATTCCCAGACAGAAATGCTCTACTTTTCTGTTTTGAAGCAGTATTGGGCTATAATCACTATTTCGTGATCCGGACCGAAAGTGATTCAAAATTCTGGGTAAAATAGACTTCTAGGGGAAAAGTTATCTGAAGGAAGTGTATGCAAATTGTAACCCTAAAAGTGTCCAAAAATTTACTCCAAAGTAGGGCCATGTGTGCTTCAATCGTCTGTTCTCGGTACAGGAAATGCTCTTGTTTTCCTGTCGACCATTTGTCGATTTGACCATAACTTGCCTATTTCTGATCCGATTTGAGTGATTCAAGTTGCTGGTTAAAATAGACTTCTAAGGGAAAAATTTATCTGAAGAAAGTTCAAGCAAATTGTAATCTCAAAGTGCCCATAAAATTTGTCAAAGTGAAGCTATGTGCAGATTCTGTTCTGCCAAATTGAGTCATTTAGATGTAATAACTTGTGTTATGTGGTTGAGGGCCTTAGAGAAGGAATTTTAAATTGAAAATTTAAAGAGATGTCATTGATAAGTATAAAGGACTGATCTTGGAGAGTTTCATAATTTTTGAAGACCTTTTGAATAATTTTTGGGCCAAAAGTCTATAGAGTATTACAAAAGGTTGCCAAAATGAATGGGTTTTTAGTGCTTAAGGGTAATTTGTTCATTTGGCTTTAAATGAATGTGTATGGTGGATTCAATGGAAGTTAATGTATGGTTGTGGTTTTCTTGAAAAAGGTGAAAAGGATTATCGGACGGGAAGCGGAAAAGCGGGATCGAGCGGTGAACGGTGAGTGTAAAAATGATGTTTTGCAAATTGAGTTTAAAAGTGAACGATTTTGATGTAAATGAAAAATTTAATGTACATGTTTATATTGTCAAATGAAAAGTTTTGATGTAAATGAAAAATTTAATGTACATGTTTATCTTGTATCAATATATATATATTTATACTAAATTATATATGTATGCATATGTTAAGGTATTATGAAAGTTTAAAATGTGTGTGAATGCATATGTGATATTTGTATATATATATATATATATATATATATGAGTTTTCATGATAAAGTAAAGGATTTAAATGGATTTATAAATGTATTTTGATAAATGTTTACCGATGGTTACCCTAACCCGGCGATCGTTATGACCGGAGCATCGCCGAGGTACTTTAAGCGGTGCGATTTGTATGCGTGAGTTATGCGTTACTAACCGGCGGAGTAACAGTGTCTAGAGTAATATCCTTACACGTGATAAAGTGCTATGGACGCAACTCCTAAGTGCAAAGCGTGAGTTTCTCCGTTAGCCAGAAGGGTTACACCGAATGTGATCATTCTCACCGTCGCACCCTAAACTGTTCGGTGTGTTTATTCCCCTGGGTTCCATCAGAAAGAAAGAAAGAAAGAAAGAAAGAAAGTTTAAGGCATAAATGGATTTTAATTGTATAAGTATTTATTATAAAGAAAGAAAGAAAGTTTAAAGCATAAATGTTTAAGGCAGAAATTGATTTTAATTATATAAGCATGTATTATTTTGATATATACCGAAATGTTATTTTAATGAAAATGTACACTCCACTCATTCCTTTAAATTTCATTCTTTCATACGTTTGTTAACCTTTCAGAACCGGCATGCGCGCGACCGAAAGATTCCCTCGCACAAAGGAGTCTGAGCCATCGAGGAGACGACGCGATGTGAATTGCATTGTATAAATAGTTGCATATTTTAGTTATGTCGACAATTTGTCATGCATATGGTATATATGGATGATATTTTGAAAATGAACTACTTAGGCGGCCTGCTTAAGACCGCCAAGCCCAAATTTTTCGATAAAACGCATGAATCAAGCAAGCTCAAATGTTTTGATGATTGAAATGAATAAATGTATATGGTATGTATTGTGTTGATAGAGTTGTGACGAGATCCCAAAACGGAGTTGAAAAATCGAAGATTAAGTGTTTTAAATGCTTATCAGTTTTGTAAATTTGGGAAAGTCCAAAAACAGAGGAACTCCTACCAATTTTTTTTCGAAAAATCTAAGCTGGCTAAAAAGAAAAGAAAAGAAAAAAAAATTTACCACTTCGCTCGTATTATTTTCTAAAGATATGTTAAGGATTGAAAAGGGGTTCGCCCATGGATTTTATTTGACTGCTTAAGGAAAGTTTCTATATCCATTGGAGCGGAGGTCCCCCGCTTCATGAGGTTAATCCCGGCCTGATCCTTCAACGCGCTTTTATCAGGGGGTCCACACTCCTTCGTGACCACTGGGTGCCCTTCTGTGGAAGTCTGATCAGGTCCACCCTTCAGAATCCACCTTGGGTGCCCTTCGTGGGTCCTAATTTCTCCATGCGAATATCACGCCTCCCCTAAGATTTTCTTTCGCCTCCGTGAGAGACTCCAACCCAGTGACCAGGCCTGGTGTCCAATGGGAGCATCTCTACTCCACCTCAAGGGCACCCCTGCATTACGATAAAAGCACCTACGTAATTGTAAATGTCAGAATTTTCCGGTCGTAACTTTATCATGAACATTGACTAAAATTAGAGCTGTTTCTAGTAACGAAATCTGCTTTCTAAAAATATAAAGTATAAATATTAATTTGTTAGGTGTAAAAATAGAAACAGAATTGAATTCCGTTTCTAAAATTAGAAACAGAATTGAATTCCGTTTCTATTTTCGTTTATATTTATAGAAACAAAATTCCGCTATTTTTAGAAACGGTATTTTTATAAATGTTATTGCGAATGTAAAAATTAACTAATAAGTTATTTTTATAATTATTAATTTTCATTATTAAAATATGAAATTTTGAATTTGATAACATTGATTATTTTAGTTTAAAAATAGGGCCGAAAATGAATTTATTAAAATTATTAAAGTTCACAATTTAAATATTACATATGAATTATTTTAAAAATGGATTTTTAAATATTAAAAACTCATCATATATATATATATATATATATATATATATATATATATATATATATATATATATATATATATATATGTTCAATTTAAGTGAATTATATTAATATTTTTTGATATTAAAAATTAAAATTATTTGAATATTTCAAGAGTAAAGTATAAATATTAATTTGTTATGTGTAAAAACAAAAGGGAATAAATTATGTTTCTCAAAAATTAGAACGGAATTGAATTCCGCTTCAAAATTAGAACGAAATTCCGATTCCGTCGGGAATAGAAACGAAATTCGATTTCGCTTCGAAATAGAAACTAATTCGACTCGCTTAAATAGAACGATTTCACCCGCTTAAATTAGAAACTAATTCACCCCGTCATTGCTTTTAGAAACGGAATGTATTCCGCTTATATTTCGCTTATATTTTTAGAAACAAAATTCGCTAATTTTAGAACGGTATTTTTATAAATGTTATTTATAATGTAAAAATTAACTAATAAGTTATTTTTATAATTATTAATTTTCATTATTAAAATAAGTGAAATTTTGATTTTGATAACATTGATTTACTTTAACAGAAAAATAGGTCAAAATAAATTTATTAAAATTATTAAAGTTCAATTTAAATATTACATATGAATTATTTTAAAAAATGGATTTTTAAATATTAAAACTCCGCATCATATATATATATATATATAGTATATATATATATATATATATATATATATATATATATATATATATATATATATATATATATATATATATATATATATATATGTTCAATTTATGAATTATATTAATATTTTTTGATATTAAAAAAATTAAAATTATTTGAATATTTCAAGAGTAAAGTATAAATATTAATTTGTTATGTGTAAAAACAGAAAGGGAATAAATTCTGTTTCTAAAAATTAGAAACGGAATTGAATTTCGTTTCTAAAATAGAAACGGATTTCGATTCCGTTTCTAAAATAGAAACGGATTTCAATTCCGTTTCTATTTTCGTTTATATTTATAGAAACAAAATTCCGCTATTTTTAGAAACGGTATTTTTATAAATGTTATTGCGAATGTAAAAATTAACTAATAAGTTATTTTTATAATTATTAATTTTCATTATTAAAAATATATTAATTTTCTTAAAAAAAGATTTAAGATAATATGATAAATTTATCTCTATTTTGTATTCTTAAAAAATCATAAATTTTGGTGGCTTATAAATGGATATATATCATTAATGGCAAAAGTTAAAAGAGTTAAATTAATTATAGGTGGCTTCTTTTTTCTATTTTTTTGTGATATGCTATTATCTAATTGGTACTTAAAATTTTTAATTTTTTAAAAAAGTCAGTTTGATCCCGTTTCTCCCCCAACCCTCTTCCTCACCCATCCTCTTCTCTCTTCACATCCAAAACCCCATTTCTTTCTGGCATAACAAGCCTGTTTCGTCCTAGCCTAGAAAACCGACCTCGTTCGGGATCACTATCGATTATCAAAATTCCATCGCACTACGCAGCTGACTAGGAACCCACCAAAGGATCCAAGTGAATACACTAAACGCTGGACAAGGATGCAATTCTCAGAGCGTTAAAACTTTTGATTCCGAACGACTGTCAATCCTAGCATACCAAGGTTCAGGTTTCCAGCCGTATCCACACGAACGCATTCTGCTTGTTACTCGCCTTACGTGCACAAACCGATCTCGTTTTTTCGCTTATCTCTCCCGCTTCTCAAACCGAGAGACTTGCTTATTGCGTTCAAAACCAAAGTGTTAGAAGTGCTATAGTTTCGTAAAGGACGATTTTATTTAATCGTATCCTCAAAATCTCCCTTTGGTTTTGCACACACTTATCTAATAAGATGTCATTAATCGAAAAACTAACATGACCTTATTTGATAAGATGTGTTTTTATCTAAACGGTCAAGGTTTCATGATCTTATCGTATAAGACGGCTTAACCTAACTTCTAACTCTCCAAGTCTTATCTCGATAAAACAATTCTTGAGAGACTAAATCACCTAATTAAGTAGCAAATTTGTTAACAAAAAAGGGATAAAATGTGGGCTTTAAGTTTGGACCCGTTTTAAAGGTCCAAACATCTAATCTAATACTATTCTAATCGTGCATTACACAACTTTGAGTTACATTCGAGGGGAATTAGATGAGAAAAGATTTTTACAACTTGAATTGTAGATTAAAAGGCACGACTCACAGGCCATATTTAATTTACAGCAACAACACACATAATCCATTCATATAAAAGGGCCATAATCCATGCACCATGTGCAAAATAATATTACATCTAACATCACTTTACCATGATTATAATTAATCAAATTAATCATTTATGGGGCGCGAAATTGGGGGTCCAAGGGGCAACGCCGGCGACTGGCCCCTCGTCTGGCCAGCGGTCATAGCGCCATGGGGACGCAAGGAGCCCCGAAACAAAAATAAATTGCTAACTCGTTGAATGAGTTTCTGCCATATGAAATAAGCTAAAATGGGTTTATAAGGGTCATAAGTAATTTTTATAAGTTTTTTCAAACATTTATAATTTTTATTAAAAGTACTTATACTAGAAGATAAGTTATAAATAAGCTATCCCAAAAGCACATTACGCTTCCATCCTGAAATACAAGGCCTGGAATCGCAGGTCGACTGATCGAACCCGGCACGAATCGACCGCATCTGGCTATGTCACAAACCTGCTACGAACCTCACCGTGACCTTAATCGCCATAAAACAAAATGTTCATAAATATGCCACGGTCCCGCTCTACAAGTTTAAAGCTTCCCTCTCTCTAAAATCCCGCACTCTCTTTCTCTCTCTAACATTCCCCCCAGCCCTCATCCGTGAAAGAACACTTCAATCGTGCACCTCCCAAGGTTTTTGTTTCTTTCTCTAGGTTTTTTTTACTTGCGTTTCTTCAACCTTACATTGCCATACGATATTGGGATTCTTCTATTTCTCGAAAATTCCCCACTTGCTTTCATTTTATTATTTGATTTTTTATATAATTTGATGTGAAATTTACTACTTTCATAGTTTCAATTTCGTAGTTATCAGTTTTAATCATTTGTAGGTTTTTAAGGTTACCGATTTATGATGCCATGTTTCAACATTTTGACGCTTGATAACTTTTTTAGGGTTATATTGTTCTTCTGCTTTTCCAAAGATTGCCATTGGAAATCAAGGTCGTTATGAAGTGTTAGTGAAATGAAGTGCATGTGTTTTGGGATTAGGTTACTGGTTCTATCTAGTTTCAGAGAAAGGGTGGGAGAAGGACGGAAAATAACATGATTTTCAACCTAATAAATGAGAAATAAGATTTTTGTGCTTAGAGTAATGCAAAGGATTTGGTCAGTTTTCACTGGGTGGGGAATGCATGAAAATATAGTATTTTTCAATTTATAAATGGAAAAGAAAATGTGTACATATTTCGGGGATTGGCGGATTTACTTGTGCTCGCTTGGTTGCTTAGCAAGCCCTCGGTTTTTTCAACATGATAATATATATATATATATATATATATATATATATATATATATATATATATATATATATATATATATATATATATATATATATATATATATATATATATATATATATATAGAGTTTATTTATTATTATTAAAAAAATTTCATTTATTGCTTAGCAAGCTCTCGATTTTCAACATGATAATATATTGCCTAAGTGTTGTGAAGATATAAATCATACTCTGGCTTGTATCTCGCTGATTAGTTTTGTAATTGTTCCTTTTCAGGCAGCTTGAGTCCTAATTTAAAGGTTTACGTGGTTTTGTTATTTAAATATACAACATGTCGGTGTAAAATTCACTACATAATAATCATTCACTACAATGTAATAAGTAAATATACGTCCTTATTATATTTAACAGAATGGAAAACATGAAATGTAATCATCACAATGGATGAATGTTGATTAAGAGACGGGTTTGATCGATGAGTTTGAAGCTGGGATCGAGGAGTTTGTTGATTTTCGCTCAAAGGCACCCACCTCATGGATGGAACAAAAATAAGATGCCCATGTAATGACCGAAATGCTCGACCTGAGTTTTCAAGAGCTAGATATTGTGCGTATCTCCATCTTGCAAAAATGGACGAGTTAGAGATCATTATGTCTTGTGATAAAATGGGGAAATGGGGCAGCAACAAACTTCAAACCAGAATGTACAGAGAAGTGTTGAATCAGATGTTGCAATAGAATATGCCCAACCCAACAATGCATGTCAAGCAATGTTAATGATGTTACGGTCCGTCTCTTCAATCCTAATGTCATCGAGGATATCCCAAACCTAGCAGCACAAGAACTTTATGAAATGCTTAAAGCATCGAACAAGAGGTTCGGCCCGGTCAGACACTCGTCCCGAGAATTGTGGCTGTGCATATGATACTGTAGGGGTGTATAAAAGCAATAAGTGTCACATAGTAGTATTTTGGAGACTAAAATAGGAAATGAAGGTTTATGAAACCCGGAATTATGGTATTAAAACAAGGGTACAATTGTCATTGAGCAAAAAGAATATGAAAATCATTAAGTGTGGAGATGGGCCATGCGACAAATAATATAAGTTACAATTTCACATTAAAGATGAGGCTAGTTGTAATTAAGGGAAAGTGGATATTATAATAATGGAAAACAAAAGCCAAAAATTCATTTGATCTCCAAAGCTAGGGCTCCACGATTGGTGAGAAAAGAAGAGAGCAAAGAAAGGAGAGAAGAAGAGGAAGAAGAAGGAGGAGGAGAAGTCCAAAGATCAAGGTATGTTGTCTAGATCAAAATGTATTTCTGGATTCCTAGGCTTTAGTAAGGAGAATAGATGTCTTGGTTTGCGCCAAAAAGTATCACATAAACTCAATTGTCAGTTATGAGAGAAACCCACTGTGAGAAAAATAGAGACATGGAATCATCAAATTGTGTGTGGTTTGATAAAGAATTGTGGACCTTAGGTAGTGTTCTTGATTTTCTACCTAAGGTTTTGAGGCTCGAGGTTCCATAGCACCAATTCAAGTGTCAGGAAGAGCTTTTAGACGAATTTCTATACCCCGAGGTATATGAATTCATAGTCAGATGACGTTAATTTCCAGAGCAAAAGTGGCAAAAGAAGCAAACTGGCAATTTCGGAAGGTGTACTACATGTAATAGGTACCTGCATACACCGCACTGTGAGGCCAAAGTGTACCGGGTGACATGTCTGGGTGTACGACACCCTGCTCGTTTTATTTCAACCAGCTGTATTTTAGCTTATAACTTGCTCATTTCTTATCCGATTCTGGAGTGGATTCAAGTGGCTACTTTAAACTAGGACTCAAGGAGAACTAAACCTAAAGAACAGGCATCACACATTCTGATCCTATGGTCACCACTCAAAGGGCCATGTGGCCAAGCCAAATCTTGTTCCAGCCCTCGATTATAGAGGAATGCTGTTCTTGACGTAACTTGAGTTTTGTGTCTAATCAAGATCTGCAGCTGAATAGAACCCTAGCAAATCTTAGCTTTAAAAGAGTACAAAGAGATAGTGACTAAGTATAAGGAGTAAGGTTATGCGATTATATAGGCGTATTAATTTGTCACGCGATTCTATTGGAGCGTGTGGTGTGTTAAAAAGTAAAGGTGGGGAAAAGTGTGGAACTCGTGCTCTCAAGTTTAGTGCAAAGAAGTGGAGTACCAACTCATTTTCCAAATACTAGTATTATTATTATTATTATAAATCGTTATTAATTGGTATTTCATGGTTTTGAAACAATTAAACCATTTTTCAAGCAAGCAAGTAAGTGAATGGTTTTGAATATTAAACCATTTTTCAAGAAGCAAGCAAGCAAGTAAGCAACGGTTTTGAATAACAAACCATTTTTCTCAAGCAGTTAAAGCAAACGGTTTCAAGTTGTAAACCATTTTTTCAAAGATGCGCAGCGCTAAAATTGGCTCTCGTTGTAAACCATTTTTCAAAGAGCAAGCAAGAAGCAAAGAATGTTTGTGAAAAACAGGCCTTCCTAGTTCTAAGCAAAGCAAACCGCTCAGCAGGTATTCCGTACGTGCACGGAGTTAGGGTCTCATACATGCATTTTGGGGCTACTGGCTCAAGAACTTAGACATAAGACGCATTTAAAGGAGACCGTCAGACGTATTAGTGAGTATATAAGGTTGGGCGAAACACCCAATGACAGATGGCGACATCGAGGTCAATTCCACCATATTTACCAGCGCGACGGACAAAGGTCCCACCCCAAGACGATTGGAAAGTTACTGCGTTCCCGTGTTCACTAGTGGTAAAATAAGCAAAATAGCCTCCAAAGGGTTGATGCTTTATGAGCATGATATACGCTTTGAAAATCAACCATCGGGTTCCTTGGCCGCCCGTGCTTCCTGAGAGTTTTAAAGCAAACTGCTGGAGCCAAGCTCCCGCTTAGATTTCAAAACGACGGCCGAGCCAAGCTCCCGTGGGATTTTCAAGCAAACGGTTGAGCCCAGGCTCCCGTTTTATTTTCAGCATGCTATTGAGCCAAGGCCTCGTATTTATAAAGTTTTAAAACTTTAAAGCAAAGGGTTGTGAAAGGTTTAAAAAGACTTTTCAAGCAAGAGAAATTATGAGAAGTTTTATAAACTTCTAAACAAGCAAGCAAGAAAGTATTAAAAGTTTTATAAACTTTTAAAAGCAAGTAAGTATAAAAGCAAGCAAGCAAAGAAAAGTTTTAGAAACTTTCAAGCAAGCAAAGCAAAGTAAAGCTTCTGGAAAATATTATAAAAGAAAGTTTTACATTTTTGAGATGTTTTCCGGAAAAGCAAAACCTCTTATAAAAACATACTCATTGAGCTCGTTTAGCTCATTATTTTGTATTTTAAAAACTATTTTCCGTGCACAGTACGCAAGACGCCGGGAGCATGTTACAGATTTGTCCCGACATTTGTACAAGTGATGTAAATTAAGAATATTATGTAAGAAAAGACTTAATATGTATAATGGAACATATGTATGTATATGCAGTAAGCCAGGAGAATGTAGTATGTCGGCCGCTATATTTTGGATATAGTGTAAATTTGATGTATACAAAGATTGAATTAGACTATGTGCACCACATGTCACTAAGCTTTTCCGTCAAGCAAGATTTTTACTAAATCCTAAACCGAAAAATAAAAGAAAATTTTTATAGAGGTTTAAGAAGTAAATACGGCCGCTTCACAGAGTTTCTAGTCGTTAGAGGTAATCTACCGGGGATTTATGTGAGTGACACGTGACACCCGCCGCTGGGCAGGGGCGCGTGTCACCGGTAATCCGTATGGCAACTCAAAGCTATCCGCGGGCTGCCGCGACTTAAAGGCCAAACATCATTTCCTTTTTCCGAAAGGTGTTTTCATGACATTTGCCGCCTCTATCCGAATTGTTACCAGAGAATACCGTCATGACAGATACAAAGACAAAGAAATTAATGCAAGGTTCGGCTCGGTCACAGAGAAAAATTCATCACAGATTAATGGGTGCATGATATATTGTAGTGAAGATACTAACTAATTGGCTTGCAAATTTTGTAACCATCCCCAGATAAAAGACATCACGCATCTAATAGGCGTAAAAACAAATGTTCCTCATAAGAAGATGTATTACTTTCCGCTCACTGCTTACAAAGATTATATGTGCATCTAAAGCCACCAAGCATGACATGAGGTGGCACAAAGAGCATAATATCAAGAAGGTGTCGCGCGACATCGTCAAATCATCCAGCCTTGGAAACATTTTGATCAAATTCATCCATTCTTTGCGCTTGAAAGTTCGAAATGTTAGATTGTGGCTTTGCACATATGGATTTTCAAATGATTCGGCCAAACAGTAAGTAACAATATTCTTCATGGCCAGTGATAGTTACACCTTATAATTTGCCGCCATGGATGTGCATGAAAGATTTAATACATGTTTTTTGT
Source organism: Tetrastigma voinierianum (assembly GCA_016808115.1). Classification (NCBI taxonomy): domain Eukaryota; kingdom Viridiplantae; phylum Streptophyta; class Magnoliopsida; order Vitales; family Vitaceae; genus Tetrastigma; species Tetrastigma voinierianum. The sequence continues at coordinate 83,410 of JAEQBH010000002.1, read as the reverse complement.
TCATTATAGTGCCCGGGTCCGAAACCTAAAAAGAGAAGTCGATGTTTTCCTACAACCCTAATCATGAGCTAAAACATTCAGGGGAGGTGGGTGTACAAACATATGATGTATCTAGTAAGAAGAACTTCCAGATGAAAAAGACTTACGGGACTATAAGTGATTTTCCAAGATATTCTATGTCACGGATGGAGCATCGCAGAAAATTAGCCTGGTCTCCATCGCATGGAGAATTTTACATTTTCTCTAAGCAAAGGCGAAAGACATTCGTTTGATAACCATCGTGAAGTTCTTACTAATGGAACATCCATTTCTGGAGGGAATAAGAAGGCATTTAGAAAGGGGCGCATAGCTTCTAAAGGTGCACCACTCCACAGTCGTGTAGAAATATTAGAGCTCATTGAAAATTATGGCTTCAAAGGTTACGAAATCGATGCTAACGATAAATGCAATAAATTTCCAAGAATTGTCACCGGTGGTTGGAAGAAACGAAGATCTGGGATTTGCCTTATTGGAAAACAAACCTAATTAGGCACAACCAGATGTCATGGCATTGAGAAGAACTTTTTTGATAATATTTTTAATACTATCATGAATGTAGAAGGAAAAACAAAAGACAATGCTAAATCAAGAGAGGATTTAAAAGAGTTATGTTCACGTCCAGAGTTACATAGGGATGAAACAACAAATAAATTCCCTAAGGCTTGTTACTATTCGAGAAGGATGCAAAGGAAGCTTTGTGCAAATGGTCGAAGAGCTCGTGTTCCCCGACTGATATGCATCTAACATGGGAACATGTGCTGATATGAAGAAGCATAAGTTATTCTTGGGATGAAAAGTCATGATTGTCATGTGTTTATGCAGAGGCTAATACCCATAGCATTTCGTGAATTACTTCCAGGAAATGTTTGGCAAGCCTTGATCGAAATAAGCATTTTTTAAAAATCTCACTTCTACTGTCATAACAAAGGAAGACATGGAGCACTTAGAAAAGGATATACCCATCATTTTATGTAGACTTGAGCACATTTTTCCTCCAAGCTTCTTTGACTCCATGGAACATCTTCTCTCCATCCACTTAGCTTACGAATCAATGATAATGTGCCCCGTGCAATACAGATGGATGTATCCATTTGAGAGGTTATATATTTTCATTTCGTCATCTATACTTCCAATGTATCTTACAAATAAAACATTAGTTGTAATGAAGTATTTTTTCGTATATCTTCAAAAATCAAAACAATGTTAGAAATAAAGCAAAGTTGAAGGATCGATATGCAATGCGTGATTGTCAGTTAAGCTTCTATGATTTGCGCGCATCTACTTTGAGCCAAGTTTATACTAGGCATCGAAAATGCCACGAAATTATGATTATGGTACGGGGATGGATTAAAAAACAAGAAGGTATGCTTTCCATTTTCACAATACCTGCTGGATCATATGGTAGAGCAAAAATCAAGATATTAATTGATGACCAGGAGTATCATGTCAAGCCACATATATCTTATCAACTCGCGAGGAAGTTAAACCATATATCGAGTAAGACTTAATTTCTTAGTTTACATGCTTTTGTTTCTCATGGTATGTCATATACCAATTTTAATATTCAAATTACTTCTAATCTTGTTTTAGTAGAATTCCCATAATCAATTAAGGCAAAGTGAACCGCATATCGATGATGCTACGTATCGATGTTAAGCTTCGACTCAAGATTTTGCATCTTGGTTTGAGAAATTTGTCAAGAATAAATTTTGATTTGTCCTTCAAATAAATAACTTGCCTTAAGTATGATAGTTTGATTATATTTTTTTTTCCTTCATTAGGCAATATTAACTGTCATCAAATATCTCTAATAGACAACAAAGGATCTCGTAAGAGGGCCATTACTTAAGTTTACGCACGTATCCTATACATTACAATGGACATACCACACTTTAAAACATGGTTCAAAATAGAGCTACAATGAACAAAGTGGTGTATGCATTAAGGGTCTAACTATAGTGCATCTAATATAGACTTTTATGGTCGATTGGCTGAAATTCTACACCGAGTATCCCGCTTTACCAATTAAGAGGACATTTCTATTTAAGTGAATGGTTTGATCCGATTCCAAATTGGGTACTAGAATTCATCATCAATACAACCTTGTGGATGTGCACCATAAGAAATCTTATCTGGCACGATCCATTCATTCATGGTGTGCGTAACAAGTGTGTGTTATACCCACTTATCCAACCACAAGAAGAAATCCCGTGCCCGCGGGCTATTTGTAAAATAAAAGCTAGATCAGTTGTAGAAGTTCCTGAAACGAATGTCATAGTCACACCATCGCATGTACCTGCATTTCAAGAGAATATTGTGGAAATTCATCCAATTAATCCTATGGCAGATGATGGACCTCAAACATTGATTGCTGAAGATGGAAACTATTTAGACATTGATGATGCACATGTTGAAGAAGATAATGAGCAAGAATTAATAGTAGAATCAGATGAGGATGAAGAGTTAGATGGAGATGATTTGTTTGGATATTCGATGATGATTAGACTTTAATTAACTTGGATGTTATGTTATATTTCTTTCTTTTTTTAACTGTTGTATTTCAGTTATTGAATAACAATTGTTTTGAACTTATGTATTTGTTAATGTGTTTGTATTGATCTTGTAATAACCCATCCCAAAGGCATAACTATTCATGCATGCATTCATGCACAAAGACATACATGCATACAATAGATATGTATTTGTCATGATTAAGGGGTTAAAGTGACAAAATTGAAAGTTAGGGAGTTAAGGTTAAGTCAAGCAAATTGAAGGACCATTTGAAATTTTGTCAAAATATCTAGATAAAAGCTTTGTATTTTCTAACCTTTAGCTTCTCTTTTCCTTTCCGATCAAGTGTGATAGAAGAGAGGAAAAAAAACTGGTTTTGCGCAAAATCTCTATCATTTTCGGAATTCAAGCTGACTTTTAGGTAAACTCTGTTTCAGATCTGTTTTGCACCTCTATTTTCGGGTCTTTAAGCTCTGTTTTGGAACAAGTTGTAAATATGAAAGTTGTTGGGTTATGTATCTTCTAGGTTTCTGTAAAAGGGCTTGGTAATTGGTTGTGTTTATCTCGATTTATGATATGTTGACCACTGATTGCTCATGCTGTCCTGATTCTGGCAGTTTACTATGTGAAATTAGAAAGCATGTTTCTCCTTGTGTATTTGGTATTTTGCCCTAATTTTTGGATATGTTCTACTTTTATATGTCTAGTTCTTGGTTGAAAAATATTAGGGCTTGATCAAGTCTCCATCTTGAGTTATGGTGGTTTGTTTAAAGGTTGTTCTGTAACAGGGGACCTGATAACAGTTAAAGTTTGAAAATCTGGTATAAATTCTATATATGGAATATGAAGCTGATTTTTACATATGTTAAAGAGGCATGAGTCTAGTTTCTAACAAAAAAATAATCATGTCTTTTGGATGTATATGTTGAGAGTTATAGCTAAAAGAGTCGAAAAGGTCCCTTACCAGAAACAGGGGTTAGGTCGACCTAGGTTATGGTATGTTCTCATATGTTTCGAAGCCAGTTTATGCATGATATGACTTATGCATGATTAATATGCTTGACCACGAGGAGCAAGACGACAAGACGGGCGCTGCTAAGGAGTGATAATGGGCGCTGCCATTTTTGTGGTGAGTGGATATGAATGTTTGATAATTATGTGCTCTTTGTTTGTCATTTGATGTGAATGAATTTGTTTTTTTTTTTGTAATGAAGTGATTCAATGTTCATGTATGATATATGTTAAGGTGGACTATGCCAACAGCATGCGGTAAGAATGTGTTGATGGTAAACCATATAAGTTCCGTTGACAAGCTATGTGATAAACAGAATGTTGGTTATGTACAAGTACATGTTATATGAAAGATCCATGATGCATGGAAGATAAGAGGATAAGGTTAGCGACCGATGTCCAAGTAATCGCAAATATTAAGTTACAAGGACCCAATGGGTCAAATACACAAAGTATACAAGCTAGCCAACAACACAGTTTACAAGTTATAAGTTATCGTTTACAAGTTCCCGGTGTTACTTGATGTTTAGGTCATAACCGATAAGAAATCTGATACATGCAAGCATTGTGATATAAGAATACATATGAACTAAGTGAATGTGCCTATGTTTGATGTTATGAATTAAGTGCTTTCATTTGATGATATGAATGTATATGAATATGTAGGAGTTATGTAAGTGCTTCGTTTGATAGCAATGGCTTATGATGATGATGAATGTGTGTGGCGGGTATCATGTTTTATATCCCTCTACTGAGTAGCATCTCATTAAAGTGCAATATTTTTTAGTTCCAATGTCAAGAAGAATAAGTCAGGTTTACGTCACTCGCACGCCACGAAAGTGATAGCCTACTAGCGACACTTCCTCTCCTCTCTCTCATCATGACAAGTATATGTATTCTAGGAGACTTTTGAATTGTATATGTCAATGTATATATGGTTACTCCTAAAATTTTTTGGGGCATGTTTATGAACAAGAAAATGTGTATACAAGTGTTTTCGTCAGCTTCTTAACGCTTTAAAAAAAAAAAAAAAATCCTAATGTTTCTATTATGAGGTCGTAACTTCCCTAAGTGACGTTTTGTGGTTAATTGAATTTTCTATAATTAGGATGATTTAGTTTTCTTGGGTGATAAAGAACCAAGATTAGGACATTACAAATCTTTGTTAATATGTATTATTAATTAACTATAATTGATGTCTTTGAATGTTTGGATGTTTATGAAATTGTATTAGGTATGAGAGGCACCATTCAAGTGGCCGAGGATCTCAACCCGGCTCGGCAGATAAGTCACATTCGTGATGAGAATCAACACGAAAACACTACTACAAATTGTTTCACCTGTCCCACTTACACGCGGCGATATTACTGGCATCACCTCCTCTCGACACACACCAGATTACCGCTGCTGACATTCCATCTTCATCTCATTCTCGCACTACCGGTAATGTTGGGGCTCTATCCCACCTATCTTAGAGGTACATCCGATGCTATCGCAGTGATCGATCATGGCCGGATTTTCACAATCCATGCCTAAGATGCAAACTAATGATAAAATCTTTATTCTACCAATTCCCTCGACAATAAATGCACGTATTTTACAAAAATTTATTACCTCATGCATGATTATTATTTTTATTTTGTTTTTGATGGATTTTTTTATAGTCATGATTATCTTGTAAATAGCTTTTAGTTGATAATCTTGTATAATTTGTGATTAACTAACTTTTCTTTTTTTTCGCAAATTAATATTATCATTAAGAATAAAAATATCATGCTAATTTATGTTTGCATTACTTTATTTTTAAAAATAATAAAAATGAAAATTATATCAAATTATTAACAAAAGCTACTTTTTTTTTCTTTATACGATATGTATATGCTTATGTTATTTTATTTACTGTGTTTATTCCTTCGCCTTCGTGAGAATCTGAAGATATTTAAGGAGAAACTAGTTGAGGAGGGTATTAAGTGGCAAAGTGCCTTCAAATACGTAGGAATATTATTTGAAGAATTTGAAGTACAATTTAATGCATTTAGCCTATTTGATAAGTGCTGAATTATTAATAATTATAATAAAAAAATAATGCAATCGCTATAAATTGTTTTTTTTTTTTTTGTTTTTTGTCATAAAAATATAAATGGAATCCTCGCTATTGATCTCCGTGAAGGATACATGGAAACATGTGGCTAGTGTCCGATACAATGACAAGCTTGGAAAATGGAGAAAGAAGTATGGTAAAGATGCAAAGCCAAATAGTGTTCCTCAAGAAGTTTGGAACAAATGGTGGGAATATTGGAACAACGAAGAGTTCAAGTCATTATCCCAGAAGGCATCCCAAAATCGATCAAAGAAAGCAAGGATCAGACTCTTCAAAAAACATTGCGGCTCCAAAATCTAATTATCCAACATTCTATAGATTTGGTAAAAGTCTTTTTCCAATTTAATTTTGTTGTTAACTTTGTGTATGCAAAGAATACTAATCACATCAAAATATGTCATGTACATAATTTGTTAATATTATTTATTTTTAGGAGGACCGTTTGAGGTGTTTAAGCGCATGCACAAGAAGAAGGATGGATCGCTTAGGTGACAAGCCAAATGATATTAATGTAAGTTTTTCAATATTTATTTTCATTATGTATGTTAGTGTTAGCATGCTTATTGCATTTAGAATTTATTGAATATTGTGGAATTGGAGGATTAGTATTTTATTTCCCATATATTGGGAATTTGTATTTACACCGTTATGTTAGGATCGATCATAATTTCATTAATAGGATAGTGTATTTTCTTTCCCAGAAAATACACTATTCACGCAACATAATGTAGAACCCCGGAAAATTTAAAATTTTCTAAAAATATAAAATTAAATAATAAATGGGCCCTTAGATGCAAGGATTATGAAGCGGGCCGGATTATGGCATTGATTCATGTTTTGTATATTATATTAGAACATGTTAGTTTTAATATAATGTTTTGTATTAAGAGTGATGTAATAACTCGTGCGGTTTTGATATGTAGATCAGATTTATATATAAATGGGCCCTACGTGACCATTTTTACTCGTATGTGGACCCTGCGGTGGTCATTGTATAATATCGTAATGTGGTTGCCGCTTTTGAAATTACACGTCAGAGCTCAAGTGTGCAGCCTCCGCACAAAGGAGACTCGCCCGATTCGCAACTTAGTCCCGGGAAGCTGTGGGCCCAATGGAGTGGTGTTTCCGTTGACCCGACATCCACAAATTCTTCGCTGGTTGACTGGTTGTCAACGAACCCCGGGTTTGGGGGTGTCACACAATGTGGAATCGAGGGTGTAAATGCTTATCAGATTTGCAGTTTTAATGAGTTTCTTTCCCGAAGATCCGATTGTCGGGAATTAGATATTTTTTATATCTACAAGTTTTTATTATGTTGAATTTATAGGAAGATGTGGGAGAGAATATCATATGGTATCATTTTTTCTTTATTATTATTATTACGCACCCTAATTTTTATATCTTTTTGTTTATTTTGATTTATTGTTTAATGTAGATAATTTGGCCTAAAATTTGAACTAGAGTTACTTGTTTTTTATCGGGGTTTATATCCGAATCTCTGATGAATTTAAAACCCTTTTGTCAATCGTTGTTATATAAACATGTGATTTCTTTGTGGAGTTTCGCTAATTAAGTATTATTTATCAAATGAATTTTGTATTTACAATCCATACATATAATCGTTGTCTTCCTATGTGAATTATAAAAGTATTTTGCCTTTAAATAAAAATTATAGGATATGCATGCACTTGTCTTTGTTTTTTTGTTTTTTGTTTTAACTAATATACTATATATTATTGTATTATACAATTGTAGGAAGTTGTGGAGAATATGGTTGCAATTGCTTCTCAATTGACAGATGAATCTACAGAGGCTCCAAAGATTGATGTTGCTCATATTTACCTTCAAGCCGTTGGAGGGAGCCTAAAAGCCGCGAGTGTTCGGGTCTTGGTACTCCATGCATCTACATTTTATCCGCATTCTCGTCTCAGCCTATCCTCCGCTTCCCATTACAATACTTTATTCGATGAGCTAACAAGTGAGTGAGTCATAGGAAATTCAAGAAAATTTGCACAGAAAAAATGAAGAGATACAGCAGAAGAATGAAGAGATGCAAAAACAAATTGAAGAGATGAAAAAGAGGTTAAAGACCAAAAGAGAGATGAAATGCACGTAAGATTTGGCTGCATTTTATAAATTATGTGTAAGTTAGCCTAGACTTCATCTATTTATCAGCCTTCAGCAGAAGATCCATCCATATCTCCAGAGGTGACTACTCATATACCGACTGCAGTGATAGGCTTTTTTTATTTTATTAAACATTGTTGGCGTTAACTTTATTGCAGGATATTGCAATTTATATATGTAATCTATATGCAATACAAATGGTTAAAGTTTGTTGTATGTTATTGGAATTTATATATGTAATATGAAAAATATTAAGATGGACGTATTTAAACTTATTTTTAAATGAAAAATTTTTGTCCAAAAAGGTGTAATTAATAAAATATTTGTTCCGTACCAAAAAAAAAACAATTTAATAAATTATTAAAAATCGTCGTAATAGAGACCTAAAAATTCCGTTTCTATTTTTCTAGTTAATAGAAACTGAATTATTTCCGTTTCTATTCAGTTTCAAATTCCAACAAAATAGAGACATAATCATTTCCGTTTCTATTTTTAGCAACTAAGTTTCGCTTATTTTGTATCAACTTTTCATTTTAGAAACGAATAGTCCGTCTATTTTAAAGACGGATTAGAAACTAAATGCCCTTTCTCTATTTTTATTAAATTTAGAACGGAAATAATAGAGTTTCTATTTCGTTGCTATTTTAGTATCGAATTAGAAACAGAAATTCCCTTTCTATTTTTCACATTTAGAAACGGAAATAGAGTTTCTATTCCGTCGCTATGTTTAGAAACAGAATTTTTCCGTCGCAAAAATTAGAAACGCACATGCAAATTCCGTTTCTAAAATTTAGAAAGGAGCCTTTTTGAAACAGAATAATTCCGCTTCTAATTCCGTCGCTATTTGCAAATAGTTATCGACCAGAAACTGATTCGGGCCGCTTCTAATTATTTTCGTAGTGTAACTTAGCACCGCTTCGTAGGAACCAACAAATGTACGATGATGTCGACGGGCGCCAGAATGGAATAACATCTCGATGATGAATGTGGTGTGTATGATGCATGATGGATCAAGTGTGTGGAGGATGTGACAGCCCGTAAGGGCCTTATATCTCGGAGGCAAAGCGGATGGTGCAAAGTCAATGGATGGTGATGGTGATGTTCGGATAGGTGGGTGTGAGATGGTACCGACCGCATAAATGTGACGTAAAATACTAGATGAATCTCGGCCCATGTCTCGCGGCCCACTTCCACCTCCACCACGCCCACGTCCTTTATGCGCCATCTACTGTACACAAAGTAAATACATAGAACATATAATAGAGATATAATGAAAACATAAATTGATATTGTATGATGAACAACCATGCATATTAGAATAACACACACCAATGGATTGCAACAAAATATAGATTGTCTTTGAAACTATAATATTCTAATACAATTATAAAGTTTAATTATCGGTATCACTATCATCCTCTAATGGATCTTCTCGATATTTCATCCGACTGGCGGGTTCCAACTCATCTTTAGATTGAACATGATCATCTTCAATTTCTATTAGGCCACCATTTGAGTCACATAAGTTTTATGGATCTTCATCTACATGCACATGCTTAATATTGTTTATGTCATCTTCTTGAAATGCCGGTGCAATAGCTAAGTTTGAACTACTTTGTTGAGATGTTGGTACTTCAATATTTGATCGAGCTTTGATTTTGCAAGCGGCCCACCAGTCACTCTTATCATGAGATAAACTCAGATATGTACAATAATATACTTGAGTGGCTTGAACTGCCTGTAATAAATGAAGCTCATCTGGAATTAAATACTGCGTTTATGGATTTAATCACTAGCTTATAATCAGAATGAATCTTTGTACCCACATTTCGTGTAGGATCAAACCACTCACATTTGAATAATACAATCCTATTATTTTAGTCAAGATACTCCAGACTCAACAACCGATAGTTGACCATAATAATCACTATAAATACGCACTATAAATTTGAGCCTTTAATGCATACTCCCTTTGTTCATAGTTTGCTTTAGAAGAAATAGTGCCTATTGTGTGAAATTTATATCCATTGAAAAATACTAGGGATGAGTAGTCACATATCTAAAGCGGGCCTTTACTTAGATTATGTATGAATGTGTTGGAATCTCCATTTAAAGTTATTTATGCATTTGCATATATTGACAAATGATATTTAAAATGTAAGATACTAATAAATCAAATTATTCAAAACATTAAGGCTTAATAATTCTCACATAGTTCTTGAACCAGTGCATAGGTGGATTTTTCTAGCATAGAATGGAAGCCTCATGGGTAGAATGGTTGGTTGCCTATGTTTAACTGCTCCAACATAAAACAACTGCAAATATAAATGAGGAGGACAACAATGGATATCGATTTTAATTATTCCTATTCAGGACAAAATGATCCTATGATTATACCTGCAACCATTTTGGGTATACATACTCAATATATGGTGCAACCTCCTCACAATTAAGTAAAACGTAGCTCCAGGCTGCTTTGTACTCTTCATCTATCATACATCTTTTCTTTGCTCTTCCAAATGCTCTTTCGGGGTGCTTGAAGATAGATAGCTTGTCCTCAGATTCATCTTCTACCTGGCCACCACGACCATCATCGTCCGAGGCACATTTCTATGCTTTGTATTGACATGGTCCTCAAAATAATAAGAACAAAGGATGATGCTTTACTTCTACTAAATATGCATTGCAAATTGAATCTTCAACTTTTGCCTTGTTTCCTAGCATTCAATTTCAACTTCTGAAGATACCTACAACCATTATGTGGAGTTTCAATTAAATCAAATTACAATATTAATTTATATTTGAAATATTATAACACACCTACTTATATTTATTTACCTCTCAAAGGATATCCACGTATTGCAGCATCCATTCATCACCCTTGCTTCCATAGCGAATGGATAGGAGGAAAATGCTCCATTAGTCAGCTCGTTAGAATATCCGTTCAAGCTTACAAAGAATGAGAGGTATGTCATTCTCCAGTCTCACCATGTCATCTGTTTTGATTGTGGTTGCGGTTAACTCTTTGAAGAACAAACTAAGTTCTATAAGGACCTTCCAAACATTTAGGGGAAGTATTTCACGGAAAGCAATTGGTATTAATCTCTGCATAAATACATGATAGTCTGACTTTTCATTCCAAATAACTTGACTTCTTCATATCACACATACTGCCCATATTGACACATATCCATGGAGATTTCAAATTTTAACCATTCACACAATGTCTGTCTTGCCTTCTTATCAAGTGTGTAACAAGCTTTAGGGTATTTTCCTGTAGCCTCATTCCGTTTCAATTCAGGACGCCAACAATAATCATTCAACTCTTGTCTTGATTTAAAAGTGTCCTTTGTTTCCCATCTACATTCAAACGGTGTTGAAAACATTTGTCAAACACATTCAATATACATTACATCAGGGTTATAGCCAATTAAATTGGACCTCTAATGAGGCAAGTCTAAAAAAATCTTAACTTTCCTCAACCACATGTTTGCATATTAGTCCATTAGTTCTAGTATACGTCCATTTCGGTTACTTCTTAGGACCCAAACTCTGAATCTACATCAAGATATCATCTCTGAGCAGACAATGGTGGAGGCTGTCTTTACCCCATTTTATTTTTTGAAATGGGTTCTATTATACGGAATGGATGATTTCTGGTAGAAACTTACGGTGGATTATCAAACCCGCATTTGTTACCACTAGATTTAGTAAAGCATCAGACTTATCCATACAATATGGGCATGCTAACCGTCTGAGTACTCGACGAACTGACATTGAATATCAGGGAAAATCGCTACAGTCCACATAAGGGCTGCCCGCATCATGAAATTTTGCTTCTTTGAGATGTCATATGTATTCACGCCAACATCCCACAAATGATTCAACTTTGCTATAAGAGGATGTAAGAAAACATCCAACTTGTCTTTCGGGTTTTTTGGCCTTGGAACCAATATTGACAGAAACATATATTGATCCTTCATATGACCATGGAGGCAAATTGTAGATGTACTATCGGCCATGGGAGAATCTGTTGTCGGATTGGCCAAAATGGCCGAAAACCATCGGTGTGAACCCGATCTCACATTTTGACTTTCGACAAAATGCGGATGTATCTTATTAAAATGCTTTAGCAAGTGAATGCGATGGATGACGCATCACCTTATTTCAACCTCATGGTGAGGAATGCCACCTCGTATCGTAATGGCTTTGTAGCATTTGATGCATATGATCTCTGTGATCGAGGAATTAAAGTGAAGTATCACATTAACTTCTTATATGCAACTTTCGTTTTAATCAGCCTTTTCTACAATACGAGGTGGCTTCTTAAGCAGGGGATGATCCACCAAAACTACGACTAATTCATAAGTCACTATCATTACCCCAATATAACATACATCCATTGAAACAACAATCAATCTTTTCCTTTGGTAGACCCATCTGGGAGTAATAACTTCTTAGTCTTGTAAAGTTATCATTGATGAAGTGTGCTCAGGAACAATCTCTTTCATCCAGTTGTCCTTTGATCGAATAATTTCTCAGTTGCCATGTTCGACTTCATGCTCATAAATTCGAGCCACAAATGACAATTGCGAATGCTTTTACAACCGAGCCACGGCTCATTATCTGCGACTTTTCGTATATCATAAAATTTCCGAGCTTTAGGATTAGGTGGTTCATCCATGTCATCCATATTGAAGTCAGCACTAGCAGCTTCCATGACCATTCTATGGTATGTGTTTGATGGTTCTTCACTACATACATACGATTCACTACCCTCATTTTAGTCCATACATCCTGACCATTGTACTTTCCCCTTGATAAATCCAAACAAAATAATTTGGTACAAAGCCATATTTAGCCACATGGTATCTAACAGTGTTTACATCACGAAAAGACATATTCTGACACTTGTGATTATTACATGGACACTTAATTTTATTTCCGTCCATCCATCTCATTGACTACAAGCAAAGTTGATGGTTTCTAGCCCGTTCGAATCTTGATTAATTCCATTCATAAACCATTTGTACATCCTTGTGATCCCAGACTCATTTTTGCCCTTTATATTTGCAAGAATAATGCTCAAATCATATAATTTAGTCATTGAACTATGATTTAAATTTCTTTTAATTAATTTCTATTAATTCATTTCAATTATTACATGTCATCATATCACTCCATATATTCATTTCAAAGGTAAGAACCTATCCATTTAAGAATCGTCACCTACCAGCCTGATAATACCGTTTATCCATACATACATAGAAATTTGACGACATTTCCCCGGAGTTCTCTAGAGTGCACGATATTGAATATCAGTATATGCACTCGAAGAGCAGAAGGACTCATATGCTATCCAGAATTTATACAGCCACACTCTAATAAACATGTAAACTATAAAATCTACAAAATATAGGCATGCAATTCCCAAACTGTCCACATTGGACAATTCCGTGAATTCTCACCTTGTTCAAAATTAAGACAGAAACGGAGTTTCTGACTAAAATGTACAACAATGTACATTTTTTAATTATTCTTTAGTTATATTGTCTTATAAATCTATAAAAATTTACGACAAAGTTTCCCTTAGAATACTTGTTTCCTCGAGTTCAAATAGGTCATCTAAGGTGTAATGCAATAAAATAGACAAATTATACAAATAGCAACAACATGGTGATGCGAAGACGGAAAAAATATTACACTTCTATTATTTATAATCATCATCCCATTGCCTTAGCCTAGTTATCATAAGACCCAGCAAATGCGGAGCATTACACTATGAGGAACAAAATAGTATGTTATCAGAGCACAATAAGTATTACACTTCTATTATTATGATCACCATCATTGCCTTAAGCGATTATCCGCTCAGGGCCAACAAATGCCCGACATTACCTATGAGAACAAAACAATATATATTATCAAGCACAATAAATATACCTCAAATAAAAGAAAGACAATTAACAAAATTGAAAATAAACCAAAATAATTTTGTTTAAGTGAACTAAAAATTACGAAAGTGCCCAAAAGACTCTTAAAATCTATCGATGTTAACTTAATTACTAAAATTGTATTCATTTTTAAACTCTAATCTTATTAACTAAATGATATTGAATAATCCTATTATTCATTATATATATACTGTATGCTTTAATTTTTTAATGTTTGTTTAGTCAATAGGAAAATGAAAAACTAATTTTTTATTTTTATTTTTCTAATCTTATTAACTAATTAATCTTGTACTTTAATTTTCTAATCTTGTACTTTAATTTTTTCATTTTCTAATCTTATTAACTAATTTTTTAATTTTTTTAATGTTGTTTTTAGTAAATTAGAGTTTGTTGACGCCCCAGAAAACCCGGTCAGTTGACTACGTCAACCAGAATACAAGTGGATGTCGGGTTACCTGACGCCACTTCATAAAATCAGGCAAAGTCTCATTTGTAAGGGGAGCTCTACCCAAATGCAAACCTGCGTAAGCACAATCTCAAGCAGTCCGATATAACCCATGACATGGTAAGCGACCGCCCGGGCCCCTCAACAATACCCATAAAACATACCAACTATGAATCCAACTATATCAATAGTTACAGAGTTCAAATGTTTTACTCTTATACAACACATATATTAAAATTAAAACAATTCTAATACATGTATACATCACAAAACTAAAAAGCCACGATCAGAAACTTTCTTCTAAAGCGGCCTCTGGGACGAGCACGTCTCCCTCATGCAGCTCCTGTACTGTAAAATGGTATTATCCCTGGCCGGGGGGTGGGCTAATGCTCGATGGTGGATAATACCCAAAATGGGCTACTCTCCACCTAAGTGCGGTCTGATGTTCCAAAATAAATACACATTCGAGCAAATGCATGATCCTACTTGAATGTCTACGTGACCAGCTCGGATCCGGGTCTCCCGACTCCACTCCACTCACCTAGAAACTCTGACATGAGAATTCTTATATTCATTTGTTTGTTAGTGGACAGCCCTCCATGTGTAGATATCGGTTGGGCCATCTCAGAGCGATTGATATTGTTTATGGACTACCCCTCCGATATATCAATTGGGCCGTCTCGAACAATTGATATTTTAGTTTAGACAACCTCGGATAATTCACATTTTAGACAACCCTCGAACCATTTTCCCTAGACTCATCTGTACTCACTCTATAGTCCTAGAATTGTTCCGATTACATATGGAATGCATGTATAGCGGTTCAATACGGTCCCAATTCACATGATATATAAACATGAATATATTCATAAAGATAAATCCACACAATCATGTTATGTAATAAATCAATTCCTTACATCAAAATTAGCTCCCTTAGATAATGATCATACGACAATTAGCGAATCACTCGACCCGAACACATATTCACAAAATATATTTTTATTTACTATTCCTAGGAACAGTAAAACCCTAGGTTTTACGGTTCAAACACACATCCATTCATCGGTTCACTTTGTGAACCCGCATTTCACGGCCAATCCCGGCCTTTCCCAAACCAATACATGATTTAATACCAAATCACCCAATTTTCAACCCAATTAGCGTGCGATCCTGTTTGCTCGATAGGTGCTCAAAGAGAATTCATATCAATTAGTCCCAAGGTTTGGGACCCGATCAAAGCGACACTCCTTTGTGCTCATTCCCGACTCAAGCATTTGCAAAGTATTTAAAATGGGAATAAAACTCAAGTAAGGGAGAAACCCCACCTCTCGGAGTTGTCAAAACTCACAAATCGGTGTCCACGCCTCTCCGGCGTGAAACGATTCTCGCTAACATCGAGAAGGCTAGCGTGATCGGATGCCGGTATTTTTAAGAGAGAAGTTAGGCTCTCTCACTCACAACAAACTCCATTTCGTCTGGTTTCTCCCCCAATGCGCTCGTTTCTTTATTTGATTTGAGGAGAGCACTATTCAATTTTTGTCATTTAGTGACTTAAACTTTTCTAAAAATGGCATTTATGTCCCTACTTCCCAGTTTTGCGTTGAAACTCTTTGGTATCCATTTTCATCATTTCTCTACTCCCTTACCACTCATGGGTACATGAGTACTTGTCTCTCTTGAAAAACTTTCGTTTGTAACGAAAATCGTTTTCATTTTGAACCGCAATGCCTCGAAAAGCGTGCCAACTCAGAAGCTGTCTCAAGGAATATTCTGAGAGTTACGTGCTAACCTTCAGATTTTTTGGGAGCGATTCGCGGTGAAATCTGTTTCATCATCCGAGGATCTAGAGAATAAATTACGGATTTTAGCAAAAATTAACAATTTAAATGGCAAAAATTATGATTTTACCCTTTTTCCAGAAATTGAAATTTCTCGGGTCTTACATTTATTGCAGAGAATTTGCATATAACATTTTTGTATAGATATCCAAGAGGTAATTTGATTTTCAGGCATTAACTATCCTAAGACATGTTATTTTTGTATATAACATTAACAGGAATTAACTATCTAAGACTAATATTTTTTACACATAATTTGATTTTCATGTTCTGATTTGCCTAAAACAAATGTGTTATGGCTCTGATACTTGTGATATATTGCTTATAGAAAAAATCATTTGTAAGTTGTTTGCTATTAGTTGATATATTGTTAAGCGCTACTGGATCTTTGATTTTCTTGTTGCTTAACTTTTAATAATTGAGCAGTAATTTTTCAATTAACCTATGGTGGTTGTTTGCGGGAATGAAGCTCTGATTCAGATGTTCAAGTCTAATTTTGATTGAAAATACATAGTTAAATACCTACAGCTATGTTCTAGGGCCATTTTGAGTTTGCCATTAAGGACCAAATTTTTTACCACTATACCTTATTCATTTTGAATAATAATACTGAATGAAACATACAATGACTTCAAAATGTGCTGCTATTAATTAAAAGAAAATGACTTACGGATGAATATGCGAGAGAGATAAAATATTTGTGAATATCCTAGGCAGTACGTTTCGGGAATGCAGAAGAAACCAGGCTTTAATTGGCAAATTGAAAAAGGAATAATTTTGATTTACTAGTCCAAGTATATATAAAGTTTGGTTCAAATGGACTAGAGTGTAGTTTGAGTTCTAAACCATTATAGTGCTAAAACTAGAATTGTGAAAAATATGAAATGTGAAAACCTAAAGGTGAAAAATATCCTTACTATTGCTAGATGAAGGAGCATGTCTCTTCAGTGCACCAATCAAGCCACACAAAAGGCAAAAATTAGAACCACCAAGAACCAAGTGAAAGGACAAGAAAGGGAAATAAAAAAGAAAGGAATTCCAAGTTTGAAGGACTAAAACTCTCACTACTCAATGAAGATCAAAGATCTAGAATTTCAATCCCTTTTCCTCGTACTAGCAACCAGAAAATTAAGGATCTAAAAACAAAATAAATAGATAGTCTTCACATTACATGAATGATAAAGAAAGGCAAACAACCACTTGAATAGCTAAGCGTCCCTACCAAACCTAATTCATTTGCCTCACCACCCCAAGAATTATTGCAAGCATGCTCACAAGAAGAATGAACCCATTAGCGGTATTAGAACCCTTTACTAGAATCTCGGCGAAAGTAGGGAATTCCATTTGCAGCTCCATTGCAGTGAACTGAAAATCAAATAAATATTTTCCAATGAAAAATAAGAAGGAAAGAAATAAATAGAAAAAGGATTAAGATAAACCTCATTCCTAATCATTTGTAATTCAAATCCATTGAACCAAGAAGAAAAAACTAGAAAATTTCAGAAGGAAGAGAAAAAAAGAAAAAGAATTGAATGAAATAAAACCCACAATAAAAATTTCTTAATCCTAGCCATATGGATTTCAATTCATACACATAGCACCAATGCAAATGGACATTCTGCTTTTCAGTATTCTTTTGTGCTAATGCAGTTAAATGAATTTGAAAAGAAAGGTAGATTATCCCCAAGTGTGTTATATTTGCAAAAGCAAGAAGAAATTTAGAAAATATAAGTATACATTCAATAAATGTATACATGTGGTTCTGTATTTTAAGGAGTAATTTTAAAAATAGTTATACAAATATGAAATAATTAAACTAAAAACACCATATATAAATATTATTTTCAAAACGTACTTAAAATATTGTAAACGGACCAAAATATTTAAGGTTTCCAAACAAAACGAGGTCTAACTTTCAAATTAACAATGATAATAATCGAGACAACATACGGTAAACAAGATTTTACAAAATCTCAGCTATCATTGAAAAGAAACTTTTAATGGAGGAAACCGGTGGATAGTCCACATTACTTTAGCTTAAATATTAACAGCAATTTGCATCAACCTACAGAAGCATATAGGGATTAACTCCATCTCATTCCCTCGAGCAACTGGAAGAGAAACTTATTTCTATTTCACGGCCCGAACATGGACACACCATCCTTGTGTATTTGCAGTTTTTAACACCAAATTGTGCATGAGAATAGGATTCCCTACCACAATTGGCATCTTGATTTTGCTTTAGAAACAGAAAGCTCATTTAAAGTTTTTTTTTTCTTTTTTTTCTGATAAATAGAAAGCTCATGTAAAAAGGACGAAGAAGTTATGGTTGTCCGAAGTTGGAGGACACAACCAGAAAATTCGGTGTGTCGAACCAGCAGGGGCCTACTATTTTCTGTCATTTTCGGACATAATCTGAGTTCAAGTTGCATTAAACTATATATGGGTGGATGCTAGACTCAAAGGGCTTTCCATAGAGTCCAAGAACACCCAAAACGGACTTTGGACGAAGAAGTTATGGCAGTCCGAGATGGAGGACACAGCGGAAAATCTGCTCGAAGGAACGGTGCCACTCGGGGCTGTTTGCACATGCGTCTTTGCTCACTTTAGTTGAAATTTCAGCCTACGAGGTTGAATTTGGATATACCTATTTCAAGGAGATATGTTCTCCTGAGTATAGTTTACTCAGAATTTGAATCACTCAGGTCGGATGAGTGATGACAAGTGTAGCGAAACAAAGCATAGGTTTTGAAGAAATTGGGCCAGCATCTCCCCTAAAACCCCCGAGTATTTCCTTAGCCCACAAATGTTCTCAATTGAGGGCACAATCAATCAGCCCAAGCCCCAAAACACAACAAATTTAACATAAAACTAACAAACATTCATTATAATAAGTAGGGTTCTTCTAGCAATTTCATCAATACGAGTTTAGAGTTTGATTTCCCTACATGTATTCTTAATTCATTTGTAGTCTAGACAAATTCTATACTAATCAAAGCGAGTTCCTTACTTAGTTCCATATAATTCTATATTTCTGTATTATGTTTCATGAACACATCTATACATGTGCATTTCCTATATTTTTCCATTTCATGCACATTGCGTATGACATTTCATATACTTGTGCAGTATGACACTGTGTATTCACGCATCAATCATGTATTCTTGTTCCTCTATGAATATATTTTACTTAAATTGGAATCATTCAATTAAATCTGTCAAACTCAAGTTATAGCATTTTCATGCCAAACTAGTCATTGTATTTATACTAGGAACAGTTTGAAAATACCCATTTTTAGGGGTCTTAACTCCATATTTGACACTACGTCTTTGTACTCATTTTGAAGCTAGGTTCTAAGGGTTCTTCTCCAACTGGAATCACCTAAAGTAGGAGCACGAGCTCAAGATATGTCTAAGCGGGACTCTTCTATGTTTCAAAAGCAGGAACCGAGGAAATTGGCAGACATGGCCCGGCTGAGTGAATTTGCAGAGTGAGATAGAGTCGAATTTGAAGGTACCTATTTATGGTGTTTTGTTGTCCTTGATACAATTTAACCATTACTTGAATCACTCGATTCGGATGAAAATAATAGTTATGGTAAAATACTAAAGCTGATCCAAACGAAATGTGAACACTTATGGTACCGGTACCACTCTTGTTTGATGCAGTGCCACCCCATAACCTGAAATGGTGGTTTTTCTCCCATTTTCCCTGCTTTCTGCAAACCAGCTCAATACTCAATATACACATCAAAACCACTTTATATCCATCTTGTAACCTCTATTCTACTCAATTCATCTTTCAAATACTTATCTTACTTCAAAAACCTTTCATGAATTACTCCCAAAAACTCTAATATAGGTCATAACCCATACACAAACCAAACACAAGGACTAGTTAAGGGTTTATTTTAACCCCGAACTCCATTACTTTGCAATTAAACCATGAGTCCAACCTCGAAAGGGAGGATTCATGTTTTCTTGTACCACATTTAGGGTTTTACCAGCCCTACTTTCTAAGAAAATATGGTTGGGATGAAATCTATCAAAACCTGAGTTTGAAAACCATAGACATCCCTACCATGGTCCAAATACACATAATCTCATACAAAATTCTGAAAATCTCAGCACAAAAATCAAGATCCATACTAATGTTAGATTCCATACCTTAAGCATTCTTCTTGTAACTGTAACTCTCCATGGTTTCTTTTTCCAAAATGAGACCAAATTTGGTCTTGATCAAATATCTCTTCTTAGGCCATGTTTGGCTCAAAACCATTTTTGGGTTAAGTTTTCATTATTTCACTTTAGTCATAGAAGTTCTTCTCTTTACAAATCAAGTTGAAGCATATTTCTATTTTAACCATAGCCTTCTTATCTTATTACTTATGTACTCTTTTGTAAATTATATCTGCCCTTGTTTTATCTGTACAAATTCAGGTTTCTTGTTTTGCTTCCCAAAAATTCTGTTGTTTTTATTAAACCTAGAACATTCTAAAGCGCTAGGGTATATTTGATTACACACAGGCGAGGCCCATTTTTAACGGAGTCGAAATAAAGCAGTGGAGTTGTCCACTTAGTGACCCGGCTCCTGCTTCTCAGTTCCTTTTGAAACCAATTCATGGCCATTCCGGCCTCTTACCATCAAAACACAATTTATTGCATAAATCACAACACTAAGCCGAGTCAAACGTTGGCTACCTTTGTCCAGAAGCGACTCGAGAAATTCAATGACTCGGTTCAAGACCTCCCGAACCAACTCAACCATTAGCAAAACAAACAAAGTAAAGCAAGTAGGATCGCATGCCGTGGAGGTTTGTGAAAACTCCCAAGCGGTACCATGTGAAGCCCTTGCTAGTGAACCACTTTGCTTCTTGGCCAGGAGAAGAAATCCGGCCCAGTTTGGTAAATAGGAATCCCTAGAGAGGATTCTTGCCTTTCTAAGTCAAAAAACCTAACTTTCTGCACCTCTCCTCTCACGTCTAACCAATGCCCCTTTTTGCTCTTCAAAATGAAGAAGACAACACTATTCAAAGTTTGTCTTTTCCTCGTGAAACTTAGTTTAATTCCCAGTGTGTCATAACACCTAGATTTTTTGACCACGTGGCTCAATCCGGCCAATTCGTTTCGTCACTCTCTTCTGCTGCATGCGGCGTATGCGAGAGTCACGTGTTATAGGTGACTTTTGTAAATGTTATGATTAAGTGGCCGTCTTTGGTGCCGAAAAGCGTTACGGTCGATTGTCTCGAAATTCTCCCGAGTCGGCTGTGTGTAGATTTCGTGAGACGATTCAGCGGTGAAATCCGTTCGTCGTCCGGTCTGAAAAATTTTGAGTTTACGAAATTACGATTTTCTTGAATTTGGAAAATTGGAATTTTCTAAGGTCTTACAAGCATTGAATTAATATTTTATAGTAGTTTAATGAAATAATTTTTTTAAAACATAAGTGGATTTTAAAAATTTTATTAAATTATTTTTGTTAGTTAGATATAAATAAAATCAATCCCTAATAAAATGGTACACTCTTCTTTCAAAAAATTAATTTTTTACTCTTTGGTAATTCATTAGTGAATTCAAAATATAGTTTATCAAAATAAATTTCTTTATTATTGATATAAATAAGGTGAATCAGTTCAATTCAAAAAAAAAATAAAAATTATTGAATCAATTTGATTAAAAAATTATGAGCTTAATTAAAAAATTATTAAATAAATATTGACTATTTATTGACTTATAATTATCTATCAATGTTCTATTATATAAGTGATGAAATTTTTTTATATATATCATTATTAGTGCATTCAGTTTGAATATATAATAATTGTTCATTTAAATGAATTAATATTAACATATATTACCATAAGTCAAGATAATATATGTCAACAATCACCCTTTCTTGTAGTGAAATTAGCCTTGGAATATGCATAAATAAATAGTTAATTGAAGTAGCAGCCTAAGGACACGCCATCATATGAACTAAAGAATTGCCAAAAAAACAGTAGTGCAAAAGAAACTATTTCAAAGAAAGAAACACCAAAGAATACACAAGCATGGTAAAAAGACAATTGAGTGGAAAAGAAAGGCTAGAATAAGGATTAATTGAGAATACAAGTTTCGAAAAGAAATCTGACAAATAGTTAAAATCACGAGAAATAAATATGAAACAATCTGAAGGATCTGAGAAGAATACAAACATAAAGCAGAAAAAAAAATCACATATTAAAAATGCCAAAAAAGAAAAACAAAATGAGTAGTAAAACTTGGAAAATGACCTGCCTCTGCCGCTAACTCCTCTCGATTCACAAGTGAATGGCTTCACATAAGGAAAATGACACATGTAAATCTATTGTTTTGGATGTTGGACTTCACTTGTGGCGAACAATTCCACACTCTATTGATTCACGCAAAAATTGGTCTTAATATTAAAGTTAATGTATTTCCTTGTCGAATGCAGTTAGATTAGACCACATTGAATAAAATTGTTTTCAAAATAAAAGTTATTTCTTTATAACACAATTTAGCTCACTGTAGATAAAAGTATCAGCTCATTCTATTTCTCAAGTGATAAAATAAATGAGACTGCGGGATAGTGATGTCAAATCGTATTGATTAAAATGAGAACAATAAATCCGTAAATAATGCGGCGCTCTCTTCGTTCGGTGCTCGCGGGAGGTCAAATCATATAAGTGATGTGCCGGGCGCAGAAAAGTGGGAAATGAAAGAAAAAAATATCATCTTTGCCAGCCAAACCGTGGGAGATCAAATGAGATATATCAAATCAATGGTACCCCCCCAAGAGTTAGAATCCACTGTCATAGAGTTAAATGGGATCTGAGTGTCTGCCTCCGAGAGAGAGAGAGAGATGTTGTTTTACTGTTTGGTTTGGTGCTTGAGTAGCGTTGCGACGGCTATTTGTGTTACGAGAGGCGGGCGGTGTGCGGTGGTGGAAACGGATCAAGAGGCGACGAGTGAGAGAAGGGAACAAACCTAATTAGGTCAGAGACGGGTGAGAGAAGGGAATTGTTTCTTTGTTTTTGGTGAGACAAGGTGAGAGAAGAGAAGATTAATTGTAAGCTTTCTAAGTATAACAGAGAAGGAAACGATGTATTTCTATTTGATTCACTGTGGACAATCCCTAGCTAAATTGCTAGGGATAAATCCTGCTAGACATATAGAGCCAAAAAAAGGGAATTTAAAGGCATGCTTAACGTGGATGCCAAATGCTGTAAATAGCTAAGGAATTATCACTAACTAAATCGATAAATTTGAAGAAGAATAATTTGAGTAAATTATAGTGGTAGTTATTCCCTAGCTATTTAGCTAGGGAAGCATCAGCTAATACTAGAAAGAGTAAAAGCAGTATTTCGGAAAAGCCTTACTTAGCCAGGAGTATCCTATCTAAGCCAGCCGAGGACGTATCCACTAGTAAACTAATAAAGGGACGTATCCCCAGCTAAATACATAATTTCCTAAATGAGAAAAATTTTAAGATTTAAGAATATGACGGATTAAATCCTATTCAAATGCATACGACTTTGTAGAAATACAAATTTAAGAGCATAATAGCGACGGATATTTTCACAGCTATTTTAATGAGGACCAATCCCTAGCTAAATATATAAAATAAAACAAAAAATTATTAGCAATAGATAACAGTGGTTTTCTCCTAGCTAAATAGCTAGGGAAAAATCCTAGCTAAATGCACAATTAACTTTATAAATAGACGGATTGGTCCATAGCCTATTTAGCTAGGGATAATTATCGATACTAAATATATAAAACAATACAAAAAATAATTCGGTATAGACTTAAAGACGGACATAATCCCTAGCTAAATAGCTAGGGAAAAATCCCTAACTAAATGCATGCATAATAGCAATTTAAGGGCACCAATAACGACGGATTTGGTCCCTAGCTATTTTGCTAAGGACCAATCCCTAGCTAAATATATAAAACAAAACCAAAAAATAATTAGGTATAGACTTAACAGCCAGGAAACAATCCCTAACTATAATTAGAAAAATCTAACCAAATACCAAATATTTTGTGAAAATAACAATTTAAGAACTTAATAGCGGCGAGTTTTGCCTACTATTACAGCTAAAGGACTATCTAACTAAATACATAAATCAAAACAAAAAAATATTTCGGTATAGACTTAGCAGTGGTGTATCCTGGCTAAATGTAGCGGGACCGACCGGATACCTTCGATTCACTGGGTGGTCATCTAGTGGAGTTCTTATTCTTTTAATCCATGAGAATTACAATGGGACCCACGAAAAGTAACATAGAGTACTATAGTACCCAGGTATATGCTAAGATCTATGACTTAAATCCCGACCGACCTATCATAAATAGGTCGCAACCACAAAATCTACACTAGCACAGGACTCCTGCAGGTTCAATACGAATATCAGAGCATTCTAAGAGTTTTTGCGAATTTAGGGGTACAAATAGAGATAAATAAGTCCAATAAAACAACACAGATAGGTGCGATAGAGTACTACAGTTGTAGTAGGAAGAGCGGTGTTGGATGCAGCCTGAAGCAAGCCCTCTATGCTGGACCTAGAGGCAGTTTAAAACAATAAGCATTGAGATATAAGTCTCAGTAGAGGTAAGCAATTTATAAGAAAAATAATGTTTTATTTTAAGACATTTCTTACATCTCAAGACCTCAAGTCACATGTTGCAAGGTTCCTAGTTTAGAAACATTTCACAAGGCCTGCTTTACCATGTCCAACATTATGTAATTCATACTCAACAATTTAACCGGCATGATTGTTAAGAAAAATTATAAAAATTTGAATTTGTTCTCAACATAGAAATTAAATTTATCTAGCCATTATGCCATAAAATATCATAGAAAATAAATACCCGTAAATATAAATAGTTTTATACATGATAAACAACAATGTACAGTATATGTATAACATCATGACAGTCGAATTAAACCCGACCTCAACTGCCAAGTGGCAACTTATAAACCGGTTAAACCCACCATCCGTGGCAATTAATAAACCTTAGATTAAAGCGGAAGCCATCAGCGGCAACTAATAAACGCCGGGTAAAGCCGACCATCACATAGCAACCTGGCAAGCCGCCGGGTGGCAAAGCCGTCAGGTAACAGCTAATAAACCTCGGAGTCGCGGGCCATCAACGTGGCAACTAATAAACCTCAGGGTAAGCAGGCCATCCGCGTGACGGCTAATAATATCTGTCGTCTCCTTACTCATGTACTTTTAACATTACCGTATTATAATCACGTTTAGCGAATCTCGAAAATCCATTTCTTCGCTCCGTGATTTTTCAAGGTGGTTTCTAAAACCTCAATCACGTACTTGAAATTATCATCCACACATACTCATCCTGAACTTCGGGTAAAAACTTCCATATAGTTAAAATATTGACAAAATTCACATGAAATGATAATTTGTTTTATATGAAACCAATAATTAATTTTTTTTTTTTTTTGCGTGTAACTAACCATTTGATCAAATAGTATATATGTATAATAATTAACCACAATTATATATCATAATAATACCCAGTAGCTTTAAAACATATAAACCACTCCGCAGACTCTGAGGCCTTTCAGTCTGCTCCACACTGGGATCGTCTCGGCTCAGCGTGAGTGCTGTAATATATAAATAAAACACCACTTGAGGCTCAAATAAGCGAACCAACAGCATTGGGATGCCACAGAAAGCGCCAGAATAAATTTTTAAAACTATGAAACCATCTCGATTGGACTCAGACGGGTCCCGGTGCCGCAGTGTGCTCTATGGGCCGGGTATCCAAAATTGGGGCTTTTCACGCGGGAGCTAGTTTCTCGAGAATTACAACTGTCTTATTAGTTCTCTAAAAACATCCAATTCACTAATCCATCTTCAATTTTTCACCTAGCAATGGAATTGGTACTCATTTCAGTCCAAACTTCTTCATTACGAAACAACTTAAAAATGGAAAACTAACGAAACGGCGTCAAAATTCACAAACTATATATCAGGAAAACCCGAGAGACCAGGAACGGTACCCGTACCTTGGTCAACGGTTCTTGTGGTGGCCAAAAAAACTCGATCCAACGATTGTGGCCAACTTTGTTTTTGGTGGTATCTTTCAAGCGGTGAGGAATGCGCAAAAAGGGATCAAAGGGAATGAGGTTGGAGGGGTCCAAAAATGGTGGGAGGAGGTATGGGTCGACTGAGGCTGGCCGGAGGGCAAAATCACGAGAAGCAGGTGACCAGGTGGCGGCCGCCCTTGGCCTTCACCGGCCCGATCTGGGCACGTCGGCGGCGGTTCGCCGTGAAATCTCACCGGCGTGGTCGTCCGGAGGTGGCGCACCTCCCTGGCCGGCGGGTGTGCAAGGTGGGTGGCCGGAGTCGCCTCCCACGGCTGAAACTTGAACGACCTGAAAATGGGTCAAAACGACCTAGTTCGGTGTTCATGATTTTGAGGAGTTTTTTCTTGGGTTTTGGAGCTCAAAATGAGTGTCTTGGGGCTAGGGTTTTATTTGGAACGCAAGGCTAGGTTTATATAGGGTCTAGGGTAGCTTTGGAGTAAGGAAAGCTTGACTTTGGACAACATTAAAAATGATCTTTGTTTGGGCACGGAGTCGTAACTTTTTATCAGTAAGTCGATTTTGGTTCAGCATTATGAACTCATATCGGCGAGGGCTGCGAGGGAAATGGTGTCTTGGTGACCCAGGTATTCATCCACATGCAGGAGTGTTGGTCCAGAGCCTAGTCAAATCTGGTCGAACTTAGTCCAAACTTGGGTCAAACATGTTCTGAGCTTGTGTATTATTTAGTGCGATTCATTACAATCTACCGGCAAGAAAATTTCGTCGGCAGAGTCGTACTGTGTCATGGAAGAGATGAGGATGGTTTTCAAAGTGGATCTTGGATACTGGTGTGGAGCTGGATGGTTTCTCGAAGGACTTTCACTAAGGATATTGTTTTGTTCAAACTCCCGCCTCTTTCCACTTCCCGAGTCTGCCTTTGTTGATTCCTCATAGGATATAAGTCATCCCTTAGCTCGATCTGCGGTGCCTCCGACCACGTGTGAAGTGAGATATACTTGCGTAGCATGGAGATGTGGAAAACATTATGGACTCAGCTCCTCGTGAGTCTAATCCCTATAGGCCATTGGACCTATCCTCTCAGCAATCTCAAAGGTCGATGTAAGCGAGCTTGGCCTCGGCACCCAGGCGTGCCGCGCTTCGGAGAGATTTTTAAGAATACTCGATCCTCGACCTCAAACTCAGATCCTTTCTACGCTTGTCCGCATGGCTCTTTGCACATCTTGGCGCTTTCAACGGCACGTATAACATTAACCTTGTCCACGTTCGTTTGCCTGATCTGGGACCTAGTAATTTCCTTTAAAACAGTCTCATTCAACGTAATGGAGTCGACCATCGTTTCCTATACAATGCTTCATAAGGTGACATCTCAGTAGCGAGTGATAGGTACATTGTTATAAGTGAACTACGCGAAAGTGATGTTGTTTCAATGTCCTTGGATTGCGATGCGCGCATGACCTCGGCTTGTATCCTCACAGGTGCGAATAATCTCAGTTGTCCATGTCGATTACGAGGGTGAAAGGCGATTAACTCAAATTCAACTTGACACCTAGTTCGCTCATCAATCTCTTTAAAACCTCTCGAAGTGAATTGTGGATCTCTACTCGAGAGATGATCGACAGCTTTGGCACCCCATGCAAACATATATGATTCATAAAGAGCTCGGTAGCTTGTAAGGAAAACTTCACGAATAGGTAGGAAATACACGCAGACTTGGTGAGTCGATCAACTACTACCCAAATGCAAAGTCATGTCTCACTACGAACTATGGGAGGGAGTTTGAATACAAAGTCCATCGTAATATTATACATTTCCGATGCAGGATGGGTAAGGTACACTTGAGAATCGAAGGCTTCTGTCTCTCTGCCTTAAGCGTTGTGAGATGAAGCGCGGATACATACTCGGCAACTTCTCTTTTCATCCCTGACCACCAATAATATTCCTTCAGTGTACGGTACATCTTGGTACTACCGGGGTGCATAGCATAAGTAGAACTATGGGCTTCCTCCAATACTTGCCTTTTTAACTCTTCAGCTGCTGGAAGACATAGCCTAGAACCAATCACCAAGGCTCGAAGTAAAGTCTCTAATAGTATCAGGCTGTTCCCCTTCCTCGACTTTCTTTCTCATGCTCACTAAATAGGGATCTTCTAGTTGCGCCTCGAGAATTTGATCTACAAGTATCGGTCGTAATTAGAAACTAGCAAAAAGAAGTGTCGCGAGCGTAAATTCTGACTCGACTGACTCTACGCAGCTCGACCATGATGGAAGTTGTATTGTGCGCATATAAGCCAAAACGTAGACTTCTGCTTCCAGGCATCGCCGCTCGTCGCCTTACTTGGATGGTAGTCGATAGTGCGATCATAATCCACCCAAGCAATTCCATCCACCTGTTTGCCTTAAGTTTAGCTCATACAGGTAAACAAATATTTAAGGCTCTTGTAATTCAGATAAATATCACGTGATCATGTGTCTGATAATGCCTCAAGTCTTCAATGTGAAAATTACGCAGCGGTTCTGATCATGGGTAAGGATAATTCAGCTCGTGCTTCAACCTGGCTTGCCACGAAAGCATCGCCCATGACTCTCTTATGTTGTCAAACCATAGCCTAAACCTTGGTATGAAGCATTGCGTAAACCTCGAGCCCCTCGTTGCCCTACGGCAGGGTGAAACAGAGTGATGTCAGCTTTCCTTCGGTGTTTGAGCTCCTCACACACCGAGTCCACTCGAATTTAACCTTTTTAAGTCGACAGGTGAAGTGGTCTGCTATTTTGAGAACCCTTCTATGAACTTTGCGATAATACCTATTGAGAAAATCTAAGGAAACTCCAGCCTGTCACCATGGTTGGTTATTCCCCAGTACGCTGCGTACACTTTATGAGGATCCACATAAATGCCATCGTGAAACACATGTCGAAATCCCCTTTCATTTCGGCCAAAAACTCACATTTGTTGAATTTGGCATACAAGCGATCTTGCCTTAAGGTTAACTTTTAAACCCAAAATGTCTCTCATCGCCGACTTCGCTTCGAGTACACGAATATCAGTTTGATAAAACCGATGACAAAGCCAGATCCAGAAATATGGGCGAAAGACCCGGTTCATCAAGTCCATGAAAGTTGTTGGGGCATTAGTGAGCCCGAAAGACATCAATAGAAACTCATAATGCCCATATCTCGTCTGAATGCCATCATAGGGAATGTCCGGAGTTCCCTAATCCTTAGCGATAGTACCACTGACCTCCCGAGTCAATCTTGGAAGAACACTTTTGCACCACGGGGCGATCGAATAAATGCTCGTCAGGGGCAAAGGATATTTATTACGAATGGTGACCTTATTCAGCTATGCATGGAAGTCTATACACAACCTCAAGTACCATCCTTCTTCTTCACAAATAACAGTGCTCGCAGGTGAAATCTTGGACCCCCAATAAATCCCGAATCCACCGACTCTTGTAGGTGAGCCTTGAAACTCTTTCCAGCTCGGTAAAGTTGCCAGTCTATAAGGTGGTAAGAAATAAGAGCTGTACGGGGACTAGTCAAATGGGAAAATCTGTTTCTGGATTACGGAGGTAAACTGGAAGAATCGTCGGGGGCATCCCGGAAAGTCCTCGCTCTTGTCGATCACTCTAATCTCGCCATTGCTACGAGTGTGACTACATGAGCTAGAGCCACCCCTTCTGACCATTTTGAAGTAAACATGCAGCGAGAAGTAAATCAAACTGAAGGTGCTCGCCTTCTCTCTCCATAAGCTACTCTTGGTGATCCGGGTTGTCTAAATATCACCTCTTTCTTGAGTAAATCCATTGAAGCATAGTTTTAGGCTGGCTTGATCCATCCCGAAATCACATCCGACCCCTTGAGACATGGTAATATCAAATCTGCCTCCATATGTGGCCCACCGATAGAAACAAAGCTACCCTTAAGCATCGACTAGGCCATGGGATTCTCTGTGGGTGTGATCTCAGTACAACCCCGAAGGGCCCCGGAGTCGATCAGGCTAGGTGCAACATACTAAAGAGTGTGTAGCCCCTAGGTCGATGAGTACCGTGTCGTCACCAAAAATAGATAATGTACGTCTGCTTGTCGGGTGGCTGTGCCTCTGTTGGTCATAGCATAAACTCTGCCTCTAGTAGGTGGTCATCCTCTCTATCCTGCACTCTAGCCGGCCCAGTGCGGAAATGTTGTCAGTGCTAAGGAACCTTTAGAGTGCATACACATCTGTAGTATCTGTCCTCCATTACCCACTAGCCGCTGGAATTGAGCACACGGTCTGGGACTCTATTACAATTTGGATCCTCGATAAGGCGGAGTCCCTCTTGAAATATCCTATGCGCATATGAAAGCATGTATTGTATCCCGGCATGGCCCATCATGAATCTTGCACGCCAAACTACAAGCGAGCGAACTACCTCGCTGCGGACCCGCGAAATAGCCTCTTGCCAATACTCATTGATCGAAATCCAGAACCTTGTGTGTGTCCACCCCTACGAAACACTTGCCTTCTTCCCACGTCTGTCCCCACTAGATCCTCTACCGCCCGAAGTTCCAGAGCTGAAACTACCCCTCTTGGATGATCCACATTGGGGTTCCCAGGGTAATCCATCTGTGATCGATGCTTAGTACGGCGTATTGGGATTACCGTCTCTCTCTCCGCCTCTAGGCGGCGTCTCTCATCTGCGATATGTGGGATGATCGGAACCTGAGGACTGAAGCTATCGGCCGATCAACCATCGAAACCTCCTCTTCTTCAGCGACCTCATCACTTGACCAAGTTGGGACCAATCGATAACTCTCTCTGCGAACCTAAACAGGTACTTTCGAAAGCGTCATGCTACCACTTTGAGTGGCGTCTCAGGCTCCCAGCCTCTTGGTCGGCAAAGGCTGGGGAAAAACTTCGGTGTGAAGAAGTAGCCTTGGTGTGCTTGGTGTGACGTTTCCTGAAGATCCTCTCATCGCTACCCACTTCCTTGCGCTGCAGAAACGAGAAAACCAGCTATCGACTCTATCCTCATCCAGGACCTTTGCATACCGCCGTCGGAATCTTCTATGTCATGCAGCCGGGGAAAAGCCACCATGGAATCGAGTGGAGCCATGAACCCAACTGCTCGAGTCTACGAACGTTCAGCGGTACTTTGATAAACCAGCTCCTCTCAGGTGGTGAGCCGGAGTGCTCGACAAGATTCTCCCCCTCATAAGTAGGTGCATCGAACTTTCCTTGAAACTCTTTGGGCCTACGTCTACCCTGTGCCCAGCCCAGGAAGAAGAAGCGACCCCGAAGATAAATGAAACACAATAAATTCCAAGGATAAGGTTAGGAAGGTATCTGAAAACAGATGGTTGCACGACAATGTACAACCCAAGAATTTAGAAACCTAGAGCTCTCGATACCAAGGCGACGAGGACCCAGGCAGGATACCCTTCCGGGATTCACTGGGTGGTCAGCCTAGTGGAGTTCCATTGTCTGATCCAGGGAATACCTGATGGGACCCCGCCTAAGAAAAGTAAACTTGAATGCGGTATTATAATACCCGATTATATACTAAAGATCCCGCAGCGGCTTAAATCCACGGCCAGGCCTATCATAAATGTAGGTCATAACCACAAAAATAAATAATAAGGAATCATAAGAGTTGATACGAATATCGAGGAGCATTACAGAGTTTTTGCGAATTTAGGGGTACAAATAGAGATAAATAAGTCCAATAAAAACAGGATAGGTGTGAGTAAGTCTTGCAGGCGTGGTAAGAAGGCGGTGTTGGATCGGTGCGAAACGAAATACTAAGCTAGCTGCTAGACCTAGAGCTTGATTTAAAACAATAAACGTGAGATACTAAATCTCAGTAAGTGGCATAATTTATAAGAAAAATAATGTTTTTATTTTCGAACATTTCTTATCTCAAGACCTCACGTCCACTATGTTGTAAGGTTCCCCGTTTAGAAAACATTTCACAAAAACCCTGCTTTACCCATGTCCAACATTATGTAATTCATACTCAACAATTTAACAGGCATGATTGTTAAGAAAATTATAAGCTGAATTTGTTCTCAACATAGAAATTACACAAGAATTTATCTAGCCATCATGCCATAAAAATAATCATGAAAATACAATACCCATAAATATCGAAATGGTTATACCTTATTCAGAAACAACAATGTATAGGTACCATGTACCCATCATAAGCCGTAGGGTAAACCCAGGCCTCACGGCTGCAAGTGGTAACTTATAAACCTTCGGTTAAACTCGACCATCACGTGGCGATAGCTAATAAGCGGCCGGGTAAGCTGGCCGTCGTGGCGTAATAAACGCGAATTAAGCCGAACCATCGGCAACTAATAAACCTCGGGTAAACCGTGCGTCATGTGGCAACTAATAAACTTCAGGGTGGCAGATGCATCAACGCGTGAGCAACTAATAAACCTCAGGATAACCCGGCCATCCGCGTGGCAACTAATAAACCTCACGGGTAAGCCGGCCATCACGTGGCAACTAATAATATATATTATCTCCTTACTCCCACATGT
Organism: Tetrastigma voinierianum; assembly: GCA_016808115.1. Lineage (NCBI taxonomy): Eukaryota > Viridiplantae > Streptophyta > Magnoliopsida > Vitales > Vitaceae > Tetrastigma > Tetrastigma voinierianum. The sequence goes on along the minus strand of JAEQBH010000002.1, from coordinate 50,779 downwards.
AAACACGACATTGCAGTATTATAATCATTTCCTGAAAATCTAAAAATCCATTTCTTGAAACAATGATTTTTCAAGGTGGTTTTAAAACCTCAATCCCACGTACCCAAATTATCTAAATACCGCAGACTCATCCACGAACTCAGTAAAACTTCTAAATAGTTAAAATGTTGACAAAATTCACATGAAATGATAACTTGTTTATATGAAATTAATAATTGTATTATTTTTGCGGCGTAACTAACCATTTGATCAAATAGTATATATGTATAATAATTAACCACAATTATATATCATAATAATACCCCAAAGCCTTTAAAACATATAAACCACTCACATACTACAGACGCTCGGAGTCTGTCTACACTGCTTGAGATCGTCTCGGCTCGCGTGAGTGCACCTTAATATAAATAAAACACCACTTATGCTCCAATAACTGAACCAAAAACATTGGGATACCCCGAAGGCCTTAGAATAACTTTAAAACTGTAAACCATCTAAATTGGACTCAGGCCAGTCGATTACACGAGTGTGCTCTATAGACTCGGTATCGAAATTGGGGCTTTTTCACGAGACTAATTTCTCAATTGAACCATCAATAATTCATAAAAACATCCGTTTCACTAATCCATCTTCCAATTTTGCTAACCCGACCGATTGGTACTCTATTTCGGTCAAACTACCGGTAATTACGAAAACAGCAAAATGGAAAACTAAAAAGCAGCGTCAAAATTCACAAACCATATATCGCTAGGCTTGAGACCGGGAACACGGCGGTACCATTACCTTGGTCCAACGATTCTTTGTGGTGGCGGCTTCGATCCAACAGTCGGCCAACTTTGTTTTCGTCGTATCTTTCAAACGGTGTGGAATTTGCAAAAAGTGACAACGGGAATGAGTTCAGAGGGTCCAAAAATGGTGGGAGGGGTATGGTCGACTTGAAATTAGTAGGAAAATGAAAAGCCGGTGACCCGCGGTGGCGGCCCATAATATGTGCTTGCGACCGATGCGGGCGATCCGTGGCGGTTCGCCGTGAAATCTCAGCGGCGTGTGGTGGGTCCGGGGTGGCGCACCTCCCTGGCCGGCGCGTGTGCAAGGTGGGTGGCCGGAGTTGTCTCCCACGGCTGAAACTTGAACGGCGTGAAAATGGGTCAAAACGACCAAGTTCGGTGTTCACGATTTTGAGGAGTTTTTTCTAGGGTTTTGGAGCTCAAAATAGGTGTCACTTAGGGTAAAGTTTCATTTGACACCTTGAGGCTAGGTTTATAGGGCCTAGAGATTGTTTCGGGTAAGCGAACAACTTTGGACCTTTGTTAAAATCTTGTTGTTTGAACTAGGAGTCGTAGCTTTTTATCAGTAAGTCGAATTTTGACGTTGGCGCCATGAACTCGCCTTCGACCGGGCTCTGAAGTGGTGTGTAGTCGACCCAAAATTATTCATCCTTGAAAAAGTCAACTTTGGTCCACATACTAAGTGTTGGTCAAACCTAGTCAAATATGGTCAAACTTAGTCAAACTTGGTCAAACATGTTACAAACTTGTATTATTTGGTACGGGTCATTACAAAATAGATAGGGAAAAATCCCTGGTTAAATAGCTAGGGAAAAATCCCTAGCTAAATGCATACATTTTGTGAAACAACAATTTAAGGGCAATATTAGCGACTGATTTTTTCCCTAGCTATACATATAAAATTGTAAAAAAATATTTCCAGATCATTATTTAGCGATGGATTAGTTCTCTAGCTAATTAGCTAGGGAAAATCCGTCTCTAAAGTTATTCTTAAATTTAACGCCAATCTTTCGCTAAATCATTGACAATATTAATCTGGGGTTTAATAGTCTCGTTTTTAAATCACCTAATAAAATGCTCATCAAGCATAAGAAGTGTATTGAGCTAAATCTCTGTATTAAATAGAACAAATACCATAAGTAGCTAGGGTTATTCTGTTAATTTCGACATAATCGATCATTTCTGATCAAAATTGATGTTGTTCCAGGGCGTCCCTGTTAGATTATCACGAAGGTTTTGGTTGTGTTTTCCTAGGTTTTGTCACTGGTGGGATGTAAAACCTTTAGGGGAGAGGGGGGGATTTCTTTCATCTTTCGAGGGTTTAGTTTCCACCTCCTCAAGCTGACTCCTTATTTTGTCTTTTTATTTTATTATTTTTATTTGCTTATAGAATGGCAAGAGGTTACGAGGGTTTCAACGGTCGGTAGGCGTCGGAGGTGACTTCCTTGGGAGATGCCTGCTGCTTGGCCAGTCCTAGTTGATGCTATGCGTAGAGGAATGGGTTGTCTGACAAAGTTCTGTCGAAATGGTCTAAAGATGTTAAACGGCACGGCTACCTCAAGCTGTAGGGAGGCAAATAATGCGAATCTACTTTACCCCAAACTGATTTATTTGTAGGGCTTCCACTTCCCGAATCTGCGTCAGTTGGTGAAAGCGGTTTTTGCACTTTACACGGACACCTCCTGCTCGTACATCCAGAGGTGTTTTTAGGATTCTATTGACTTTAGTGTCTTTGAACTCTCTGAGTTGGACATCTCATTGGGTGGGAGATATGTTTCATTTACACTTTGGAAGCTTGAGATCGAGGGCCTTTGTCATGTCGACCCATAGTCCACACTTTGCAATTTGTAAACGGGAACCACGACTCCCACAAGAAATGGAGGTGAAAGGGGTTGTCTTGGTTAGGGGTTCGTGGCATGCAACGCCTGGCTCTCTAGGGCTTCCTTTTGATATGAATAAGTGTCTCTCATTCCCAAATCTGTTTTAGTTTTGATGTAGGTCATATTTGCATAGGCGGTCTTCTCTATTGACATGCCTTTTTTTTTTTTTTTTATGATTTGTAGGTAGGCGCAGGCGAGGCCGGCTTGTCAACTAGGTGGAGAAGGCAAGACTGGACCGCATCAGCCGACTGCTTGAGATCCGCAAGGGGGCATAACCACGGCTCATACGTGTCTGAGAATCTACAGGGATATGGGTGCGGTCGCACCCGTTATAGTGTATGTTCTTCCACATCTGCTTGCCGTTGAGCTTGTGAAGGGTGAGCATTTCATCATCACGGATCTCCTGAAGCTAATATCATGGAGCTCTTTATAAGTGGAATCTGCTCAGGCCTTTTGTTCTGGCAAGGCGCCTACCCTTGTCAGTGAAGTCCTAAACTGCCCTGAGATTACCTTTTGGCACAGTGATTCACAACCTATCCCCAGGCGATGAAGAAGAAGAAAAAGAAGACCGAACAGGATGAGGTTGTCGATGTGGGATTTGAGGGGTTTGTGGACTAGACGGATCCGACAATTAGCAAGTCGGATGAAGAAAGGGAGGTTGAGATATCTAGCCTCGCCGTTGGATTTGTTGCACGGATGTCCAAACGAGTTGCCAAAGCTCAGGAGATGACTACCCCTAGCTTCGTGGGTCCAGACGAAAAACACTTTAAACAGTCTGGTCCTGTTGAGGGGGTTCAGATAAGCCCAACATCGATTTTTGTGGATTCTCCAGAGCGAGCTCTTGGTGTCCTACCGGCTTTGGAGAGTGACCCTCAGGGCTCCTCTCGGGAGGCTTGTACGTTGCTAGCGGATGAGGCTCCAATCGAAGAGCCTCCCCTTGATAGTGAGGTTGCAAACTAGGCTATTCCTATAGAAGAAGCGGGTGGCCCACGCCATGAAGACGATACGGCATAGTTTAGCACTTTTACGGGCTCGGAGGATAGGGTACATGACAAAGGCGTGCAGGCTCGTATCTCCGGCTATAGAGTGGAGTCGTCCGCAAACCGGACCTAACGCATGATGAGCGCTGGTTGCTTGTCGAGGAAAATGGAGACCCCTTTGTGAGAGGGATTCTTCGGTCGCGCACATGTGTGATCTCTACCCCCTTAGCCTCCACGCGTCAGATGGTGTGCGTCTGAGAATACTCCATCCCGCTTCCCAGGTTACTTGAATAAAGGGTCCCATCGGCGTGTGGTGACGGGATGTATATCGCAATACTTCAATGAGATGACCCAGTTTAGTATGCTTGAGCTTAATGTTTGAGCATGGGTTTTGTGTTGTTATTTCCTCCTAATCCCTTTATTGTAACAGGCCATCCTTTGCTTGGATTTGGAACAGCTTGCCGGCATAGGAGACTTCAGGCTAAGGTTGGAGGATCTTGCAGAAGGCTACGACTCTATGCTGAGATACACCGATTCGAGCATCGGATCCCTAGAAGAATCTTTGAGCAAGGCCCGAGTCACAGTGCAGACATTGGGAGCGAGACCCGGAGAGACGAAAACCGTGGAGTGTGAAGAGAGACAAAATTTGGGAGGAGCTCGGGTTGCGGTGACTTAGTCGCATTTGGCGATCTGAGCAAAGGCGGAGGGTGACTAGCTAGGGTGGGATGAGCTGGCTGCTTGATGGGGAAGCCGGGGCGGAGGCAGGCGGCAACGAGGAGGCGAAGCATAAAGGCTGAAGTGGCGCTCGCTTGGAGGATTAGCGGTTGTTATTAGAATTTAAATACTAGACTAGTTCAACAGTAATTGACACAACTACGAAGACCTTCGAAAGTCCCAATGCTGAGGCGCAAAAAACTTATCTGCATTTTGATTTTTATTGTAGAATATGTGTTTGTTCTTTTGTAAAATGAATTCATTAAAATTGAGTTTGGTTTAAATCCTTTGCGAGTGCACATACAAGTAATAAAAGTTGATTTTAAGTCTAGATATCATTCACAGTTAATGATAAATCGAAAGACTATTACAGTTTACTCGAGATCTTTACTTATTTACGAACCACAATGTCAAAATGATGAGGAAGTACTAATACAATAATTCTAAAAGAAATTTCCCTTTAGTATACATAAAGAATTTAATAAAAATGGATTTGAGAATTCATAGAGTGAATCTGCTTGGGAAATAGGCGATGAATGATTGTCAATTTATACATCATTTTTGGTGCGCTTCAAGCCATTGGTTGGAAAGATGAATTTGTCAAAAGATGTTACATTGTGGTATAATTTGGATTTCTCCCCCCTAACCATACCTTTCACTAATTAGAGATTCATTTGTTTCTGAATAAACATCTAAATATTACTTTATATAGTTATAATCATATTTCATAGATCTGTGTCTTTTCCTTTTCGATCTTCACTTTAAATCTTAAGGCCCGAAGAATTCTTGCCCTTATAGATAGGATATTGCAAGCCTTCTTCAATGTTGATGGAATTCTCCTAATCCTTGATTAAATCTATGCTAACACGGGATTAGAATCATTTCATCAAAAAGTGGAGAAACCTATGACCATTTAAACTGATATTTCCTCTAACTAACCTCCCACAATGAGTAAGTTAGTGATTTATCTAAGTAACCTTTCAGAATTCATTAGTTCCGAAGTATTAGTCTACCATACCCACAAGGAACTGCTCCATACCCTCAGAATTCTCCATCTTCGTGTCATGTAGAGGGCCTCTTGGAAATCAGAGCAAGATACAATTCTTTGTTTTTAGGTACACGATACTAGTACTTGGAATAATTAACTTCAAGAATAATACCAATCAAATAAATTCAAGATTTCTAACTAAGGCGTTCTTCCACTTTGTGCAGAAAAATAACAATTACCATCGACCCATTCCCAGAGGGAGCTCAATCTTCCAAAATTGGTTCACACATATTAGTGACTAACTGATAAGGAAAATTCACTGAAATTGTAAATGAGCTGAAATTAATGAATTCCAAAAATTTTCCAAGATCCATTTAAAATAGACAGCAATGAAAGAGAAAATTTTACAAAAGATCCCAGCTCGAAGATGCACATCAGTTCATTACTCAACTCCAGAAATTAAACAGAAAACTAACTAAAAAACTACGCTAAAACAAGATCTACTAAAAAGGAAATAAAAGATAAAAGAAAAATAAAAATAAAAGAAAAATGATATACAAAGAGTCTTCAGCTAACTAGAAATCTTGGAATTGCGAAAGCTGTGCACAGTGCCCTAAATGCATCTATTTATAGATTTTCAATGATGGGCCGCACTTTAAGGCAAAAATCGAGGATCCCAAAACTTATGGCCCAAAATGGTAGCTTTGTCAAGACAAAGAAAGTTCTGTCGCGACATGGTTCTTATCTTTGTCGCCTAGCTGTTGTTGTGGCTTGCAGTTTCATGTCACGACATATTTTCATGCTATCTTCTTTGATTCTATCGCGACATAATTTGACTTTGTCGCGACATAGTTCTGTTGATGTTGTATGTTTTATGTCGAGACATGGTTGTCTTTTTTCGCTACAAAGTTTCTCCTAGTAGCATGGATTTGTTGTCGCGACATACTTTTTTTTTTTTTGTCGCGAAAGAGTAGTGTTGCCTTGTATTGTTGAGACTGAACTCTGTGTCACGACATTCTTTTTCCATGTCGCGACATAGTCTTATTTACTCCTTATAGCTGGCTGAACATTTTGTTGCAACATTGAATCCCTTGTTGCGATAAACTTTATGGCTCTCTCGGTTATCTTCCATTTACGTAATGACGAAATCGCTTACTGTAATTTTATTGTCATAACATAATCTTCGCTGTGTGATAGAATTCACGCCTTCAATTCGTTGTGCATCCGCCAATATGAGTTTCTTCTTTTGTCTTGACATATCTTTGGAGATATGCATTTGCAACATAGAAATTCTCAATCGCGACAACTTTGTCTTGACTTGTCTCATTGTTCTGCTATTTTCTATCATGATAGAGTTGTCTTTTGTTGCGATAGAGTTCATATGATATCTTCATTTCTTTCTGTCGCGACAAAGATTCGAAATGTCGCGACATAGTTTAGAATATTGCGACATTCTTTTTCATGAACTTCTCCAACTATGTCGCGACATAAAAATCCAATGTCATGATAGAATTTCGTCAATCTATCTCAAATTATTGCGACGGAGTCCTACAGCTTAAACCATTTCGATCCTTGTTGCGACATATACGCTGGATTATATTAGGTCGATCGCCAAAATTACGATGCTATCTTCGCGACGCGGTTCAACGCCCTAGCGATTTTAACTTTTCTTTGCTGGGTTCTCTCTTTTTCATATAAACTAAACAAAGATTGATCTAATATGTTCGTGAAAATGAATCATAGCGGTACTAAATGAATTAAAAACCAGATGGGATTGATATCTGATTCAAACACAAATTTTATGCCCCAAAGGGTGACTGTCATAAAATAATTTAGCTTTACAATTTTAAGGACATTTTTATGTTGAATCCTCGATTTGGTAGGAAACACAAGTTAGTTGTAAATTTATCTCTAAATGTAACTATCTAGAATCGGGAAGATTTTCAGTTAAGTTCACTAAACAACCAAATAATTCATATAGTGTAAACAATTCAATCATTTAACCCTAATTTGTGAGTGTGTGATGGTCTTCTCTATTTTTCCTTGGTAGATTAGTTAATCTTCTGGGATGTTACTCAAATAGTAATTTTCTCCCTTATTCTTTAAAGTCTCATAAACTTGTTTGTCATATTAATTTCCACTAATGTAGGCATATACCACCATCAGAATCAATTAGGTCTTTAGGCTTGTAATGTGGGAAGCAGAGTAAATGGGAATTTGATAATAAGGATAATTTGGGCTCGATTTTGCCGTTCACTCCACTTGACATATTTGCCTTCATATGCATTCCTTGACCTTTCATTCATGTTATCTATCTATTTCCCTCCCATTTGGTTTTGGTCGTGAGATTTCTTACACATACTTTGTATTGGTACTTTTCTTAGCCACTTCATTGAGTGCGCAGAAGCTTTCATTCCTATCTTTGAAGCTTTTTCACTTTTCATTTTCCATCAAGATTTTAGGAATAGTGCAATGTTTTGTCTTTTTAAGCTTTCTACCACCCTTAACGAACTTTGAGTCAATAACTCCCATACCAGTTGACATTAGGGTACTAGATGTTGAATACCCCTAAGGACTTAATGTTATTATAGGGAGGAAGGCTGCAGGATGAAGGCTGTTCCACCTTGACCTTTTCTTTTCACAGCTCTTTTCTCAATTTGATAATCTTCTCCCAAACTTGTCCTCTTGTGTCTTGTATTTGTCATGTAATCTGATGAATCAAGGGTTTCTTTCTTGTGGGATTATATTCTAAGGAGGAATTAAAGGCTTTTCATTTGCTGGTTGATGAAGAAATTTGCTATTAGCTCAAATGAGGGCTAATGTGTATATATACATAAGTATTATAAGGGTAGGCTTTAGAAAGGCTCAAGCTTCAAGAATGGCCTATATCATTCCTCATTAGTGATATTGCTTGGGTGGCTTAGGCTATAATCTAACAAGTTCTAGGACATTTGGAGATTTAGCTACGATGGTCCCGGAAGATGTCCCAAATCTTTAGCACAATTGTTTAAGAATACTTTTGACCATGTGCGTGTATGTCAGGTTCATAACCAACTAAAATTGTTTGCAAAAAACGGAGATCGCAGTGCTTATTTGTTTCAGGCGTTGTTTGTTTGTCTTCGCATATCCTTGAAGTTTAACATATTCATCAATAACCTTACAACTTTCCTTATCATTTATTCCTACCCCAATTCATCTATCTAATTCTTGTTTGGTTCCTGGATATGTTGCTATGCTATTTTTATAAGTTAACAGCTCATTCAAATTAACTAATCAATTCAGATGAAGTTAATACAACAACATTTCAATTCCACAGTCTATTCAATTTTACCAAACAATGCACAACAATCAAGTATTTCTACCTAGGAAATCTGGTCTCTCAATTATTTAACAAAACCATTCATTGACAGTCATCAAATTTCAATTATTTAAAGTAAAAGAAAGAAAATACAAATAAGACACACAAGAAATGCAAAATGAGAATGAACACCAATTTCTGCAAAGGGAATTTTTTTTATTAAAATGTTCAGGTATGAGAGATTAGGTACAAAGAGGGAAAATGGGAAAGAATAGCAGGGTGAGCTATTTTCTTCTTCTTTCAAGCCTATGGGAGGAATGCAGATTCACTGGTTCATACTTGTAACTAGCTGCAGAATGTGAGACTCAGGAATTTGGACTTGTGGCTGCTTGGACCTACTGTCTTCTTCACTTCTGTTGAATGCATACCACTCCATGGATAGAGTCATTTTCTTGATAAGATCATTTTGTCTCTACCCAATAGAGTTTCGGGGATACAGGCTCACCTTGGGTGAAGTACATTACAACAGTTGTTGTTGATCATATCTGACTTCGTTCCAGCACTTTTCCCTATAGTTTAGGGTGCCCTCCAATTCCTTGTCCTTTTCTCTATCCAGTCACATTTCCTTTTGAAGTTCCTTGTCACGGATACAGCATGCATACGAAGCGGGTTCTTCTCCGTAGCATCCTCACTTTCCTTCATGATTTTTATTAGCTCGCTCTATCCTCGTGAGAAATTTGATATGGGAATAAACATCTTCTCTTACCTTGAGCTCTTCATAGTTCTGTACTCTTATTTCCCATAAACTCTTCCATTCTTTAATTTCTCATCCCGAGTGCTTCCTCTGAATTACGATTTCTTAACAGCTGGCATCCATGTCAAACCATCCTTGAGTTGAAGTTGGACTTTTAGCTGGCTATCCCTCTCCTGCATCTCTTACCTCATTGCCCTTAACATTTCCATTAATTCAACATTGTTGCTTTGATGCTCTGAGCTTCCAGCTTCCTTCTAATGAGCTTGTCTCACATATGGGAAAGTTTAAGTGGGCTTGCCTTTGTTCAACCCCTGTTCTTGCTCTAGAGCTTCACTTTCAAGTTGCATTTGATTAATTTCAATGTTCTCTTCCTTATCTCTTGCAACGTCTGCCTCTTTTTCCCTGCCTATGTTCTTAGGCCCCTTGGTGATCCTGTCAGTGTCAGGGGTGATGTCCTTGGGCAATTTTCGTCTTTCTCTTAGTCTCCTTCCACACCACCTAGGATGCAAAGCTAGTGATAAGTGCTGGGTGCAGAATCAGTCCCTTGTAGCCACCTTTATAATAACTCAGAATTGAGTTTCCAATAATTTTTCCAACACTGAACTTGTAGCCCTTTAGGATGGCATACAACAACACCGCTTCCTTCTCCTTGATTGTACACAAGTGTTTGGAAGGTAAAATGACTGAACACAAAAAATAGAACCGTAACTTTGCTTGTTCAGTCAATGTTCCTGCAGCGATGGACTCGTGTTATGGTTTTTCTGGTAGTAATTGCACCTTTACTATCAGTCAACAAGGTGCCACAATCTGCAGGAAGTCGGGTTCCTTCACCAGTTTCTTGAATTTTGACCATTCTTTCTCTCATGAAGATTGTATGTTTGGTCTATCTACTCTCTATTGAAGGAAATCCATTTACCGCTAACATAAATTGTCTTATCTTTCATTCCCACCATGTTAGCATAGAACTCCTTCACCACATCTACGAACCCAGGAGCCTTGTGCTCACAAAATAAATGCCATCCCTTACTCTCAATGACTTCTTGGAAGGGAGAAATCAACTTGTTGAATCCTCTCTCTCCTATGAAGTCTATGTGTTGTAATTTATCCCTCCTAGCGACATAAGCTTGCTCTGAGACCCAGTCACTTGCTTTTTCTCCACTGCTTTATGCTCTCGCTTCTTCAGCTCCTCTCTTTATTTTTTTTATTCTTCCACTGGCTAATCAGGCTCTGCTCTTACTTCAGCTCTTTCTTCTTCTTGCCTTATTTATGCTTGAGTCTCTTGAACTATTTCTTCCTCCCTCTCTATGTACTCTTCCATGATTTCGTTTAGGTATAGGAGCTTGGGTTCGTACGTCTTAGACATTTGTTAAAAGGCTGCAGGGATCTAGGGGGTTTTCGAAAGGAAGGGAAGAGATTTGGGGCAGAGGAGAGTGAGTGGTTTGATGGTTTAATGAGGCAAGTGGCTTTTCAGGTTTCAAACATGATATATTTATAGGCTTACTATTGGTTGTACCTTCATTAAATGTCGCGACAAGAACTAGCCTAGGGTTTAATCCTTTTTAATTCTATAACCGCGACATAAAATGGGTATTATGTGATATATTTTGAAATTAGTATAACTAGATTCCGATCCTTTGTGCGATAGGAGAACAAAAATTGTCGCGACATCAAATTTGATGTTCAAGTTTACTTGTGTGACATTGAGAAATATTGTTACGACATAAACCTTCCTTGCAATATCCTGATCTAAAGTCGACTATGCCTCGACACAGAGAAAGTATGTCGCGACACAAAAATTTCATGCTCAAGTAAACCTATGTCGCGACATAAAAAATATTGTCACAATACTGTTTTTCTCTTCCAAAAACATAGGTTATTTAAAATTGTGTCGCGACATAGATAAATTGTGTCACGACAGACTTTTCTATGACTTTTAAAAGGTTGAATCAGTCCTTGTCACGACATGAAGAAACAATGTTGCGATCGAGTTTGGCAATAATGTCGCGACAGAGAGAAAGCATGTCGCGACATTGAATAGGCCTGAGTGCACAATTTTGTTAAAGTAGGATACATTCAAAGCGCGATTCTTGTTCACTCATACCAATCAGAGCCTGTCTTGGCGAAAACACATATAATCATCTAAGAACCTCAATTCAAGTATGAACAATCACATTTTATTGTCTTCACTCAATATAATTCACAAAATGATATTCAGAACATCTAAAATAAAAATGAGAATAACAAAGCTACTATTCATTTTCTGCTCTAAATAAAATTACATTCCCCCAAACTTCAACTATGCATTATCATTAAAGACAAAGTGAGGGAAATGAAAATACTCCCCACAAGTAGCGATTTTCTTTGCATATTTGGGTTTGAGAAAGTGTGCTTTTCTAATAACATCGATTTCTAATTAAAACTTCCTTTGTCACACGAAAAATTAGCAAAAACAACACTTAAAATTGAAACTAAAATTCAAACACACTAATTTAAACGAACAAAATTAACTATGAAAATTAAAATTTGCTTGGGTTGCCTCCCAAGAAGCTACTCAGTTTAATGTCTCTAGCTAGACATTTGTTGTAAAATGTCTTCAATTCAGCAAAATTCTTCCCTCTCTTTCGAATCTGGTTCACTCTTCATTTATGTTCCTTCCAAGGTAATGCTTCAATCTCTAACCATTCACTTTAAATTCACATCTAGAGTCAGTTTTCAGTGTTATTGCTCCAAAGGGTGTACTTGCTACTATTATGTAAGGACTACTCCATCTTGACTTTAGTTTTCCTGGAAACAGTTTGAGCCTGGAATTATATAATAAGACTTGTTCCCCTGCTTTGAATTCCTTCCTTAAAATCTTTTGATCATGCCACTTCTTAGTCTTATCTTTGTAGATTCTGGCATTATCACCAACATTCTCGACTCTTCAGTTCATTCAATTGGAGTAATCTTTCTTTTTTGTAGCTTGAAGTCATGATTCAATTTCATGATGGCCATGCCTTGTATTCCAGTTTCAAAGGGAGATGACAAGGTTTTCCAAATACTATTATGTATGGGGGCATTCTAATAGGAGTTTTGTAAGCAGTTCTATAAGCCCACAATGCATCATCTAACTTTACAAACCAATACTCTTTTCTGCTTATATTCACAGTTTTCTTCAGAATTTTCTTTATCTCCATAGTGGAAATTTCAGCTTGCCCATTTGACTGAGGGTGATAAGCCAATCCCATCATATGTTTGATTCCATATATTCAGCGAGTTTTTTGCAGCTTTTATTTACCGAAATGACTTATATAACTAATGATTGTTTGGGTGCTCAATGCGCTCAGTATTTCTTTGTATAAACCCTGACCATTGTGTTGGCATCATTTATTGGACAAGCTATTTGGCTTCCACCCATTTGATATAATCACAGCTAGGAGAGATATATAGATTTCCAGCTGATGATGAAAAATATCCATGAAATCTATACCCATACATAAAAAAATACGCACCACAAAGATTCATACGGGGCATTTCATTTCTGCGCATATTTAAGATTCTCGGCCGATTATCACAATGTTTTACCCATTCAAAGCGGTCTTTGGAATAAAGATTTAGGTATCAAAAACCTGATTGGAGAATTTTACGAGTTGTTCTATTTCTTGCAAGTATGTCCATATGTGATCACGTGACATTTCTCCATAATACCTTGTTACGTTTTAGAACACATCTTTATACATGATAATATACGCTCGTTTTCTAAAAAGTAGTGGGTCATCGGAAATATAAAAATATGCTATTAGTTCTCAAATTTGACTACTGCACTGGTGAATGAACTCGGGTGGCACAACTCCACAAGCTAAGTAATTACAATAATAAGGCATACCGGGGTATTAGGCGATAACAAAAACAATTGCTCATCGGGGAAAATTGCTGCGCTATTTAGTTTCCTTTTCCTTTTAGGCGGTCCTTTTCCAATCTAGACAAGTGATCAGCTATCACATTGTCACTACCCTTCAAACTCTTGCAATAATAATACCCATCTGATCAGTCTTGGCTTGGCATCTTTCTTTGTCATCAGATATCTAATTATAGCATGATCAGTGTGTATTATAACATGGGACCCTAATATGTAAGGCTTGAATTTTTCACAAGTAAACACCATTGCCAACATCTCCTTTTCTATGGTAGAGTAGTTCTCTTGTGCCTCATTGAAGGTTTTGTTGGCATAATATATGACCTTGAATATCTTTTCAGTTCTTTGTCCCAATACAGCTCCCATTGCAAAATCACTAGCATCACACATAATTTCAAATTCATTGTTCTTGTCAGGTATCACCATGAGGAGCCTTTGTCGCCCAATTTGGTTAATTTCATCAAATGCAGATGCGCATGATTCCATCAAAATTAAAATTTGCATCTTTTTCATTAGTCACATAATGGTTTGAGATTGCAGAAGTCTTTTATGAATCTTACGTAAAAACCCGACATGTCTAGGAAACTTCTTATCCCCTTGAAGAAACTGTTATAAGTGGTAAGAGAGAGTTTTATGATAGCAAATTTGCGGTCTACTTCAATCAGGTTCTTGATCGCGACACAAGACAATACCTACATTACCATGAAATGACATTTTCCGTTTAGCTGGGTCTGCGTCTTGGCGCCAATGTATTTCAAATTATCGAGCAATTCTCAAATCACGGATCCATAAGGCGAGAAGTCATCCATGAAGATTTCCATAGCCTCTTCCACGAATCGAAAGCATAGACATCATACACCCCTTTAAAGGTGGCGGGGAGCATTACATAATCTAAAAGACATCCTTACAAAAGCAAAAAGGTGCCATGGACAATGTAAATGTAGTTTTTCTCTGATCCTGCGGGGCTATAAGAAATCTGGTTATACTGAGAATATCCATCAAGAAAAGCGATAATGGGAGTGCTTGCTAACACATCCAAGCATTTGGTGTGAAGGTGAGATAATTGTCCTTTTTGGTAGCAGTGTTTAGTTTTTTGTAGTCTATACACACTCTCCATCCTGTCATAGTTCTTGTAGGAATCAATTCATTCTTCTCATTTTTTATTACAATGAATCCACCTTTCTTGGGAACCACATGAACTGGGCTTACCCAAGGGCCGTTTGAGATTGCATATATGAAGCCTGCATTCAATCATTTCAGTACTTCTTTTCTGACTACTTCTTCTAGTACTGAATTTAGTAGCATTCTCCTCCAAAAGGATCTTTTGCATACAAATAGAAGGACTGATTCCTTTCAAATCATCTATAGACCAAGCTATTGCTTTCTTGTATTTTTGAGAAATCTCAGGCAGGGTTTTGTTCTTCAAGCTCTTATTGATCAATTGAAATGATATACGGCTGCTGTTTAGGTTGCAAAGAAAGAGCTACTTCAAATGTTCAGGCAATTCTTTTAGAATCAAACCCTCTAAGCTTTTGTTTACTTCAATAGCTTTCTCTTCATAACTGCTAAATTTTTCATATTCTAATTTCTTCAACACTGAGTACTGCCTCTTTTAATTTAAAATTAGAGTTCAGAAATTTAACTTCGAGATGCTCAACATACTAGAAATTCATCTCATTCTCGTTCATTGAACTTTGAAAATTACAATAATTTACCAGTTCAGAACTGATGGGAATTTTTGTTTCTATAATCTCACACTCATCATTAATAAGTTCTGGTTGGTTCAAACTGTGATTGAGATTGAATTGCACTACCTCATTTCCAACCCTGAGAGTTAGTTCTCCTTTCTTAACATCGATCAAGGCTGCTCCTGTTGCTAAGAAAGGCCTTCCTAACAGCAGTGGGACTTGTTTGTCTTCTTCTATATCAATAACTATAAAGTCCACTGGGAAAATGAACTTTCCCACTTTGATCAGCACATATTCAAGAATGCCCTCAGGTTTAGCCAAAGTTCTATCTGCCATCTGCAAGGTCATGGCTGTGGGAGTAAACTCCCCCAAACTAAGTCTTTTAACCATAGATAAAGGCATCAAGTTGATGTTGGCTCTGGAAACACATAGAGCTTTTCTCATATTAGAATTCCCAATTTTGCAAGGTATAGTGAAGCTGCTTGGATCTTTCATTTTCTCTTGTAAAGACTTTTGGATAAGCGCTTGCTAGGTTGTTTGTCGAGCTCACTACCCACTTCTTCACTAATTTTTCTCTTTACGCTCCAGCCATATCCTTCCGCTGAATTTTGCATAGTGAGGCATTTGAGTCAAACCTCGAAAAGGGATATTGATCTCTATCTTCTTAAACATGTTCAGAATGCAGGGTGATCTTCAAGCTTTGCCTTCTTTAGCCATACGAGGGCAATGGAACGAGGATTATGAAGCTTTAACTGCACTTTCTTCTTCCTTAGATTTCCCTTTTCCAACACTTTACTCTTCTTGCATTTTCTCTATTCTATCTTCTTGATAACTCCTGACTGTCTTTGCTTGATTCTTCTCGACTTCACCACATGTTTTCTCTTCCTCGGGTTCCTTAACACCTCATTTCTTCTCTTTACAATTCTGCGCCACTACTTAGAGTTACTGCTAAGCAATCATTCAGATTCTTCCTTATGTCATTTAGGAATGCATCCTTGGATTGATTCTGCATGGCTAGGGCCAACTGCCCTACCTGAGTCTCTAGATTATTCAAAGAAGCATTGGTATTGGCTTGAAACACAGTTGTGTTTGCCTGGAATGCTGCTAGCTTAACGAAACTTACGCTGTGTATGTTTAGTAGCCCTCTTGTACACCCCCGTAGAAAGCAAGCATGCGGTCCTCGAGGAATTAGACTCCTACGCCTTATTTTTACGCTGCATGTCACCTTCTTTATTCTTCATTCTTTATTGTTATGTTGGAACCAGGTGAGGCATGATATTCTTATTTGCATAATGCAATCGAGATCTTTGAACTTGTTGTGCTCCTCCTCCATATGAGAAATTCTCATGGTTCCTGAGCGTTGGTGTGTAGTGAGTGTGTAAGTTGAGATTGGGCTTAAAAGTATAGCTCCTATTGGCATTAAGGTACTATGCCTCCTCAACTTGGTAGGAACCCTCATGGGTTAGTCCCTCCTCAACACTATTTCTTTTCTTTCCTTCGTTACTTTCCTTCAAGTGTAGTGTGCATTTCTTCTCTCGCTATTTCCAAGCTTGTTCATTGTGCATCGTCAACTTTGCTTCTATGTGATCTCGGAGTTAAGCTCAATTACACCACTCCCCACTTCCGATCCTAGCTGTGCTCCTGAGAAGCAAGATGGAGCTTTGTAGTTGCATTTGGCAAGGTCTTTAATGAATTGCCTTGCCTCCTTAGCACTTTTTCTTTTGAAAGCCCACGTAATTGCATGGTGCTCACCTTTGAGGCATAATTCATGGAATGGTAGAAAATGTCCATCTTAGTGGTTAGATCTATTCCATGCATAGGGAATTGTAGAGACTTTTATCCTCCCCCTGTTTGAAGACTATGATTTCACTTTTCCTTTCAGAAAATAGGGCTAGAGGGAAAAATCTGCTCATATAGGCCTCCACTAATTCCTCCCAATTTGTCACTAATCCAACAGGTAGTGACTCAAACCAAGTTGCTGCTACATCTCTCAGTGAAAAGGGAAAGAGTTGCAGCCTGTTCACTTCTGGTCTTACCCTATTCAGCTTGACTGTGTTAGCCATTCTCATAAATCTTCCCATATGTTCATTGGGGTCTTCACTGGGATGACTAGTAAACTGATGTTGTTGTACCATTGCGATAAGAGTTGGCTTGAGTTCAAAATTGTTGGCTGTTTGCCTTTTTCTATATAGACTAAAACCCCTCAAATTAACATAGCTACAAGAGCCTTACAATTCTCTTGTATCCATGTCACTTTGGATGAAGTTGCTTGCTAAAATAAATTTCTCTAAATGTTAAGGATTAAAAATAAGGGTTCAGTCTATGACACTGCAAGTGCACAGGCCATACAAGTAGTAAATCTGAATGTAAGTCCAGGTATCATTCCCACAGAGATTGATAGCGAATGGTCAACTACTCAACTACTAAAATTTCATATTATTTGGACTCAAAACTCATAATGAATGTTTTATCAAAACTTCACAAATTAAAAAATCTATACCATTGAATAAGTTCAAACTAAACTAAAACGAAAGTAAATGACTAAAAATAAATTGTATATAAAAGAATGAATTGAATCGGTTTGCGTGAGAAAGCAGCGAATCAATGAAATACAATGAGAGCAGTCCCGATTAGGCACTAAATCCATTGCTCTGTTTATGTATGGATATGATTTTTGTCAAGATTTACTAATTGTAGAAGATTGGATTTCTCCCTATTCCTTTGGTTTGATATCCTTGCTTCTCTAAAGTCGAGATCAAACCGACTAACATCAAATTCTCTTATAAGATCTGGAGTATTTCTTTCTCAATACTTCACACCCATTTCCTGTTGACAACAGAACTTTTACTTTACCTTCTCAGGATTTTCGAAAAATTTCTACTACTTAATTGGTGGCTCAACCTCCAGATCTATGGATTTATCCCTTTCCCTTGATCAGATCTAAGCTTACCGCAGGGGATAGGAACTACCCTTAGATTAGGTGAACTCTCTGATTATTTATATTGTTAAAAATACACCCCTCCAACTTCAATTACATATGAGCGAATGGGGTTTATCAAAATATAAACTCTCGAGGCTTCAGCCCGATTCGTCGGCGGTATTGAAGTCGAACATACCAGAAAAAGAATGCTCTCG
Source organism: Tetrastigma voinierianum (assembly GCA_016808115.1). Lineage (NCBI taxonomy): Eukaryota > Viridiplantae > Streptophyta > Magnoliopsida > Vitales > Vitaceae > Tetrastigma > Tetrastigma voinierianum. Next base: position 32,659 of record JAEQBH010000002.1, on the reverse strand, counting down.
ACTCTCATGAGATCTCCATCTACTTGTGTCACTCGGGAGGGCATCTGGATCTCGAGGTAAAATACATTCCCTCGAATGGTATTAGGTACTACTATTGGGAACTTATCCATTAAAAGCGACAGGCTAATTAAAAATCAAACCCAAATTAATTCTCCATAAGTAATGCGGGGAAAGGCGTAACTAAATGTAAAATCAAATCCGGTTTGCGTTAAATTACTACATTGCAATTAAGAAATGAAGTGCAGATCACGCCTGACAACATAATTGCAATAAAGCGAGAAGAAATGAATTCCAGAAATTTGTCTAGATTTCATAAATTTCCGGGCAGTAATGCTTAAGAAAAATAATAAGGCAAAATCGGCTCTACTCGTCTGCGTACGGTTCGCGATTCAAAACCGAGAAAATAAAACTAAAAAATCCCTAAAGAAATAAAAATAAAAATCTACTACATAATATACCTTGAGTTCTCTTTGCTTTTCCCTTTTAAGGTCGTGAAGAAGGAGAAAACTACTTTACCATTCTAAAGCTATCTATTTATCTTTGTAAAAAGAATGCAGGCCGAATCACGAAATGCTTTCGGGTGAAATCGAAGAAAAGCCCGGCTCAGCATTCTGTGCGCGACCTCAAATTGATGTGGCGACATGATTTCTCTTGATGGCTCGTGATGGTCGCGACCTCTTCCTTTTACATTGCAACCAATTTGTCTTGCAAATGCCTTAATCAATAATTACGCTCATCAGTCATGTCGCGACATCATTTGTTCAGTGTTCCTTCGGTGTCGATATCGCGACCTCAGTCCCATGTCGCGACATCATTTTCTTTCATTCTTTGACCACGAGGTTGCAACATCAATTTTGAGTTGCGCGACCTGCCTGTTTATTTGTATGGCGACTTCATGTTGTGACTTTGATTTCTTGGTGTAATCGTGTTGATAAGATCTTTTTGCCCTTCATATGTATCAATTTTATGTGTGACTTCATGGTGATGTCGAGACTTCTTTTCTTCTATTTCTTTTCTTGATTTGCAACCTCGGTTCCTACGTTGCGACTAATTTCTTCAGCACCGACTATTTCCCGGTCGAGACATCAAGGTGGTATCGATGACCTCACTTTCTTACGCTCGACTCTTCTTCGAGGTGCGACCATGTGAGTGGTCGCGACATCATCTTTGGTCCTTGATCTTGAATCTTCCTGTTTTTATGTCGCGACACCAGAGTGATGTCGCGACATCAATTATGCCCTTTTGGCGTCGCAACCTCCTCTTTCAAGTCATGACTTCACTTGTTCACGTTTCAGTTTCTTATTCAAAGCCAAATTTGTTGATGTCGTGACCTGGAATGGGCGCGAGGCGGAAGGCTTTACGTCGCGACCTAACTCTAGTCGTGACCTGATTATCTTCTTGATTGATTTCTTCGATTTTGCTAAAATTTGAGTTTACGCTGTATTTTCCTGCCAATGAAATTTACAGTCGATACCACTTTTCTTCAAACAATTCAACATTTATCTCATAATAAAGTCAGAAAAATGGATTAAAAACCTAATGAGCTTTTAGACTCATCAAATTCCCCCAAACTTAAGATTTTGCTTGTCCCCAAGCAAAGAAAAGAAAGAATTGTTTGTCCTCAAACAAATAAGCTTAGAAAATTTTTAAGGACATTTTTCTGATTCCTATCACAGTCTTTCTCATTCCACCTTCTGATCTGGAATTAAGAGATACCAACATCATTTTAAATTTTAGTTTTGATTCAAGAATAAGACATGGTATACTTCTATCACAAATTTCTTGATGAACTAATGTATTCAAACAGTTTATTCAACAAGTCTTGTTCTCTGTGTGTGTGTAGGTCTTCAATCCTTTTCATCTTCATGTTGAATTTAGTTAATCTTCTGGGAGTTTTCTTGAACTGTTTGTCTAAGTCCCATAGGCTTGTTTTTCATATTGATCTCCACTAATGTAGGTAAATCCAACGCCCGAAATCAATGAGGTCTTTGAGGGCTTGTAATGTTGGGCTTAGGTATTGGGTGATAATGGAAAAATTTAAGTTGTAAATCACCTGAGTTTTCGTCTTTTCTCTACATTGTTGCCTCCAACTTTCACCCTTTTTATTCTTTGTTCTTTCTGATTCTCCTCAATCTTAGCCTGATTCATCTTTTTGAATTATTTTTATGGAATTTCAATTTCCATATGTACTTGATTCAGGCAGATTCCTTTGTTCTTGAACTCTTTTGCTTTTATTTTTCTAAGATTTGGAATAGTGCAATGTTTTGTCTTTTTAGGCTTTCTATTACTCTTAGAGAACTTTGGGCTAGCAACTCCATACCCGAGTTGGCATTAGGGTGCTATGTGTTAAAAACACCCCTACAGAGCTTAATTAATTGTTCCAAAGAGGGAAGCCAGGCCACAAGACAAAACTTATTCCTTATTTCACTAGCTTCTTCTTCTTTACTTCTTCAACTCCTTCATTGTCAAATTTTGGAAATATTATTCCCCCAAACTTGTTTCTTCCTTCATACTAAACTTTTTCTAAGTAGGCGGATAATTTGGGCTCTTTGCTCTGGGAGTTGTGCGAGGAAGAGAATTTGGTTTTCGATTCTTTTGCTCATTGGAAATAAGGCTTATTTATTGTCTCAAATCAAGGAACTAGAGAATATGCTTAAGCATATATTGGTGGAAGCAGGAAAGCTCAAGCTTTGCCAAGGATGGCCCTGCATCATTTCATTGATTGTTTCACCTTAGATTTCGCCTCAATCGATAATCAAACAAGTTCTGAGACTATGGACTCTCAATCCTAGAATTTCCCAAAGATGTTCTGAATTCTGTCAAAGTTTCATAAGTTTTGTTGACCTAAGTGTATTATTTCTTCAAGACTTGTATTTTATTTCTTGTTTACCATTTAATTTCAGCAGTATTTTGTTCCATGTGATAGCCAAATTTCCCAATTTTGCAAACTAGCCCGAATTTAAGCGATGCGAGGCAATACTCTATTCCGAGTTTAATCACATTCACGCCACACGATTCTTTCTGAATTTACGTTCTTGAGGCAAGAGCAATTATTTATTTGATTCTTGTACAACAAAAAGAATATGACATAGAAATAAAAATTCAGATATCATAAACAATCAATTTGTAATTCAATCAGGAATTTTATTCAAATATCAAAACATTTCAATATTGTACAATCTGCTTTCTTTACAATAAAATTTGTAACTAAATTGAGAAAAACTCTATATTTCTTGATCTGAAATCCTATATCTTCCCCACTGAGAAGGTTGCGGCTCACCTTTGCTTTAAGAATTTGCAGGACTCACCGGACCTTGAGCTCGCTCGAGAGTGATTGTTGTGAACAAGTTTCAGACGAGGAACCCTCCCTTTTCTTTAGAGGCTTCTTTGGTTGATGGGTTCTAATTAACCCTTCTTCCAAATCCCTTCCCATCAACCACTCTCTTGATTACACAACGTTTTATGGAACAAAGAATAGAATTGGTTTGTTTTTCGACTCCATTCATTCCATAAAATCTGTGTTCGCAACCTTGGAGCTCTTCTTTTCTCTCAGTCTTCCTTTTCTCCATTCTCTTCGTTTATTTTCCAGTACATTCTCCCCATCCTTTTATAGTGATTTGCGTCTCTTGGGAATTACAAGGCTATTTATTCTTTCTTCAAATTTTCAATGAATGGATTAAATGAGGTTCCTCGAATTCTTGCCCTTTTGATATTTCCAACTGAGGTTTTTGGGCCTTTGGTGAGAATATTGATAGTTTTTCTTGAATTTATTAAATTTTCCTCTTATTATTCTCCTCGAAACTGAGCATACTAAACAGATTTGTTTAATCAAGAAATTGATTTCTGTTTCTGCATTAATAACTATTTATTTCAAAGATTCTGAATGAATGATGCGAGGCGAAATGTTGGGATGGTGTAGTTTAATGGAATTTGAAGTGGTATAGACGTTTGGTTCAATGTCATGATTGCAATATGGCGGTCGACACGTGGCTCTAAATTAATGATTTTTCAAATAATTTTTATTTTTTTTTTTCTTCTTTGGGCGCCCAAAATGAGAGGTTTTAATACTTCTTTATTTGACTTTAGGACTATTTTGGTCATGACATCAAAATTTTTGGTTGTGACCTGAAATGTGGTCACGACAGGGAAAATGGTGAAAAATGTTCTGTCCCTCCTTTATTTCAGTCGTGACCTCAATTTCATTATTTTGACTTTCTTTTCCACTTTTATTTTTCACATCCGGCCTGCTGGGTGGTTTGAATTAATGGTAGACCCCGAACATAAACACGCACCAAATTCACAGCAATTTCAATTTATTCAGTTCCAATCAAAACAAATACTACTCAATTCATCTTCATCATGCAAAAATTCAACAACTTCCACGGGATAGATTTCACGAACTATTGAGTAAGTGCCCGCATCCTGAGGCCCGGCGGATGGATGCGAGTCCATACTTTCTATAATGGTCGGAATGCAACTAGAAGCATTGATTGATGCCGCAAAAATTTGGAGGGACACTAATGAAGAAAACAACGAACCAAGCTTATGAAATCTTGGAAGATCTTTGACTAATACAAATCGTGGCCTAGGGAGAAGATTTTCCGGTAAAAGCGTGGGAGGCATGGATAATGAGGTTCTCCAACAATCTAGTTGCTCATGTTTGACTAACTAAGCGATTAGCAGACGGCGGAGTGCGCGAATGCCATACGGACTAACCCATGGGGTTATTATTGAATTTTGTGGAGGACAGCCTGTGCTTGCGGAATGCGGTCGAGGAAACCAAAGCGCCAGAAACGAGCATTATGTGTCGAGTTTAATCAAAACCAGCCACGACGACAAGAGACGATATGGAAACAACTATCATAATAAAATCGAGGCCCGAGGGTGGCGTATGATTAGAAGTCAGTTAGTTAGAACAATCAAGGGTATGGATGGAGGAACAATCAGAACAACATGCCACCACCCCGAGTGAGCGAACCAACTCCTGAGAAAAAGGTGGACTTGGAACAAGCCCTTGCGCAAATGCTCACCTCACACACTGCCTTTATGAATGAGACAAAGGCAAATATGCAGCAATAGGCCACCCAATTAAACAAACAAACGGCCACCGGTTAAACTTGGAGGTACGGATAGATTCGAATGGCGATCTATTATGAGAAAGGCAATAGGGTTCCTTACCCGAAGCAGCTTCGAAAGTGAACCCAGAAGAGATGGGAATGAACATGTTAAGCGGAGTCCAACGCTAAAGTGGTAAAGAATTGGAGACACGAGAGCCGTGTTCCCGGTAACGAAGGGTAGAGGGGCGAGAAGAGTCATCGGCCGGTCGAGGAGTGGTGAGTGCGGATAGGGGAACAACCCCCGAGAGAAATGAGTGCGTAGGAAACCACAATGGCCAGACGAGGAATGACTCACGGCCGGCCATTTGATTCGGTATCCACAGCGTCTAAAGAAGCATAAAGTTGGATAAACGGTTCTGAAGTTCATGGAAGTGTTCGAGAAGCTACATATCAATATCCGTTTGCGTGCTGCAGAGCAGATGCCCGAGTTATGTAAAATTTATGAAGGACATCTTGTCTTAGAAGAAGATTGGCGGATTCGAGAAGCAGGTTAACAGCGAAGAATGTAGTGCCTCCTTGAGGAGGAAGCTACGCAAAGCTAAAAAGACCCGAGCCGGTTTTCTTATCAGTACCATTGGAAATGATATCTTTGAGAGCATTATTGTGGGATTTGGGTCTGCAGACAATTAATCCTCATCTTACCTTCTCCGTTTTTAAGCGTTTGGGATTAGGTGAATCTCGTCCGACTACTATCACGCTGGTGGTGAAGAAGCGGGTCAACGAAGCATCAGGAGAGTAATAGAGTGTCTTAGTAAAGGTTGACAAGTTTATCTTCCCGGCGGTTTCATTGTTTTAGATATGGAAGAGGATAAAGAAATACCCGTAATCTTGGGTAGGCCAGTTTCTTGCAATGGCGAGCAATGATTGATGGAGGGAGAAATAAATTGAGAGTGCGGGAGGATGAAGTCAAGTTCAACGTGTTCGAAGCTATGAGACACCCGGTAAAGAGTGATACATGTTTCATAAGAGGAGATAGTAGAGAGTATATTATTCTAGCGAAGTGGTCTCACGGATCCTTTGGAGGCTAGCCTAGTCGGGGTAAGTCAGAGAATATGAGCGAAGGCGGAGGGAATATGTAAAATGGATGGATTCTTTCGGACCCAATAGAAGGAAATACTTCGAATCTCTAGGTGAAAGTGCTAAACCGCCAGTACCATCAGTTGAACAACCACCCAAAATGGAACAAAAACCTTTACCTAGCATCCACCTTACCAGTGATCATCTCAGCATCCTTGACTGAACTAGAGGAGGAGAAGTTATTGAGGGTCCTTAGAGATCATAAAAATGCGCTCGGATGGTCTCTAGCCGATTTAAAAGGGATTCGCCCTTCCATGTGCATGCATCGTATTTTGCTGGAAGATGGGCATAAACCCTCAGTGGAAGCACAGAGGAGGTTGAATCCAACTATGAAAGAGGTAGTCAGAAGGAAATATTAAAATAATTTGAATCTTGGGAGTAGCCCATCTGTTCGAGACATTTGATTCATCGGTGTGAGTCAGTTCAAGTAGTGCCTAATAAAGGGAGGAACAAGCGTGTAAGAGCAGGAGTACAACATGTGCTGCCTTCTCGAGCGGTTGTCAGTTGGAGATTTTGTAATGGACCCATCGGAGGCGAGACAAAGCCATGAAAAGATCATTTCCCATTCTTGGTTTACGGATCGGATGTTGGATCGATTAGCCGGTCATGAATATTATTGCTTTTTGGATGGATATTCCGGCTATAATCAAATTGTGATAGCCCTTGAAGATCAGGAGAAGACGACATTCACATGTCCCTATGGGACATTCGCATTCAGGCGGATGCCCTTTGGGCTGTGCAATGCGTCGGGCACTTTCCAACGATGTATGATGGCCATATTCTGGAGCGTGGTTGGGAGAGACAAATAGATTGTCTTCATGAATGATTTTGATGTGAGCAGTTGTTTGACATAAACATCTGGAAAGGTGAGATCAGGATATTGATAAGATGTGAAGAGACCAACTTAGTACTCAATTGGGAGAAGAGCCATTTTTGCTAGTGAAGACCAAACCAATAACCAGGACATCGGATTTGTTAAGAGGAATAGAGGTAGACAGAGACGGGTGAAGCAATTGAAAATTGCCTCCACCCTGTCAGTAAAGGGATGAAGTTTTTAGGCCACGGCCCCGGATTCTATAGGCGATTCATCAAAAGCCTCTCCAGTTACCGACCGTTGTCTAATCTCTCACGATCGAGGACCCCTTTTGAGTTAATACCCGGTGTTTGCGCATTTTTAATTAAAAGATAAATTGGTATCGGCTATTGTAGTAGCTCCCGGTTGGTCCTTTCCATTTGAGCTTATGTGTGGCGCGAAATTGATTTTGTGATTGGAGCAATGTTGGGGCGGCGAGAAGAAAATTTCCGAAGATGGCTCTACTATCGCGGCGAGAACCTTGAATGATGCTTCGGGGTTAGTTACCGCCACTACGAGAAAAGAACTATAGCTATTGTCTTTGCTTTTGACAGAATTCAGGCCTTATTTGATTGGTAACAAGGTCGTAGTTCTGCGATCGATACGCCATAAAACGCGTGACAAAAAAGATGCCAAACCAGACTAATCAGGTGGGTTCTTTTCTTTACCTTAAAATTGACGTTGAATTAAAGACAAGAAAGGCATTGAGAATCTAGTTGCAGATCATCTTTCACGATTGGAAGGGGCAAGTGATGAGGTTTAATTGAATGACGATTTTCACTGACGAAGCGACTCTTAGCTATTAGAAGACAGAGGCGATTCCATGGTTTTGGGTCGTGAATTATTTGTGCTTGAGTAGTCCGCCGAATTTAATATCATGAGAAAAAGAGGTTTTCTCACACTTGAAACGCTATTATTGGGAGGAGCCAATTCTTCGGACCATTCACGCTGACCGTGATCCGGAGATGTGTGCGAAGATGAAATGAATAGTATCTTGAACCCTTTGCCACACTTTGCCATGTGGTGGACACTTAGGTGGCCAGCGAGCGGTGACGAGTTAGCCCGTCGGGGAAACCTGCGGCCTACCTTGTTGGGATCTTCAACTGTTTCAGCTATCCATATGATGATAATGCAAACGAGTCAGGGGGCATTCAGAAGGATCATTTTTGCCGCATCTTATTAAGAAACCACTGTTGGGCTGGTTCACCAGGATAGGTTCATGGGACAGCTGAGTGATCTTATCTTAACATATATCTTACCCAAGTGATGGATTAAATCTGAAGTGGTTGAGCTTCATTCAGGCCCACTAACGAGTCTGAGATCAAATGGCTCAGATTCACTCCCATGACCTCATTCTGGATGGGACTCTGAACATGAATCATGGTCATGGTACTCAAACTACATGATAGATGGACCATTTGGGGTCTTGCAAAAGTATGGAACAGCCACCAGTATCCTGCACTGCTCGCAGCGCAGATCCAAGTGGGCGAAGTGAGAACTATCAAGTAGAGCCGAATTGACCGGAAGGACAGATTCGGAGGACGTTGAGATTGATTATAGATACGGACATCGACTAAAACCGCCGGTATCGTGGCTTTACCGATTGTTTATGGAAAGCAACCGTGCAGTTGAGGTCCGACATCAGAGCTTTCACTGGGCAGCTCAAACGGGTTCAGATATGGAACTGTTGCCGTGAGGTGAAACTGTTTATCTGAACTCAGGTGTTGGATGGTTAAGGTGAGACATGAAGGCCTCTTTGTGCATTTTACAGGAAAGAACAAAACTGTTGGATCAAGCATATTGGGGAGGAACGGGTGGGCAGCTTCAGGATCTTCTTGTTTTGAGCTGGCACTAGGCTTCTTTGGGGGCCGATCAGATCAGTGGGGATTTTCGGATACGAGGATTCTTTTCAGTGAAGGAGCCAGAGGGTTATCTGAGAAAGGGCAAGGCTATGAACAAGCACACAGCGGTTGAATCATGTTTGGGGGGTTCCATCAGGACTGGCGGGATCCATTTCAAGGCCAGTGACAGGCAGGATGATTCAAGCAGTTCTTTCTAAGGAACTGGGACTGGGAACTGCTCCCAGAGATTAACAAGCTGTTAAACTGTTTGTCAACACTCTCATTCTTTGGGATGACCTTAGGCCTCTTGGTACTCACTTTTATCATCAGAGTTGGATTTTTATTATATGACTGGGTTTATCGACAGTTTGTGCATTTACATTAATAATGGAATTATTATTTCATTTTTTGGATCTTCATCTTTTGGGTTTTTTGGGTAAAGTAACCGGGGAGATCAGATTCAAAGTTAAGAGGTCACAGGTGCGACACGGGGAGGGTATATTTGTGATGGTGTGTTTGTTTTTGGTTTTCTCATAACGTCATGGCGGTCGGCTTTCGCTGCTTAAACATTGCAATCTCATGACATCAGTTTGACCCTTCTCACCGGGCGTCATGAAGCTGAGTTCAGTTCGCGGCGTGGTTTTGCCCTTCTCAGGACCGCGGGCGTTGGGATCTCAGTTGGCGATTGGAGAGAATCTTCTTCTCTGGGCATCAGCGACGTTGCGGTGTAACCAGGCGTTGCCTCATTGGAGCAGAACCACCATCAGTTTAGCTCACCACCGCATTATATCTTTTGAGCCCCTAAGTGCCTTTGACCTCACCACGCAACCACACGGGAATCCAGGCATCCATGCAGCCAGGAGCGACCATTTTGCCTCCGAACTTACACCTACAGCCACCACAGGCACCTTACTACGGAATCCACATGCTCATGACCACCATCACACACATGGAGTAATCACTGCACCGGATTGGACTGTTCTACTGACCGGACTCCCAATCCACTCATATTAGTTCAGGTGAGCAGGTTGGGTTTGTCGTATATCCTAGGGCTTGTGTCTACTTCTCTGTGACTCATTTGGCCCTAGTGTTCATAGTGCATTGTAGGTGCTCGACATATTGTCTAGACAACCTGGGTGTGCCACCTTGGTGACGTTTGATTTCATTGTCCTTCTAGGAGCTCTAGTACTTCCACCTATGTCGGGTAAGAGGCAGAGTTACCTACAGCGAATTCGGGCAGTGAGGACGTACGAATTTCGATGTCACGAGGTTCGTGCGAGCGGTCTTAGCGATGGTTCGGCACCATGCACTGCAAGAACCACTCTTTATCAAAAGAAAGAGGGTTTCCATCAACGGCGGCTTCTTCTACAAGACAATTGCGGCCAAGGATGGCGGAGCGCTGCGACCACCGTCTAGCTGCGATGAGTGTGGTGCGGGAATTCACGCCAACCTCGCCTCCCACGTCGTCAAGGTCGGGTGCGGGAGGTGTGTTGGTAGACTTCGGTCGCGGAGTCTATCAACCACTTTTATGTCTTGATCATGTCCCCGGGCCTTTTGATCCACGACTTTACAGGCGACCAGTGCCACAGGGTCGTTCGGGTCTTCGACAAATAAGGCGGGGTGAGGTGAAGCTCAACAATGAGGGGCCGCGTAGTGCTTCAGGCCAAGCGTATGGCATATATCCCAAATATAGCAGCGCAGTGTCACCTATCAGTTTATAACATGTTTTGGAGTATAATAAACGTAAAAATATATTTATCGAATAAAATAAGCAATAACTTGGAATTAATACATGATGCAAGGAGTAAATTACTAAATTACCAATTCATGACCCAAGGGTCATAATATAACAAATTCATATGCCAAAGTAGGAATAAAGCATAAGTTAAATCGAGAGTAATAAAAGAAGATATTAGGGCAATAAAATAAGGAGGAAGAAAATTGAGGAAGAGGCACAGTGTGGCTTGAAGAGAAAAGGAGGAAGTTTCCTCCTTGGAAAGTGAAATAAAAAGAGGATAAGATCCAAATAAAGGGATAGGAGCCAAAAGAAATATCTTATTTTGGTCTTGGAGAAAGAGGAGGCACAAATACGGATAAGAGAGAAGAGAAAGAAAGGAAGAAGAAGAAGATTACGGGTATGGAGCTATGAGTTTGGTATAGAAAGCCTTGAAACCATGAATATGTGTATGTAAACTAGGTGTGTATGGAACTGTGAATATTTGTATGAATACACATGTCTTGGGGTGTATGGAACTATGATTTGGTATAGCTTTGTATGGAAACTATGGGAGTAGTGAGTCTAGTTTGGACTGAGGTTTAGATACATGGTTTAGAACCCTCTATCACAGTGTATGGTTTTTGGGTTTGGAAACTCTAAACTCATTTCTTATATGGTTGAGTTAAGAGAAGGCTTTAAGGCTCTCAATATGTGTATGAGAAGAGGTCTAGTTACTTGGAAGTTGAACCAGGAAAATTCTCTAGTGTTGATCATATATGATATCCGGACTGTGTAGAGCAGTTTTTAGGTCGAAATGAAAATCTGGAAGTAAGTGTAGCCTGTGAAATTGTGGCCATCAATGAACTTGATGTTAGGCTTTTGAATTTCTCAGTCGGTTTCTGTAGACCAGGATTATGGTCTTTTTACTCGAAGCAGTCAAATGGGAAAGGGGTGGTCAAATGAGGTCGTCGAGCGATGCTGCCGAAGCGATTGCTCGTCAAGCGGTACTCGTCGAAGCGGTACTTTCATCAAGCAGGTACTCATCAAGCGGTGCGTCCAAAGCGGTACTGGCGTCCGGCAGTGCTCGTTAAAGCGTGCTCGTCAAGCGTGCTCGTCAAGCGGTACTCGTCGAAGCGATGCTCGTCGAAAGCGATTGCTTTCGCCGTCGAAGCGATTGCACCGACGAAGCGGTATTGTCAGCGATATTCTGTCGGAAACAATACTCGTCGGCGATTGCTTTCGTCAAGCGATTGCTCGTCACTTCAGCACAGCTCGTCAGCTCGTCAAGGTTATTGCGCGCTGACCTCCAACCGGAGTCATAACTCCTGCCGTTTGAACTCAGGTTGGGTGTTCTTGGACTCTATGGAAAGCCCATTGAGTCGAGAATACATTCATATGCCTGAGGAGGATAGTAGATGGCAAAGATCGAGGTGTTAGAGTGAGGCTCATCCATGACAGCTCTGGCTCGTCGATCGAATCGACTCGTCAAGGCGGCTGCGCATGACCTCCAACCCGGAAGGTCACCTTGCTCGGCCGTTTGAACTTTCAGGTTGGGTGTTCCTATTGGACTCTATGGAAAGCCATGGAGTCAAGAATCCATCAATAGACAACTTGATAAGATTGGAACTCATATTAGTTCCAGAAAACCTGAAGAAGCAGTAGGCAGTACAGGTAACCATAGTTATTTGTATTAGGAATGCTAATAATGTAATTCATAAATAACTCATAAGCATACATAGTAGCATAGTTATTTATGCATGTAATGAATATAAAAAATGAAAGATATGAATAAATGATGGTATATTTATATATCACATATGATTCTAGAGATAATGATAATTATTCGGGAATATGAGGGCCCTCGCGAGCATAAATACACGGTGATTATGCGGCAGAACACGGTAGAGGATAGATGGGCATGCCTATTAGGAAGAATAAATTACACCCGGCATATCGGGTTCCTATTCGGAAATCGGGACAGTTTGGGTCGATGACCGCAGATCCAGTTTGGATCGGGTGGCCCGAAAAGTCGCCACCGGCGCCTAGGCCTCAGAATGAGTCAACTGTCTCGGGCCGGTGATGATACCTCAGGGTATAATATTCCTGAGCGCCTACGGGCCCTCATGGACCTTTGTTTCATGCAGTGAATCTCTGGCGCCTTCCGGGCCCTCATGGATTATAGTTTCTGTATCCACTTCTAAGGTTTATGCAGACATGAAACATAAAAAGAAATTGACGGGTATATGCAAAGGAAATGTAGAGAATACATGACATGATATGAGAAGCATAACACTGCTATGTGATGACGGTATACAATTACAAGAATAAGAAGTAAAGTACAAGTTGACATGAAAAGTATATGGAAGATGATAAGAAATGAAACTGATTATGAAAAGTATATATATATGAGAAATGACAAGAATATGTACATGCTATATGTGTTATATGCAATTACAGCCCAGCTATAGAAGTGTGGTGACTCTTAATAGAAGTCATATTCCCACTAAGGCGTAAAGCAGCACGGGTGTTCAATCAGTGTAGGTGCGAAAGAGGAAATCGACGGGGCAATCCATCGCCGGAGTCAAAGGCCACCTGGCCCAATAGGTGCCGCTGGAAGACCTTTAGGTCTATTTTGTATATGAAAGTTTGCTTAAACCAATGTAAATATTATAGATGTTGAACACTTCCATATATGGAGCTTGTATATATATTTGTAATCATTGCTAAGGAATATAATACAAGTATGGTATTTAACATTATATGAATATCTTAAGTGTAAAGGTTATAAGTTAAAAAAAAAAAAAAAAAGAGTGACCCTCGCCGGCATCCTATCTTGAGTTGGGGCGTCACACGAGTCGGCATCACTTCATCATGTAAAGCGTCTCATTCAGAAGGCGAATGTGTGTGAGTGACTGCGAAGCGTGCTTAATTATGCCATCATCCGGGATATTCCTTTCGTGTTGGGCGGGTTATAGAAGGATGTCATCCTCCATAGCAGGGTAGAATCAGACTTGGGGCACCACACCTCATTTATGGCCTTTGCAAACGCGTCGGGGTGCCCCTAGATGACAACGAGGCGTGGTTACACCCAATCAAGGCTATATCGGTTAAGCGGGACAAACCGGGTGTACCACGACCTGAGGGGACTTACGATTCAGGCCATGAGCCCTCGGACGAGGACGAGCTTCACGACTATCAGGCCCGCTTTGGACTCTTGGGCGATTCCCAAGTTGACCTCGGGCAGTCCTCTACTCACCCACCTCCACCACCACCGCGGACCTGGGGTGGCCTCGATCCACACCCCGATTTGGGGACCGGTGCTCACCACTTCTTGGCGCTTTTGGCCAGTGTCACGGGATGAGACCGGGGCACCAGTCTCACTTACCACGGGATATGGAGGCTCGCCGCCTTCGACATGCGTATGGTTACGCCCCGACCAGGCCACTATTCTCCGGCGATGCTTCGGTCCCTCCCGGGCCCGGGTGGCCCGGCTTCTTGCGCGGCATCCCGGCCACCGCCGCCCGCGTGCGAGTGATTCACCGGGGGGAGTTCTGTTATTTTCTTGCCGGTCGGGACCTTTGGATACTTTGTTTGGGGGGTTGTGTGGGCGTGTTCGGGTTCTTCGCCAGTTAGTATAATTTTATGATAGTTATTTTTATTTTCATATTTGTGCTATAGTTTCGTTTCGTTTCCGCGTTTTTTTTTTTTTTTGTGCTTTAGTTTAGTTCATTTACGTTTATTCATTTTGAGGTTGTTGAGTTTTGTGTGCAGTTCATGTTTGTGTTTTAGGTAGATCATATATATGTTTAGTGGTGTCATGTTTAGTTAGTTTGTGTATGTTCTGCCATGTTTGAGAGTCGGGGATCACTTTTGGGCCGAATCCACTATTGTCATGGAAGAACAGATATACCTCTAGAAAGGATTCATAGGATGTTTGACGCTCGGGAATTAGGTTGAATAGGTGGGGAGTCATAGTGAACCGCTTCCGGATATTCAAGAAACTATTTCTCAATGAGCCTAGCACACTCACACACAGGTGACTTCTAGGGTATGCACAGATGCGAATCATTCACTAGGTTCAACAGACCATGGGAGTTTCTAAACACCAAAGAGATAGGACATCGTAAATAAAAGAGGATTGCCTTCGAGCCCAAAAAAATAAAAAAATAAATAAATAAATAAATAAATAAAAATAAAAATTTAGGCATAAATACAGTCAGGATCTTCAATCGGAATCCAGAGACACGATCAGAGGGCCTTTCAAAGCCCGATACTGGAAGGCAATGGCGGGTGGTGACTTTATTGCGGGTTACGAGGGGGACAAAAAGATGGAAGTTTCCACAGCTTAGAGGCCTCCAGGTTTAGTTGAGGTGTTCGGTGAGCGTTCGAGGGGCCCGAATGCCCGGTGCCCTTAACTTGACTAGTGGGGGAGTCACCCGGCTAATCCGTACACCGCTGAACGCCATAAACTTACGGGCACTAGTTTTGTTCTCTGTTATGAGTAGGTATGTTAAGAATTGCAAACGATGCGTTCCTATCCTTTCGTAGTTAGATTTTCCCAATTAGGCGAGTTGAACTCATGTTTGGGGGCGTCGGAATCTAGGTATACACTAGAGGTCATTTATTCATCGCACATAGAGTCCTTGGGAAAGGTTCTTGAGTACCTCGGAGGCTAAGGTACTAGTCAACTCCATCGAGTTCAACCTAGTTCTTTAGAAAGTCGAACACCCTTGCGAATCCTGAGCACTTCAAACAAAACGGCAGCGGTGTGAGTCGGTCCAATTTGATCCTCTATCTATCAGCATGTGCATCACTATCTTCGTGTTAGACTATAGTATGTAGGGTGTGTGTTCAATTTAGAGTCGATTACCTTGGCAGGGATAAGCGAAGCTGAGATTTGGGGGTGTGATGAGTGGCTAAAATACTCAGGTAATACTCGCGTCTGTCTTATGTTTTTAGCTTTATTTTATATTTAAATTCGTATTTTTGGCAGATATCTAATTTGTGCAATTTGGTGTGAATCTCTGCGGTAAAAGCGGAGTTTTTTGGAAACGTGGAGCGAGAGGGTGGCGGTGCATAAAGGAGAAGATGGGTACGGAGCATTCGTGACGTTGCAGCGTCCTTGACGTCCCCCAGTCGTGTCTAGCGTCGCGGCGTTAGATTCGGCGATATGAAATCCGATGGCGGCGGCGTAGCGGCGTCTCAACGTCAGCGACGTCTCAACGTCGTGGCGTCTGACTAGCGTGACGCGTCTCAGCGTCACGGCGTTGCAAATCGCGGCGTCGTACGAGTACGCCTCCCAGTCATTAAAAGTAAAAAGGGGGATAGAATTTGAGGATCGGAAATCGAGGGCGTGCGAACTAGGGCACGAAAATGGAAACGGCCCGGCGACTTTTTGATCGGGAGAGGAACAGTCATTTGTATTTTTTCTTCTTTTTGGATAGAAATGCTTGATGTTGATAGATTAAATCTTGGTGTTCTCCTATTCGGTATGTTCTAGATTATTACCTAGAGATTGTTGTTGAACCATCCAGTGGGTTGCATGGAGTAAGATTAGTATTTTATATTATTCGATTGTTTATAATTTATTAACATGCGCTTTATATCCTATGACTCATTTATGGTGATGTAGCGACATTAGTGTGACTATCTTGGAGATCCAAGATTCGAGATGAGGATACCCGGGAATTGAGTAAGCGACCTTGATTGATTCGATAAATAGAATATTAGTCCAGGGTGGCAATTAAGGTTAAAACATTTAAGCATTTGGATGTCGAGTTGGGGTAGAGATACACTCAACTCTACTAGCGAGATAGGCGGATACACCTTGAGAGAGGGTATTTCGTAAGCAAGATCACCTAGCCATCAATAAATTATAAATAAACTGAATAATATCATCTTTAAGAAATAATTCATTGAAAGTGGCAGGGGAAGACATAGCCTTAGTCTCCATTATACAGTAATTTATTTAGATCGGTTAGTTTAGTTTCAATTCAGGGCCCATTAGTAACCTTTCACTCGCGCTTATATCGAATAATATTCAAAGTAATCTGCAGCCCATTCAACACACTTATCTAGTGGATCGATATCGTACCATAGGTACACTATATTACTTGATAGCGGCGTGCACTTGCGCACATAGGCGTACACATTTATACACACCACGCTTTCGGCCTGTCCCGGTCAACTTGGTGTACTCTCAGCACTTAGTAATTAGCTCATTGGCTCTTTGGATTTACCGCATCACTTATCCATCACACCAGGATTTCCATCCACTCGAGGTTCCATGTGTCTCCTATGGGTCCCACTTGAGCTCATGTTTGACTCATTCTGCACATGACATGTGGCACATCTTGAGCCACTCAAAATGCGCCAAGTGTCCCGCACTACTCTCGGTGCCTTGAAAAACATGAAATTTCGACTATCTTGGAATTCGACGAAATTCGACGTGGTAACTAGATTTCGCGAGGGCGGATTCAACGGTGAAGTCGGATTTCATCATCAGGATCCCTAGAAAATTCGGGTGACGAAATTACCATTTTATCATTTGTTAGAAAATTAGAATTTTACGGGGTCTTCTGATAAATCAAAGACTAACTGCCGAACTACTCAAGATCCTTACTATTTGAACTCGATGATAAAATGATGAGAGTACAAATAAAATAATTCTAAGTAATTCACTAGTATACATAAGAATTTAATAAAAGTGGATTTGATAATTCCGCAGTGAGATCTGCTTGAAATAGGCGATGAATGATTGTCAATTTCTGCATCATTTTGAGTCATAGCTAAGCCATTAGTTGGAAAGATGAATTTGTCAAAGATGCATTGTGGTATAGTTTGGATTTCTCCCATAACCATACCTTTCACTAATTAGAGATTCATGTTCATTTCAGACTCATGTATCTAATCAGTTACTTGTAAGATATAATATTCTTTCTAAGATCTGTGTATTCAGTACTTCACACCCAAATCTTAGGACTGAAGAATTCTTGCCCCTATAGACAAGATATTACAAGCCTTCTCCAATTTAAATTGCACCTCATCCTTCAATCTTTGATGGAATTCTCTAATCCTTGATTAAGTATGCTAACACAGGATCAATCATTTCGTGAAGAAGGAGGAAACTCCCACGAGCATTTAAATTGATATTTCCTCAAACTAACCTCACCTGATGAGTAAGTTAGTGATCTATCAGGAGTAATCTTTGAGATTCATTAGTTAAGTATTGGTTTATACCCACGGAACTGCTCCACTATGCCTCGAGGATTCTTCATCTTTATGTCACTTGTGAGGCCTCCTGAATCGAGCGAATCTGGAGTTCTTTGTTTTTTAGTGCACAATACTAGTACTTGGAATAGTTAAGTTCGAGAATAATACCCGATCAAATAAATTCAAGATTTCTAACTAAGGCGTTCTTCCGCTGTGCGAGAAAAATAACAATCACCATCGACCCATTCCCGGAGGCTCGATCTTCCAGTGGTTCACACATATCGGTGACCCCAATGGTAAGAAAATTCAACGAAGGAACATGAAGCGAGCTAAAATAAATGAATTCCATAAATTTTCCTAGATCCATTCAAAATAAGCATTGATGAAAGAAAATTTTAAAGATCATTTCGAAGCTTTACATCGATTCATTACTCAACTCCATAAATTAAGCAGAAAACTAACTAAAGAAACCTATGGTAAAGCAAGATCTACTAAAAGAAACTAAAAAGATAAAATAAAAATAAAATAAAAGAAAAAATAATATACAAAGTCTTGATACTAGAAATCTTCTAGATTGCGAAAATCTCGCATAGTACCACTAGATGCATCTATTTATAGATTGTCAATGTTGGGCATTTCAAGAAGCGAAAATTTAGATCTACGAAGCATGGCCCCAAGGCTAAAGTAGCTTTGTCGCGACGAGTGCAATGCAACATGGTTCTTATCTTTGTTGCGTAGCTCTTGTTGTGGCCTGTAGTTTCATGTCACGATAAATTTTCATGCTATCTTCTTTGATTCTATTGCAACATAATTTGACTTTGTTGCGACATAGCTCTATTGATGTTGTTTATTTTATGTTGCAACATGATTGTCTTTGTCACATTTGAAGTTTCTCGATAACATAGATTTGTTTTTTATGACGGACTTTTTCTTTGATGCGATAGAGTTGTATTTACCCTTGTATTGTTGAGAGCGAACTCGTGTCCGCAGCTTATTCTTTTTCCATGTCACAACAGAGTCTTCTTTACTCCTTGTCGCTGGTCAAACTTTTTGTTGCAACATTGAATCCTTTGTTGTGACAAACTTGCCTTGGCTCCTCTCACTTATCTTCCATTTTTATTCTGACGAAGAAAGAGGAAGCTTCTTTGTTGCGGCAGGAAATATCTTACTCATCAATTTTTTGTGTCCGGCATAATCTGTTCCTTTCATTTACCCATGAGATTCACCTTGAGTTCATTATTTTGTCGCAACATGAGTTTTCTTCTATGACCTTTAAATTTTCCTTAGCCGGTCTTGTCATCTTATTTGGAATGTTTGTCGCAACATAGAAGTCTCTCAATAGAACTAACTTTGTCTTGACTTGTCTCATTGTTCTGCTATTTTCTATCGCGATAGAGTTGTCTTTTGTCGCGATAGAGTTCATATGATATCTTCATTTCTTTTTGTCGCGACAAAGATTCGAAATGTCGCGACAAAATTCTACTGCCATTTGCTTGATCAGTAATACAGCATGTGGTTTTGGAAACTATCGCGACATTCTTCAGCCGCGAACTTCTCAGTGACTAGCGACATAAATCCATTATACACGACATAAATTAAGTCGCCTATCTCAGTTGTGTCGCGACAGTCCTCATTTATGGCTTGCTCTCAGCTTGATCCTTGTTATGACATGCGCCTGGCTGGTTATCGTTGGAGTCGTCATGACGTTACGTGCTATGTCGCGACATAGTTTGCTGCCTTGGCCAAATTTTCTTCTTTTCTTGGTGGAATTCTCTCTTTTTCATATAAAACCTACAAAACAAAAAGTTGGTGAATATTCCATAATTCAGCATTAAAACGAATCATAAACTTCTAGAATGATGTCAGAAAAATGGATTAAAAATAGATGAGTTTAGGACTCATCCGCAGAATGTCTCTCTGGCCCCAGAATTAGGACGGCCAGGGCGAGTATACTCTCTACACACACTCCCAAGTAGGCAAAGATAAAGAGGCCATGGAGAAGGATTACTAGAAGGCTTTGGAGGTCATTTTTTCCTACGGCTACGGATGTTATGTTTTCAAACACAGCATCCCATGGAATAACCAGGAGGTTCTCGATCGTGTAACTCGACTCCTTTGACTTGTTCTTGCTAGAAGTTCTTTGTGAGTCTGGTGCTCCCCGGTCGACAACTGCACGAGGACCACGATGGTCAAGGCGTATCCGAGCGAGGTGGTGAAGGAACCTAAGGGGAATGCTTACGTCGGGAACCAGAGCTTATTCTGATCCCTCATCTTTCCTCTTTTCTTTTTAAACACGTAAGGAGCCCCGGATTTGGCCACGAACATACTTTGTAATCAAAGGCGCTAATTGGCGTGTTTTAATGAAATATGATTTTTGGTACTCTTATGCACTAAAATTTTATTATTTGTCGTCCTTTTTACTAATATCGACTAGAATAGTTAATTCCTTCAGAGAGCCACGGGGTTGGTTCTCTGAAAGTGCCAACAGGCTTATAGCCACAAGTCTGGTCTTATGAAAGTGCCAGTAAGCTTAGAGCCACAAGTCTGGTCTTATGAAATGGAGGTTATTCCAAAATTGAAGGACATAATTCCTTTAAAGAACACTTGATTGGTAATATTCCAAAGATTAAAAGGAAATACTTTAGAGGAAATTTTATTGACAACCCCCTTAAAGAAAACTTTATTGATAATACCTTTTAAGGTGTAGAGCATTCCAGATTTTGGGCATTGGTGCCCCGTCTAGTTTATTTAATGCGTGTAACTCGATTGGCCCCACTCTTACGATCACGTATGGCCCCTCTCAATTTGGTTGGAATTTTTCGGCCGTCGGGTCAGCCGTGTTTTCAAAGACCCTTCTTAGGACCAGGTCTCTGGCTTGGAATGCACATGGCTTTATATGTTTGTTGTATAAGTTTGCCGTCTTCATTTGGTAATTATACATATCTTATTTGTATTTCGACTAAATCACGCCATATCTTGGTCCTTAATAGAGATATTTGTGGGTTACATGTGGCTTTGTGGGTTTTGTGCTTAATGCGTCCTTGATTATGATGGTTTGAGGTAGAGATACATTAGAACATTTTCGAATGGGTGTTATTGTAGAGAAAGAATGGCATGTTCTTAGGTGAAATTTGCCATTAATATATAATTAGGTATTATTGGGACCATTTGGAATCTCACCATAGGAATTTGTTAGATGAAATCAAAACCCTAGGTTTTCTTGTAATTACTTTTCCCTTTGCATGTTAGATATTTTAGTTTATGGATTGTTTACTTTAGTTTGTTTTTCATTTTTAACCCTTTGTGTTAATCCAAATAAAGTTAGAACTATTCTAATTTCAACATAGTAACCTAATCATAGGAGCGATGCTCATCGCTCTGCTACTACTTGTCTGGCGTGCACTTGCACATATATTTGTTTATATAGCATATTTTGAGTCTATCAAAATTATTTTAGTTGTGGGGGATAGTCCTTTTATGGCATGCTAATTTTTAATTATACAAGGATAAATAGTCTCTTTTAAAAGAGGGTTTAATATTTCTACTCATCTATATTTTATGCTTTTGTTTTCATGAAAATCAATGAACTTTCTTTTCCTACATTTAGCAATTGAAGTGGAAGGAATTAATACAACATACGACATGATTATTATTATTACTTTTTTGTAATGCAATAACAACAAAAGGAAATCATTTTTCACATGTTTATATATATCATTATCTCTTCTCTACCACATCTTGGCTTGACGAAATATCAACCCTTATAAGGGAAAAGAAAATGCGGAAGAGAAATATAGGAATCTGTGGAGCACACCTGGGCACCTACGACGAAACTTTTTATTTATAAAAATAGGTGGACACGGTTTGGCAATCTCTAATCTTTGATCAAACACATGCACCTTCCTGCTGGTCAAAGTTCAAATAACAAAAGTTCTCAAAGAAAAATGGGAAAAGTATGTCTTAGTATACTAATACAAAAATAGTGAAACATCAATGATGAATAATGAGAAATAGGTGATCTTGTTTCAAAAAATGATTATCTTTTGGTTAAATAATACCATATCATATTTTACCACTACCAAATGGGAAGAAAACTATGGGATGTAAGTGCGCATTCTCTATCAAGCACAAGGCAGATGGCTCAATAGAGAGATACAAAGCGAGACTTATAGCCATAGGATATACGTACCAAACCTATGGTATGGGTGTTAGTAAGGACCAAATTATGTATATATATGAAAATATGGCCAAAGGAAGTGAATGTGGTAAATACTCAAAAACTGATTTTAAAAAGTAAATATACTAAAAAAAAAAACTTAAATGAAAAGTATTACCAACATTCAACCCCTTTCCACAAGTGCACGGGTCATACAAGTAATAAAGTGAACTCTAGGAGTCCGAATATCGTACCCACGAGGATTAGAGGTTCTCTCTTATTGGAATTTGAGCACCCCGATTACAAGGGCTCTTCACTATTTAGGTGACCAAATATGATGCGGATTAAAATCAATTTAACTGAAATAAAAACTGATTTAAAACTAATCCTAAAATCTACCAATCAAACAATTACTTAAGTCTAAAATGTATGAAGAGAAGCATTATGATTTGGGATAATTATTTAAAAATCAGTTTGCATTTCCTTGACAGTGCAACATTTGTGAGATGAATTCTGCCTTTGTCCAAGAGCAGGGTAGTGTAGCCTTGGAATACCTCCGGACACTATACATTTCACTATTTAGAACACCATATTCCTAAACCAGGTCAATGGGTCTAAATAGCTACTTTTAGGATTTGATCCTCTTTAAGATTTGGTTGTTTTTCCTAAACCAGTACTTCACAACCATTTCTTAAGACCGAAGACAACTTGCCCCATAGGCAGGGTAATACAAGCCTTCTCCAATACAATTGGTACCTCAGTCTACAATTCATTAGAATTCTCTCTCTCTCCTTGATTAGAATTTGTGCAAACACGGGATCCAGATTATTCTACCAAATTGAAATGAGACCTCTAAACATTAAACAAATAAATCGGTAGGTAGTCCTTATGCCTTGGGAACACTCTTCTGCTGTCACTTAGAAGGGAACCTTGAAGTCAGAGGTTAGAACAACATCTATGATTCACCACAGTGATATTTAGAGTTTATTAGTTCTAAAAACATTAGTTTATCATACCCCCAAGTTACTACTCGCACCTTTTCGGGTAGTCCATCTGTCACTCGAGAGGATCTTAAATCAGAGCATAGATAACTCTTTGGGTATAATGTACTTGTAACACCCCAAATTGGCATCTGAAAAGTAGTTTTATTACAGTTTAGAGGTATAATAAAAGTAACACTAGTATTTTTTCGGAATTTAGTGCTAAGAGTGAAAAATGATAAACCCGGAATTTATCCAAGAGTCAAGTGTATAATGGTTAATCACAAAATAAGGACTTAAAGGACATTATGTAAGAAGATTATATGCTATTATGGAATAATGATAAGTGATTTGCAAATAGAATGAACTTGAGGATTAAATAGAAAAAGGAAAAAACTTAAGCAAATGATATTATTTTTTTGCCAAACATGGCCTTGCCTTATAACAAAAGAGAATAAGACCACATTTTGTCTCATAGAACATAAGGGTTATCATTTGGCTTAAAGGAAGTAGGGCATGATTTAGAGAAGATAGGAAAGAAGGAAGAAGGAAGAAGAAGAAAAAGAAAAAGGAAGAGAAGCTAAAAAGGAAAGCTTTGAAGCTTAAGGTTAGGAAAATCCTAACTTCCTCCTTCTATGAGTATGTTGCTGATTTAGAAATTTGATGTTTGGTTAAAGTTTGAAGGTTTTTAACTTCTTCCTCATTTTGTGTTTATTTGTGTTGTGCTGTGTTGGATCCTCAATGGAGGAGTTTTGAGGTGCCACAAAAAGCCAAGGTTAGGGTGTGGCCTTAGTCCGGGTCAGATTATTTCCCGTCAGCCCGCGGAATACTGTTGAATGTCGAATTGGCTGACCATTTTTTTCTCAAATGGGAGCGGCTGAGAGTCACTCCTTTGTGCTGGGGAGCTCTACCCAAATACAACACCTGTATGAAACCTGTCCCAGGCATTCAATGTCATACGGCATGATGCAGCCAGCAGGACCCATAAACAATACCCATAAAACATACAATATGGATCCAGCTATGTCCCAATAGGCTGCAGAGTTCAGTGTTTCCACCTCTTGTACAACATATATTAAAATTCAGAGGAATTCTGTACATGTGTAAAAATCATGACTACAGCTAGCTTTCTTATTTACAAACTCGGCCTCTGGGGCAGGCACGTCTCTCCTTGCATATATTTTTGTAAAATAATATCCTCGATAGGGCAGGCTAATGCTCAATAGTGGAATCACCTAAATTGGGCTACTCTCCACTAAGTGCAATGCAACATCAAAAATAAACACACATTCAGAAGCCTGAAGTATGGTCTAAGCAGATGTCTAGCCGATAAATCGTCTGAGGTCACACCAACTCCCTCACCTAAGCCTAAGCCTCGTATGAGAATTATTATATTTGTTGTTGAGTGGACATTTGAATGTTGTGTCATCATCCAGTTAGTGAGTCTCAGACCGATTGATGTGTTATGGACTACCCTAGGGTATATGTATGTCAGTTTGAGTAGTCTCAGAAGCGGGTGGTATTTTACAGTATAGACTACCATTAAAGTTGTTTTTAGTTTTTGAGCAACCCTCTGAACCCGGAGGCTTTTCTCTAGACTCATCTCATGCACTCACTCCTGCAGTCCTAGGGTGTCCGGTGCATATGGAATGCATGATGTGCCAGGGTACTAAATACGATCGCATAACACATACAATATACAAGCATGTATATTCATAAAAATTAAATCACACAATCATGTTATGTGAACACTCATTTCATTAAACTCAAAAATTAGCTCACGTGGGCTAATGATCAACTACGAGCAATTCTGGCAGATTTACCAATTAACCTATTAATTCAGAAAATTCATTTTATGGGAGACATATATAAAGGGAATAATTAGAAACCCTGGGATTACTATTCGAAAAATCACGTCATGGTTCACTTTTGTGAACATTTCAAACTTCGAGCCTCAAATGAAGCAATACATGCATTAACTTGCATAAATACACCATTTAAAGAGCCCAATCTGGCGTTGGATGAGTCACGGTACACCTGCATTAGTTCAAAATTACTCTGTCGATTAGGTCCGGGTTTTGGGGTTCAGATCCATGACCTCATTTCATTCGACTCAGCATCAGACATTGCTTAAGAAGAAGAGATAGGCCGGTGGGAGAGGCCCCTCACCTCATGGGTTGTCAAAACTCCTCAAATCCGGTGTCGGCGTGGCAGCTCAGTGGGCGGCTTTCTTTCTTGTCCGGGTGCTGAGTTGGGTCTTGAATATTTTGGGAGAGTCGGTGTCTCTCTCTAAGTACTTCATTTTTGGCTACTGGACCTTTCCCTGATATTCACGTTTTGTCTTGGTTTAGGGAAGAAGAAGATGCATTATTCCTTATTTTGGCATTTCTCATTTAATCAAATTTCAAAATGGCATCATCATCCTTTACTTTTCGGTTTTGACATTGACCTTATCTCGGCCGTCCATTTTCATCATTCTCTACTCGTACCGCCACTGACCACGCTGTTAAGTGTTATATGTGACTTTAAAATTTATTAACTCAGAAATCGTTTCACGACACCGAGCCTGATGCCTGAAAAGCGTTGTAAGTGCATTGTCTGCCGAGATTCTCACAGTCGGCGATGCTAGCTAGATTTTGTGGGCAGTTCCAGCGGTTGGTGCGTCATTCATCAATCGAGGATCTAGAGAATAAATTTGGGTTTTAACGAGAGTGCAATTTGTCTTAGAGTGATTTTGCCCTTTTTCGAAATTAGATTTCTGAGGTCTTATACAGTTTTGTGTGGGTTGGAGGTGCTGTCTATTTTTTTTTTCTTTTCGACCCTTGCTCTTTGTTTGGCCATAACTTGACCATTAGACCTCCAAATTGATTGATTCCAATTTTTGTGTAATTTAGACTTCTTGTAGAATAACTCTTGAGAAGGAAGTATATGCAATCAAATTTGGCCCCTATGGTGCCCAACAAATTCTGGAACTCAAATCTGAGCTTTTAGGTAAGCTTCTAGGTTTATCCTCTGCTTTGGTACAGTCTTGGTGCTTGGGTCATAAGTTGAGTTTTACTCATCCAAATTGAGTGTTTCAAATTTTTATGTAATTTAGACTTTTGGGAGAACAATAACTCCATGAAGGAAGTATTGTGCAAAATTATGTTGGAGAGTTATTACAGTAAAGCCATTTTGTAAAATGGGATACGGTAAAATTATGAGTCATTAAAATTTTCTGAGACAGTTTTATTATCTGGCTATAACTGGCCTCCCTAAATTGGATGATTCTAAGTTTGGTAGAACCACAGAGTAGACCTACAGGAAATATGAAGGTACAAAGAGCAATTCAGGCTAAGTTCCCTTTGTTTTGAGGCTTACTTTGTAAATATGGGTTTTGATTTCTTAACAACTGGTGAGTTATGTATTTTGATTCATGGATTAAGTTATAAAGAAGATCCAAACCTCTTGTAAAATGTTTTGAATCACATATAATTGTATGCTTAGCAGACCGGATATTATTAGGAATAAATAGGGACTAGTGCTGCAACCTCCCTGTTTAATGTTTAGAACATTCTGATTAATTGCTCATGGCCTCCTGTTTAGTGCTTCGGTACTTTTGATTAGTGCTATGACACTCCTAATCAGTGCTTTGATACTCTTGTGCGTAATGTACTGCAGTACCTCTTATCTTGAATTATTACCTAATATTAAGACCTTGCTGATTATAATGGATGACTTATATGAAGCATTACGAATAAGGACACACTTAAGGGATCACGGACATGTATATATTTATGAACGATAGCATTAAAATGTGGTTAAATGTAATTACACAGAAACCATCTTACATTGCTTGTTTACTGTATTTGAGAATAGTTATAAGTGGTTTTTGTTTTTATGTACTTACAACATAAATATAAACGCATGAATATTTAATCCATGTGAGTCTTTGAGAGACCGGGGACATCCGCGTTCGTCAGAGGCGACCTGACCTTTGGAGCCCCTTTGTAGAACCTATTCTTTTTATGACAAGTGGATTTGTGTAATATTTTTTGTCATAGTGAAACTTGTATTGGCGTCCTGAAGTAATTTTTTTTGAGACTCAAGCGTATATCTGAGACTTTTAAACATATATGATTTGGTGGTTTTACTTGGTTATATATTTGTAGTCTTGAATTTTATAGTCGGACTTTTGAGTATGATTATGCCATTTTTACCTTTTGCTAAGGTTGTTCTCAATTGTTTCATGGCGGGTTTGCAGTCTCAACTACGGTGTGGCGTCCCTCGCACCATAGTTATGGGGTGGGGCGTTAAGTCTTGATACTTAGAACATGTCATTCTCTGAGACTGTCTCCGATTATATAAAATGGGTCTTCAAACCCATAAAAATAAAAAATGTTTCAGCAAATTAATCCCAGCACACTAGAGGGTGTTTCATGTTCCATTACTTGATTCTAATAATCACCAATCAAGCAACAAGTAAAGAAAGAAAGAAGAAAAATGAAGAGAAAAGAAATCAGAGGAGATAAGAGTGAAGAACAAAAAGTTGTGAGTTTGAGCTTCTAAACATCTTTGTTAGACAAATAATGAAATATAAATCTGGTAAAACACCGAAATCTCTTCATGCAATTCTAAAATCTGATCTAAAAGAAATTGCTAAGATTACTAAAAATAAAAACTAGGCTAAAACTAAACATGTCATTATATGAATAGTGCGATTATATAAAATCAGTTTTTCCATACCCATAAAATAAATTAGAAAAACTGCAAATCTGGTGTGTTTCTACTTGATTGTCCCCACCTCTGAGGAATGTTTAATGTTCATTGCTTGATTCCAATCATTACCAATCAAATAACAAGTAAGAAAATGAAGAAGAAATCCAAGAGATATAAGGAGTGAGAACAAATTGTGATTTAAGCTTCACTCTTTGTTTGAATGATAATGAAATCTAAATCTACGATGCAGCCAGCCGAAAATCTCTGATAAGTCAAGATTTGTCCCCAAATTACTCTAAGATCTACTAAATAAAAACTAGGATAAAGGCTATTTTGGCTGAAGAAACAAAACCGACTCTAGCTCTTGCCGACAAAATCTATTTGCTCTAGCTAAAAAAAAAAGAAAATTAAGCCCCAAAATGCTATAAATTAAACACAAAAAATAAGCCCTATTAACAAAAGAAAAACTAAAAAAATGGAAGGTTTTAGTTGTTCTCGCATCTATCTTCTTGCAAAGCACAAAAAATGAAGTATTTGTAGTCACTGTAGGTGAACTTGAAAACTTATTCAAAATAGCAATTTTCGGGGCTTTTTGGTCAGGCCCAGCGTCAATGTCGTGACATTGGACTGCAATGCCGCGACATCGGGACTTAGTAAAAGCTCGGCTATGATGTCGCGAAGCGTTGCTTCTGCTCATGACTAGTTTGTTTCTCCAACTTGGCGAGTCATGGCTTATTTGGTTTAACTCCGGTTGGGCGTGTGAGGTGTCGTTGGAAAGCTCTTTGAATGTAAAATGCAACTATGAGTGGATTTGAACCATTTGATGCTCTATATGATACATAAAAATTCATCTTTCCAAGGATGCGCTTTGAGACATCCGATTAACTCTCTATTTGGAAATATTTCACATCTTTCTTACTAAATGCACTTTCATCAAGAATCCTACAAAACCAAGTTTAGAGAAATGTTATGAGTTTTACATGAATTTGGATATAAATATTTACAAAAGCGCATGAAATGGAGTCAAACATAGATGAGTTTTGCGTATAGGTATTAAGAGATATTTTCACCGGTTGGAGCGCTAAATCACTACGTAAAGAGTTCTCTTATCACTTGTTGTAGACTTAGCTAGATTGGCCTTTACATGTGTGAAAAATGCATTTCTACATTGAGATCTTGCTCAAGAGGTTTATATGAATATTCCACCTGGCTTTACTACCTTATCACAAACTAAGATCGTATGTAAGCTGCAAAAGCATGCAAGGCTGAAATCACCAAGAAGAAATTGTTTGGACGTTTTAAAACTTGGCAATGAAGAGACAAGGTTTCAAACAAAGCAATTCAGATCGTACCTTGTTCTTGAAATATCAGCATTGAAAGGTAATAGCTCTAATAATTTATGTTAGTGATATGATAATTACAAGGAATGAGTAGGAGAAATTGCTGGCTTGCAACGGCGCGGTGCTAAATTCCAAATGAAGAACCTAGGTGGATTAAAATACCTTTTAGGTATCGAAGTAGCTCGATCAAGTCAAGGCATATTTCTATCACAAAGAAAATACGTAGTTGACGCTTGCTGAAACTAAGGCTGTAGACACACCTATAACTCATAATCATAGATTGGGAGAGTTCTTGTATCAATCCCTACAAACAAAGAAACGTATCAGTGCTTTGCGAGGAAGTTGATCTACTTGTCCACAAGCGATCAAATATTTGCCTATGGCAGACAGTTTGGTAAGCCAATTTATGCATAATCCTAACAAAGATCATATGAATGCAGTGATATAAATTTTGAGAAATTTAAAGTCCCGATCTAGAAGAGGAATCATGTTGAAGCATAATCATTTTAAACATTGAGTGAGGTTATACCGTGCTGAATGGGCAAAAAGATAAGCACTGATAAAAAATCTACCTTTGGATATTTCACCTTCGTAGGAGAAATTCAGTAACCAAAGAGAAGTAGAAACAAAAAGTGGTGGCATTATCTAGGTGGCAAAGCTGAGTTCGAAAATATGGTTAAAGGACTTTGCATTTCGTTAGCTAAAGGGTTGTTGGAGGAGAAAATTGGTTATCCATCTAAATCCTAACCTATATTGTGACAATAAAGCAGTAATAGAATTTCCCTTTGCTTGTATTCCTTTTTTACTTGATATCGTCATACTAGCCTAGAATATTAATGTAGATTCAATTTTTTCTTTCTTAAAATATCTCTTTGTATTTGTTTATAAAGATAGACATATATGTATTCCATTTTACGAATATGAAAAAAGAAAACCTCCTGTCAAGTACATATTCATGGTAAATAAGGAGCTAAGCCTTGAAGTAGTTACTTCTCCATACCAATCTCTTTCATCCTCAACCCCTCAACCCCTCATAGTGATTTATTTTGTGTCATTTTCAGGCTTTATCTTCACGATTTTTACAGTAAATGTCATGCTGCTTTTCCATACTTACATTGGGTTTGCTGCCCCTTGATGGGAATGTTATAGCTTAATAAATGCAAGAACAAACAAGAATTAACAAAGTAATCTTCCTATATAAGACACAACAGGTGGAAAAAAGGATATTCAAACAGTCTCATTTTATATTTTACCAATAATTTCCTTATAAAAAAGAAAGAAATATATATCAACTTGGAGGAAAATAGATGTGACTACAAATAACATATAAGGAGTTAATTGAGACCATTAAGGTTAAAAATAAGTGGCTACAAATAACCTAATTACAGTAACTTAGTATTTTATAGTGATTGTACGAAGAATTAACTATTAGATATTTTAAGTAAAATTTAAATAAGTGATATCCTTATTAAGAACAAGGCATGAATTGCTTAAATATAGGGTATTTTAGTAAGCTTTACCAAACAATATAACCGGAAGACAGATCAAATTAAGTAACAAATATTGATTAATTTAATTTAATACAAACAACATTTTGTATCCTAGAAACTGAAAATGTGTAGACAATCCTCCAGTTCACCACAAACTGAATTAATGAAAAGAAAGTTGGAAAGTAGAAAGAAAGAGTATGTGCAAGAATGAATCTTCTAGCAGATGGGGCAGACACCATTCAAAAGCACTTAGACAATCGAAAAGATGGTCGATGATCTTCCCCTCACACATTGCAGTAAACACCTTGTCAAACTCCTCCCCTGGTGACCTCACCTTCTCACCAGTCAGCAGCCCAGTTCCCAGCTCCTCCCTCACGAATTTGTACAATGGATTATGACCTGCCTCCGCCAGAGTTCTGTTCGGAATCGGTGGTTTCCACTCTCCACCTCAACTCTTGCGTTTTCAACCTCTTTGGGCAAAAGGGTCTTCAACTCCTACTCCCAGATACACTATCTTTTGGAAGATTGAGGTGTTGACATTCTTCTCATTTTCACCATTTTTCAATGCGCTATCCACCAGAACTTGCCTTACCTTCTGCATCAATGGATAGGTGGCGCTGCTGGGGTCATCAATGTAGGCAAATACATATTCCCTGTCCACCACTTTTAGCAACTCCTTCTCGCAGAATCTTGATGGGTGGAGTTCTCCATTGGCTCCAGTGGTCAGAGTTTTCTTAGCTACGTAGCTTACAGTCTTCCTTCACTGGCTCTTCAAATTCTCACTCGAAATGCCTCAAATCAATGGCTGGCAAGTGCCACAAGGTATGTATGAAGACATGAGCTTCAAGATATCCACGGCTTCAGCTGTCTTTCCGAGGAGGAATCCAAGCCCAAGGAGTTCCACATCTTGGTTGTGCTGCTCAGCGCGCTTTGGACATGGTTGGTGGCAGGATTACTGGCCAAGAACTGGGCTCGAGCAGTGCGAAGCCATGGCGTTCGCCTTGGGAGCCATAATCCAGACTTGGGTTTCGGCTCCCAGAGAGATTAGATGGCAACCCATTGTTGTAGAAGTCATTGACAAGCTCAGAGAACTGGGCAAACATAAGCTTTCAATAGCTGCAATGGCCAAGCGAAAAGTTATTACTCCATGGATACACCAATCGAAGGGTCCCTTGAAAGTTTCCACCATGTATGGCCTTGTTCTTGAAACATCGATCAAAGTTTGTCATTCACAGAGTTTATCTCCTTTAGTTAGATTTAGTCGATGATCGGATCATTCAATCCTGCGGGCGAGCCATTGGTAAAGTCACGAGACATATCGGTCTTGTTTGGGCTTCTGTAACGGATCCTCTCATGTACCTTCTTAGCTTCTTTCATAAGCGCTTCCATCAAGAATATGCTCCATAATGGCTGCAGCCTCGATCTGACCAGGGTGGTGCTTCAATTTATGAGTCAAATAGTCAGTGAATTCAGGCTTCCCCTGCATCACTTCAGCAAAAATAGCAGATAGAACTTCAGACAAAACCGCCAGAACGTTAGCCTCAAAAAGCACCATAGAAGCCATGGCAGATCCAACCGCAGTGCGCCATTAACGAGCTGACCTTCCGCGGGCTGCAACTCCGAAGAGCCAGACTCATCCCATGTTGCATTTTAAAAGGCCTCTTCAGCGTACCAAAATACTTCACCAGAAGGTCACTACAGCTTTTGAATTGGGCCTCCCCAGTGAGAAGACCAGCAATGTAGGGCAGAGAGGAACAAGATCTCCAGAGGCAGTGATGGTTCCATGAGGCAAGCACAGGTGACGTTGGCGATTGAGAAACTGGTTATGGCTTCAGGGTCTCACGAATCCCTAATGCTGGAGTAACCTTGGAGGAGGTGTTGATCCTCACAAGCATGGCTCTTGATGCAGAATGAGGAAGGGTGTGGCATGATTCTGTTCCCCATTCCAAATATCCCAGCATTCAAGAATCTGTATCAAGCATATCAACAACCCAACTCATCAGCTTAACCATTTCAGAATTTTCCAAATCAAAACAGTTGAAAACAATTTCCAAAAACGTTTTTACCTAATAAGCTCCTTTTGAAGGGCACCGCCTTGTTTGGTTCTCCTATGTGAAGTGGCGCCAAAACCAGTAGTAACACCATAGCTGTGCAGTACCATTGTTCATGCTGTTCATA